>OY992878.1:110531844-110721844 GCA_963921405.1 Cepaea hortensis
TAATTGGGTCAAGAATATAAACCTGATCCAATACCGGTGATCGCGTTAGACGACGAACCAAGAAATCTCACGTCTCTGGCCATGACCAGTCATGATGACCATGAAGATTATCGTGATCATGGTGACAGTTCCAGACACGTTTCTTAAACATTTTTGATTTTTACTATCTTAAATTTGCCGTATATGTAGCTACGGAATCGATTCTGTCCATTTTCCGAGGTGCAGAATAATGATTTGCTCTGTCGAGCTATAATATGCTTTTACTCGTGTTCTGGTGCTGATAGCTTTCTGATTGATTTAATTATTCTTCAGGTAGTGTGTGACTGGTGCTGTATTGTGTATTAGTGTCAACTTTTTAGCTAGCTGATCAGCTCTCTCTTTTTCAGGCATTCTACAGTGAGATCGTACCTACTGCATAGGTGACCTTTCAATGGATGCCATATTAAAATAGTAATGATAACAATTATCTGGAGTTTCCGAAGACACGGCAATACACGGATCGTGCCGATGTTATTAAAACGTCCTTAAAGACATGTCGAGAACAGAAGACTTTGACGTCAGTGAATCCACATCGCTGTCCAGAATGAAAGACTTGGGGGTAAGAATTGGCACGGCCAGACGAGAGGTACATCGGGAAAACGAGGTGCCACCGAACGCTGATGCTTATGCTGGGGGGAGGATCTGCGCACCTATGGACCTGTTCGGGAGTGCAATGAAGATACCCCAACTGATAACTGATAACAATAACGCAGGCTGTGGGCTCAGATTGATATTCAGTAATTTCACTGTTGCTATCTTGATTGGCTGGATTTCTGTATCATAGTTTTGACACTACTTTCTTGTTATTACTTTGACCTTTTAGCTTGTATTTTTATGTATTCTATGTACAGTCTGGCTCCTCTATTTCTAATTACTTTGTGTATTGAACTGTCTGTAATGGTTCGGACCCCATGGTCCTAAGTGCACTCATCATCAAGAAAACTGAGAATGTCTGTTTTCCGTTGTACACTGTTCGTTCAGATGTTTCTGGATGTTTGCTAGCAGTCTTTGTTTCCCTCCCAATGGGGATTGTTCTGGAATAGTTTTCAAAGGATGTTCAACTACAGGCAGGTCAGTGGTTTGTCTGCACGGTCGTTTGGCTTGAAGGATAACACAGCTTCTTTTCAAACGTCTCACTGCTAGATTTTGAAATGCGTCCTTCGCAGAGTGGTCCGGTATTCTGGGGAACGTTTCTGTTTGTACTAGCATCTGCATGTTTCTGCGTGTTCTCTCAGTGCTTGTGTCCTCTCCCATTATCTCCATCTTCCCTATTTGGGTTAATTTCATCCATCCCCTCACACGGTGATTCTGACAGCATGATCGTGTACCTTGTCCAGCTCTTGTAGTGTGATAATCGACGCAGCAAACTATGTACTGGTCCCATATTCTAGGTGTTATAGTATGCTATATTGGTAAACTTTGTCAAGTACGCTCCAGTAACTTCCTATGTGCTTGTATCTAGTTTTCTATTTTCCGCCTGATTTGTGGTGCTGCCTTGTTTGTATGCTTTCTGTGTGTCAAATGTGACTCTGATTAATATGGCTTGTTGGCTTCTTTTAGAATTATACCATTTATCTAGATGACGCCTACAAATGAGAGTAGTACTATATGTGTCAGTGTTGATGCTGATAGGCGATCTATTTTCCCTTGTAACCAATGCACGTATAGCCTGTTGTAACAGACTGGTGGCCATTGTTGCATGTTCACCATATTACTGGCGCATTAGCGTAGGCTGCCACTTTAATGTCACGTTATAGTTTTCTGGCACTTAAGACAAAGATTTTAATCTACTTTGAATCGATGACTTCCTTGACCTATTATATACTTTCTTCTGCTTAATTGTGGGAAAAACTGGTATACCTGCTATGTTTCGACATTTGGGCCTAACTTTATCTTAGCAAGTGATTGTTGGACTGGGTTTAAAACATGCCATATTTAAATGTACGACTTCCCGTCCAACATGAAGGAAATACTGTTGAATTATTCAGGCCTCTGGTGTGTTTTTGCTTCTGTTTATGGTGTGCTTACTCATTTCCCCCGTTTTGGACTGGAAGTACATGGTTCCGTCGCCCAGCTATTGAGTAAAGTGCGTGGAACTACACTGTGAGCTGTGGATGTTATGTGGAATGCTTTTCATCTGTCCGCGGTGGTTTGTATTGTGAACTTGTAGTATACAAGTACATCTTGCAAACCGCCACATCACTGCTTAAACTTCCCTGCACTACCCTCCAGTAGCAACAGCGCCAACAACCACCACCACCATAATCAAATTCAAATTTGAAGAATGATGGAATTAACGCCGGTAGTTTAGAAGAAGGATGAAATTTGCATCATCCTAATTTGAAAACGGAGCGCTGATTTGGATTTGAAACGATAATGTTCTAATTATAGCTGAAAAGGAGCTATGCCATTGGTCACGACTCGACATGACGTCAGAGCCCAAGCTAGGACGGTCTGGAATAAAAATTGAGAAAGACCGCAGAAGTTCAGTGTGTGAGAATTAACATCCTTCAGCAAATCGCTCAGAAAGAGACGGCCCACTGGAACTGGCGACCTCTACGTAACAATATCTTAAGTTTAAACAACTTAATAGAGGAAAGAGAGAGAGAGAGAGGAGAGAGAGAGAGAGAGAGAGAGAGAGAGAGAGAGAGAGAGAGAGAGAGAGAGAATTGATTGATTGATTGATTGATTGATTTAGGAACCGACATCACAGTATTCTGGGCATTCCCATAAGCGCTTCGTCCCCTTCCTCAGCAGCCAGCGAAGAGTTCCAACACTAATAGTACCAGTAGCAAGAGATAGAGAGAGAAGTGCCGGCCTATTAAGCAGCCAGAGAACTGGGAAAATCACAGTCTAAGTCTGGAGCCTGAAACCTGATTGCTTTATGCTTGAAGAAGACATTCAACTATGTTGAAGGTAATGGTTAGATCCATCCCGATCCAGGTCTGACTCTTGATGGAAGCTCTTAACTAGGGTGATGATGAAGCCTCTTTTTTGAAAGAACTTAAAGGCAAGAAGTCATCCAACCACTAAAAAACCAGGTAAATCTGTATCACCTTGAGGGTATCAAGGGAACTTTAGCTTGTACCTGGAAGTCGAGAGACAACTCACACATACCTGATCCAAAATGACACTCACACAGTGGACCAACTGTAATTAAAGTGACTGAACTCTTTATACAAGTGGGTTTCACACATCGTAGAGTGGAGAATCTCGAGTTCTTGATCAAGACTCGTGATTATTATAACTCCACTGATAGATGTGTATTAATTGTTCATCTGGGAAATTGGGGTTTTGCTTGTGTTTATTTCACAACCAAGTAAATGATTGTGAGATTATTGAGTATTCATAATGTGGTTTCTGAGGAAAATGCAAAGAATACCATGGACAGCCAGAAAGACCAATGAACAAGTCCTTCAAGAAACAAATGAAGATCGTAAACTGATCAGAGACATTAGACGTAGACAGTCACAATTTTTTGGGCATGTTATGAGAAGAAATGATTTGGAGAACTTGGTGACAACTGGTAAGATCGAGGGGAACAGACCAAGGGGAAGACCTAGAAACAAGTATCTGGATGGCTTGGCCTTGTGGCATGGTCGAGACAGAAACACGGAACTGATCCACGACTCTGTTGATCGAGTGAGATGGCAGAACATGACCGCCCACGCTTACCGGCATGGCACATGATGGATGGATGGATAATACCTTTGGACTGGATGATAAATTGTTTGATGAAATGGCCAAACCTCAAACCCAGCTTAATGATTATTTAAGTGTTGTAAATATGTCATTTCCACTCTTGAGTGTTACAAGAATTCGTTGAGTGTTTGTAACATCGTTGTTATTAATTAATATACCCTAGATATTAATTAAGTAGCTGAGAGCAGAGGGGCAAGAAAACTCCACAAGCGTATTCTTGTTCAAGGAAATCTTTTCCGTGTTCACCTTGGGAACTTCCTTGGCTCTCCTGGACTCTATTTATGGACTCAAACAATTGAGCCATTGTAGGCTATTATAATTACAATGGGCAGGATCACATTGGGATAGAGGAACCTCACTTTTCCTCAATCACTTTGAGACTTGTTCAAAAACATCAGGAAGAACATGTACAAAATAAAATGGCGAACGGCTGGTTACTGAACTAGCTGCTTTTGCCTTTTGCAGTAATGTGTGTGCAACTTCTGGTTTTCTATTCACTGCCGCTTCCATCGACGGTGAACTGTAATTTTAGTGGCTGACTGTTGTGTTGGCATTCTGGTAGCTGCCTTATGCCTGTTCTTGCTATTGGTTAGAGGGAGTGCTGTCTATTCCACGTTTCACGGTGAACAGTGGAGGAAAATTTTGTGTGATATTCACTGGCACAGGAAAGGAGCATTATGTGCGACCCTTTGCCGTGAAGTTGGGACCGCACCTATCTACTAATACTTAAATTTAATGTACTTACCCACCTCCCTTACAGAGAGAGAGAGAGAGAGAGAGAGAGAGAGAGAGAGAGAGAGAGAGAGAGAAGAGAGAGCAAAAAAGAAGCAAATAAACAAAACAGGAATTTTGCAGTCTGTGAAACAATAACATATGTATGTAAAATATACACAAAGTACCTTTTCACATATTTTAATAATGAAAGGAAAACAGCATAAGCAGATTTTATTTTAAAGCTATATGCTAATTAATCTACATTGTCCCATGTTCATGGCAACTCGGGGTTCCCCGACATTAATGGTGAAAACCGCTTCTTTGAGACGATTGTATACATTCTTGTCCATACATTACATGGCTAAACAATGCCCTTTCTGTCTCACCTTGACTCTGGGCGTGCTAGAGCTGTTTCTTTAAACGATCTACATTATTGAAAGCTGTTTTGCTCCTGCTAGACTACTCAACCGGGCCGAGCAGGTCTCGGAGGTTGGAGCAAATCAAATGAGCGCGCTTCCCTTTGGGGTAAATAGGCAAGGATAACTTGACTGTCTGCAATATCCTGTCAAAAATAAGGTTACTGAAAGTCATCGAAGTTTATAAACCAATGAACATCAAAAGGTTGAGTATTGGCGAATAAAATACGCAAACCAGGGAAGAATTTGTTATGATTGTGTGATATTGTTGTATTATACTTAAAACAGTAATATAATGTTCAGCACGTCTAGGTTATAATTGCGATACATACCGTATTAACTCACTATATATATATATATATATATATATATATATATATATATATATATATATATATATATATATATATATATATATATATATGGATAACATCACCAAATAGACACAAATAAAACAAATGATGAGCATATATCTAAACTGGATAACCTGTTCTTCGCCGATGACCAATATCTATTGCATAGCAGTAGTGAACAACTGCAGGAACACATAAATTTACGCCAGAATAGTTGCACAAAAGATAACATAAAGATCAAGCTTTTTTAAAAACCAAGTTAAGAATATAAGTACAGACAATTATGAAATTATTATAGAGATAAACGACCAAAGGCTAAAACAAGTACATGAATTCAAGTATCTTGTCTTGGGAGCATCCTTACATCAGATGGCAGATTGGATAGAGAGATTGAGACAAGAACTAAACAATACAATAATGTTTCATATCAAATTACACCCACCCTGAAACATATAGCTATCCCCGTGGAAATTAAGAACAACATTATAAATGCATTGTTTATACTAACGTTGTGCTGTCAGTGTCAGACATGGGACATGGGCACTAACCAAAGAACAATAATGAAAACTCATTACTTGTGAAATGAGATGCCTGAGAAAAGCAGCGAACAAATCAAGAAAGGGCCATATTAGAAGCGAGATCTATAAAACAGTTGGAGCAACACCAGTTGTTAAATTCATTGATAGACAAAAACTTAACTGGTTCGACCACCTAGTGAGAATGAACCCAATGTCGCCAGCAGCAAGAGCATGCAACTTGAAAATGGAAACATCAAGAGTCAGGGAAAGACTACGAAAAAGATGGATTGACGGAGTCATCAACACCTTAAAACCCCACAACATCTGAGCATACCAAGCGAACGAGCGAGCTCTAGTTCGTAAAAAAAATATCAAACAAGCCTGCGACGCCTAACGGCTTAGAGCAGTGAAGGACAAAAGAAATACAGAAAGAATATTACATAGTATGAACGTTCTAAAACCACTTTTTCCCCATTCATAGATTATTACTTGGTGGCATTGGCTAGTATTCTTAGTGGTATATAAAATAAACACTCGCATACGATGAAGGAAAGTATTCTTCACCATGATCTTAGGGTATTGGATCAACGCCATGGAGATGACACAGCACTGATAGTTGAAAACGTACAAGATCTACAGCAACATTAGAACATTATAGTAATTGAGAGTGCAAAAGAAGGACTTTCCTCGAATAGCAAGAAAACACAAACAACGGTTATATAAATAAAAAGGTACCATCAGCATGTGGTTTAACAACAGAAGGGAAAGCGCTTACATTAAAGTGTGTTATCTGTCATCTACTGCCCATGTGTCTGCAATCTGTCATATACCATCTCTATAGTACCTTGCAGTGTAAGACAGGACGGTCTTGGGCGTGAGGAATCAGGCCGCCTGGCTGGTGCAGTTGCCGCGAACTATGCAGGTTAGCGTTTTTTTTTTTTGTTTTTTTTGGCCTCCGACAGAAAAAGATCCACATCTTACCGAAGATTCGAACTCGGGTCTTCTAAAGGACAGTCCACCTTTTTTAGCCACTCGGCCAGGCGCTTCTTAACGCTTAATCAAATTGATAAATTTGAATATCTAGGGACAGTCGAAACATCACGTGGAAGATGCTTAACAGAGATTAAGAGCAAAACGAGGTCACGCATTTCAGACAATGAAAGGTATCACTAAATGGCAGAAACAGAGTGTTGAAATGCTATACAAAACCTGCTTAATGTATGACAGTCAATCATAGATCGTGAATACACATATTAGGAAGAACTTGGAAGCAACGGAGATATGGTTCCTGGGACAACTGTGCAAATACCGTGGACTGTCAGAGTATCTAACACCTTTCTTTGGACATATAACGAGAATAGCGACACTGGAAAACATCGTGACGACTATAAGTGGGAGACGAGGCAGAGACAGACCGAGAGAAATTATGCTGGCTGGACTTAGAGGGTTGCTTAGATGGAGCACCACGATCCGAGACCTGGAGAGACATGAACGCCTACGCCAGTTGGCAAGGCTCATAATAATGATTAAATTAGTAGATTTACTACACTCTCATCAGTAAACATACTATTCCACTGTTACATGCTTTCATTCCTTAACTCTAAAACACGTCACAGATCTAATAATATGTTTAGAACGAGCTATATATACAATGTCTTTAGGTTTACAAATAGTATTAAAGTTTAGGGGCCTGTTATATTCAAATACACGAAGTAAAGTACAGGACTTGTCTTTCACACCATGCAGATATTTGGTAAATGGTAGTAATCCTATAATTGAGTATATGGTGCTAGCCCTGTAATTTACAACAATGTGCCTTCGATGTGGATGCACTCAATATCATTCTAGCGGACTTTACTGGTCAGGAAATTGTCTGGTACCCATGGCCAGGTCAATTAAACAAATCCCCGCTTCGAAGGCGATTAAGCAGAGTTGAGCTGAGTCAAGAACGACGTCGCAGTACTCGGGAAAGTTACATACGTCATCCGCCCACATCTTTAACACCAGCGTAAAAGCCCCAATACTAATGGTATCAGATGCATCTGATTATGTGTCCGTCTGGCCTTTCCTCCGAGTACTGAATGTCGGCCAGATTGGCTGGTCACTCCCTGCCGAACCATTCTCTCGAGGCTATGATGATTTATTGTTTTCCCACACTATGCATGATTAAAGGGCCCTGGCCACGTCTGCCTTGTCATGCACCAATACCCCACCCAACGGTGCAGACCCAGACAGAACGGTGCAGACTTAATCTGTCTACCTGCTAGTTTCTCCCAGCACCAGCACGTTTTGGGGGAAAGATCTAACAGAATGGGATTCAAACACATGACCACCTAACCAACAATCAAGCGTCCAAACGTATTACAACGTTATAAAGGAAGTGTTGAAACGGTAAAGTCAATGTTGAGACATTAAAGGTTGAGTTGAGTTGAACTAAGAACCGACATCACTGCCATCGGGACATTTCCATATGCGCTCCGTCCCCTCATTCAACAGCCAGCGAAGATTCACACTATTAATCGTTCCCACCGCTATCTGATTGAATGTTTTCCTGGTCTTCCCTCTCAGGTTTGAGATTCTACCAGAACCCCTGCCAATCCCCGCAATCTCAACCTTTCCACATACGGGTTCTCAATCTGTTCCTCCACCTTCTCCACCTGGTCCCAAAGGCGCACGACCACCTCTCCCTTGCCCATAGTGTCAAAGACTCGATAGTACCACACCTCGTGAAGCCATAGCACAGTTGAGTAGACACTCAACAGGCCACGTTTGCCAGCAGAGTGCGATGTGAGGTAACACGCACGAAGGTGAAGGTCACCCCGCGTGGTGTGTAACCACGGGAGAGAGGTTAGGTAGAGGGGAGACTGGACTTGAGGCGTTCACATCGTTTAGAATAGCGTTAGGAGTTTTGTGTTCACTAATAGATAGAACTAGCATAGGGTTAGCAGTTTGTGTTAGATAATTCTGTGGCTGTATATTGTGTATTGCATTAGCGACTGTTTACCGCTTGTAAGCGAGCCAACGGCAATAAAATGGACCATACATTTTGCCTCCCACACGACTTGCAAGTTGTCTTGTATGGGTGTGTGAGAAGTACCCGTTGAGGCCTGTCAGTTGAGTTGTTGACAGGCCAGGGTAATTGTGGTGTCAAGAAGTGAAGCTTGAACGAAAAGTTCAAGCTAATCCACTCATCCACGGGCTCGAGACTGGGGTTTCATTTTTGTAGTAACGATAATTTGTGCAGACAGGAGAATTTGCGAGCTAGAAATATGCCTATCGTGACAAAATAGTGTTTAATTGTGTTTATGATATATTTATTGAATGAAATCATGTATTCTTCGAAGCTGTAAGTATTAATATTCTTATTTTCTTATATTTATTCATATATTTACCAATTTATTCTTGAATAAGCACCAAACATGATTCACGGCGCAGGAATACACAGGCAGCCGACAATATTGATTTTTGAGATCTAAAAATAGCGCTGCGCGATGACGTAGATTGATTGACAGACAGTTGTTCTGCGTCATTAGCATAAAGCAGTCGAGTGTTTACAAAATCGCTTAGCGGCGGCCCGCCTGAATCTGTGCTGTATATTGTTTATTATTTACTTATTTAAGTTACTAAATGAATATATTTATTTGTTGACACATTATTATGTTATTTTGATTTCTTTACAAGCATTTATTCATTTTTGGGTCTATTTTCTCTTTGCTTATCGTCACGATGGAACTATTTTCGGGCTAAGCATCTGATACTTAGCTGCACAACGTTTACAGAAATTAACTAGGTTAGTAACGAAAGGCAATTATTGTTTAAAACAAAGACAGGACATTGACATTAAAATTAATTAATACATATTCTAGGTGTTCGTAAGTCTGTCATTGTCTAAGTCATTGTCCTTAGTTGTCGAGTAAATCATATCGTTTAGTAGGCGTGTTTACTGCTGCCCTATATATCAGAGGGCAAACAACAGCTGTGCACATACACCTGTGGGCCAAATACCGTGTGCTACGTACGAAACGTGTCGCCACCCCAGTGTACCAAACAAGGTGACCTGTGTCAAAGGAGCTTCGTTCCCACATTAAGCTGAGTACACTTATATATTTTGTCATGCAATTTGATTAATAGTGCATCTCTTTTTCAGCATGTAACGCGTTGACATATTTGTATACTCTGTTTTTTCTGCAAGATAAATCTGGGCAGGGTATAAACAGAAAGCACAACTGATAGTGATCAGATAAAAACAAACATAACATATCAAAGATAAATAACTGATTAAAGTCATCATTGCCTATCACTGTTAGCCAAGTACTAAAGTAAGATGGCAACTTTATCAGATTTCATAAAAGCAGGCAAAGAACTAGAATTAACAGGAAAAGAACTACAACAATATGCTGATCAGAAATTTAAAGAAACAAAAGAGGAACAAACACGAAAAGAGAATGCGGAAAGGGACGAACGCGCACGAGAAAGAGAACATGATAAGGAGATGAAACAAAAACAATTAGATCAAGAGAAAGAATTAAAACAAAAGGAATTAGATCTAAAGCAAAAAGAGATAGATGAAATGGCACGAGTTAAAGAAAAACAAATTCAGGTAGAATCAGAGACACAATTAAAGATGAAAAGCATGGATATAGACTCACACGCAGAGATCTCTGCCACTAAACTAAGAAGTCAACAAGAGGAAAATAAGTTCAACAAATACAAAAATATTATCAAACCATATTGTAAAGAGGACTCCATATCTGCCTGGACAGAGAATGTAGAGTATCAATTTAAATATCACCAAGTTCCTTTAGATATGTGGGCTCCGATTTACATGAAGAATCTAAGTGGTGAGCCCCTTAAAGTAATAGAGTCTATTCCTATTGAACTTAGATCTAGCTATCAATACATCCATGATAGGATTATGCAGCACTTTTTACTTGATGCCCCTGGGTATCAGGTTCAGTTCTCAAATTTAAAACCTAAACCTAGTGAAACTTTTATAGATTATTTTTCAAATGTGCAGAGTGTACTAAACAGGTGGCTTAAAGCAGCTAACATAGGAAAAGACTTTGATAGATTAAAAAACCTAATAGCTATGGACAAGTGTATATCTACTATACCTTCTCCTTTTGCTAAGTTTTTGCAGCAGTCGGACATTGAGAACATCGAGCAGTTCGAAAAAAAAGGCTCAGCATATTTTTCTTCTAACAGACAGATTTTTAAGACCTCAAGTGACTCTGAGATAGTTTCCTTTGTCAAAGACCAATCAAAAAACTATCAGGGTAACAGAAAACCTTTTCAGAAGTATGATAAGAAAGACAGAAAAGTTTCCAAATGCATGTACTGTCAACTAATGCACGACACTTATGCTATGTGCGACAAATCGCCGAATTATCCGGCGCATCTTGAAAATGTGATCAAGAAGCAGCAAAGCAAACGGTCTGCATACAGACGTGCAATCAAATGTTTTTTTTGTTCCTCTTATGGCCATTATTCTAATAAGTGCCTTGGCCGCCAACGTTTGAAAGCTAACAACGCTATGTTGATTGACACCTCTTCAGATAGTGGTAGTGAGAATGAGTGTGAGAATGAAAGTGACTTACCAACTAACCAAGCAGAGGATGTGTGTGCTGCTAACGATATATTAAGCTTTGACAGCTGTGAACGATGTCACCAATTCCATGCAGACGGAATACTGGAGTGTGGACATACAGTACCATGCTCATCTGAGAGTGTGAATGCAGCATTAGCCTCCAGAGGCAAGTTAGTGTTCCACAATGCAATGGTCAATGATGTACCATGCCAATGTTTGCTGGATAGCGGCAGCACCCTTATTGGTCTTCGAAAGGAACTAGTGAGTCCGGGTGATTACACAGGTGACACTGTGAAATGCCGAACCTTTTCGGGTAACATTGAGACTTACCCTTTGGCAAAAGCCCGTATTGATTCTCCGTTTCTTTCTGGTACCTTTACTTGTGCAATACTTAACAACCCTTGTACTGATTTAATTTTGGGGTGTTTACCTCAACTGAAACAATGTACTAATGAGGAAATAGTTGCATGGGAGAAATTAAATGCAGCTAATGCAACAACAAGAGCAGACAGTGTGAAACATCAAGACACACTACAAGATGAGAGACTACTGTTGCTTTCCCCAACTGGCACAGATGACACCAGCAGACAGAAATTTATAGAACAGCAAAAAGCTGATACTAGTGTGTCTCCATACTTAAAATTGTTAAAAGATAAAGCCAAAGTGACCAAAAATGCATCTTGGGTTTTTAGACTTAACAATGGTATTTTAACTAGATATTATACTACTGGTAACCATGAGATTCAGCAAACGGTGTTACCTGAACAACATCGTCTAACTGTGCTAAAGATTGCACATGAGTCACCGTTTGCTGGTCATCTTGCATATGATAAGACCAGGGCCAGAATTCAGGCTCATTTCTATTGGCCAGGTTTTTGCAATGACATAAAATTATTTTGTCGTTCGTGTAATGTCTGTCAACAATTGGTACGTAAAGGTAAACATCCTACAGCTGAGGTACAGCCTTCTACACTGGCTTCTAGGCCATTTGAAAGTGTGGCGGTAGATATTGTTGGACCCCTAAACCAGGTGTCCAGCAAAGGAAATCGCTTCATATTGACAATGGTCGACCTATGTACAAGGTGGGTTGAGGCAGTAGCTTTGAAATACATCACCTCCAAAGACGTTGCCAATGTATTTCTACACCTGTTCTCACGATTCGGATTCCCACGGACCATTTTATCCGATCGTGGAACTCAGTTCATATCGGCTGCAACGCAAGCCCTTACAAAAATGTTAGGCATTAAGCAACATTTTACGACAGCTTACCATCCAGCCAGCAATGGAATAGTAGAGAAAATTAATGGGGACCTAAAGCACATGCTGGCTAAGGTTACAGCAGAAAACCCAGCTGATTGGGATACACTGTTACCAACAGTGCTGTTCGCCTATCGGGAGATTCCCCATTCTAGCACGGGTTTCTCACCCTTTGAATTAGTTTACGGGGCTAACCCACGTGGACCCCTAACTATTTACCATCAGGTACTAACAAATTCGATAGAAATTCCTACCCCAAAAACACCTTATGAAATGGTGACAGAGACACGAGACAAGATCATGAAATCGTGTGTTATAGCTAAGGCAGCTTTGGAGAGGAAGGGTCAAATCTACCGCCAATATGCCAACAAAGGGACAAGAACAATTGAACTTGAACCAGATCAAGACATACTCTTGCTACTTCCAGACAAAAGAAATTTACTATTAACCTCATGGCAAGGGCCATTCAAGGTGGTACGCAGAATTTCAGATGTTGACTATGAAATATCGATAAACGGACACTTAAAGATATTCCATGTCAACATGTTGAAACCTTACTATACAAGACAAGAAACAGAGGTAGTGACAGACGAACAGAGTGCACCAACACCCAGTGATCAGACGACAGATATACACAACGCAACTACACTAGTTAGCGAGACTGGCAGTTCCGACAATGGCAATACACCCAGTGAGTTAACAGAATACACACTTAGCACCACCACGGTACTGAATCAGGTAGACGACGACGGAATGGAACTACCTGTTCCCATTGTAGACAAAACTGCGACAGTGGACAGCATACATATAGATCAGGGACTAACAGACATTCAACGACGACAATTAGTGGAGTTAGTTACTGAATACAAAGACTTATTCTCTGACATCCCAGGTAGGACGGACAGAATCGAACACTCCATTCTTCTTTCGGATTCTAAGCCTATTAAATGTAGGCCGTACTCTATCCCACTCAGCTATAGGGAAAATCTAAATAAGGAAATTCTTAATTTAGAAGCTAGCGGGATTATCCAAAAGTCTACATCAGAGTACTCTTTTCCAATCGTCCTAATTAAGAAGAAGGATTCCACAATTCGTCTGTGCGTGGACTACCGGAAACTCAATAACATCACTAAGATCGACGCAGAACCTATTCCTTCCTGCGAAGATCTTATCTTGGACATGTCTACTTCTAAAATCTTTTCAAAACTAGATCTTACTAAAGGATACTGGCAGGTCCCGATGAAAGCTCAATCTATGCATCTTACTGCGTTTTCAACACCTTTAGGACTATACGAGTGGCGATTTCTTCCTTTCGGACTTCGAAATGCTCCTGCCACTTTCGTACGCTTAACTAGAGATCTGTTACATGGAGTGACGAATACTGTGACCTATATAGATGATATATGTGTCCATACTGAAGACTGGACTACACACTTACTGAAACTGAGACATGTCTTTGATAGGTTGCGACTCTTCGGTCTCACTGTCAAACCGAGCAAAGTCGAATTAGGCCTAAAAGAAATTGAATTTTTGGGTCATGTCATCTCTCAAGGTCAACTGAAGACTGACAATAGGATTATTACAAAAATTATGAATCTAACCATGCCTACTACGAAAAAGCAGGTTAGAAGTCTTTTAGGATTAGTTAATTACTACAGTAAATTTATTCCAAACCTAGCTGAAATTACAAGTGTATTTTCTAATGTGCTAAAAGCATCAGTAAAATTGGATGTGAAAGATGCATTATTAATTTCTGCATTGTCAAAATTGAAAATTCTTTTTAGTAATGTTCCCATCCTCCGCTTGCCTAACCCTGGGCTCGTTTATTATCTTAGGACAGATGCCAGCAGGATCTCCATCGCTGCAGTCCTAGGCCAATTTTATGAGGGCATCTTCCATCCGATTTGCTACGTGAGCCGTAAGATCACACCTACCGAGTCCAGATATTCGATAGCAGAACTGGAGGCCCTGAGCGTCATCTACTCAGTGAGAAAGCTCCACCGCTTTCTGGCGGGTGTGCACTTCATTATCCAGACCGACAATTCTCCCATCACGGTCATCCAGAGTGGTGTGCATCGAAGTGACCGGATATACAGGTGGTCTCTTATTTTGCAAAACTATACATTTAGTATAGAACATATCAAGGGTAAGGATAATATTCTGGCTGATACCCTTAGCAGACCATCTGGGGTAGAAATACCTGAGATCCAACAGTTAAATGTGGAGTGATGGTTGGTACATGAGTATCTGATAATATAAGATGTAAAATAGCTTACATACATATCCACATTATTGGTGTAGTCATGTACCAAAACAATGAACTATCATGTGTCCGTGGACATCAGATTAAGAACTGTGCTGCTATACTTAGATACCACCGTGTGAACTAGGACAGCTCATTTCCAACTAAGCTCCATTCCGGTGTATCATATATATAACCGCAGAAAACAGTGTCAGAACAGTGCTTAATTACAGACACGAAAAGACAGAACTACGACACCAGCGAACTCTACACGTGCACTACCGAGAGAACATTAAGATGACTGTGTAATGTATTTCAGATACCCAGGCAAAGTGTGTGGTTATATTATTAGCAATTTTGGTCAATATTTAAAAATTGGGTTTTTACTTATGAAATCATACCAGTTAGATAGAGCTTGACAAGACGAATCCAACGGTATCTCAACGAAGAGTTTGCGTTAATTCCAAGTGGAGTTATGAATTGTCTGGTGACGTAATTTAATACCAGGAAGTGCAATGATAAATTAACTGATAAGTCAGGATTTATCGCGACCCTAAGATTGGAAGCTGAGAAATTCTGCCTTCTATTACCGTGGCTTGTTTATTTTTAAACGGACAATGTTGTGCCATATATCATTGCGTCCGGGGCGGCGAGGCCTACCTTGACGTATTTTTAAATTTTTTTATAGGATGCGCCGTGACCTAATTAACAATTTAAAATGGCCGCCAATTGTTTATTATTTGCCTTCTATTACCGTGGCCTGTTTATTTGTCTTGAACGTCTGCAAACACCTGGAATGTTGAAACTCTTCATATTTATGTAAAATTGAATGGGGAATTCAAATATAGAAGAAAAAATGAAGGGAATTTTCAAATACATGAGTTATAAGACAGATTACCTTACTAATCGTGAAAATAACCAAATATAATCCAGATAAATCGTTTTTTTGGTTTAATAACTTGGCAGCCAGCTAGCAGAGCCAATTCTAAATATATGAGAATAACTTCCCCTTTGATCGTACCACACTGCTTTCGTTTTTTTTTGGTCTTATAGCAGTCCATGTCAAACCGGAAGTCATCGTGCTAAGACACAGGAAAAAGTTCGGGAAAGTACAAAATAAAAAAGAGGAGAGCGCCGAAAAGGGAGATAATTCTGAAATTGCTAATATTATGCCTATACAACCATTGCACATACATGAAGGCAACTACTAACCTGTGTAAACCAAATACTATGTATATAAACTTATTGTGATATGTAATATAATATTTTAAGATAGTGATAAATTAGATGTAGGTTAGGAACTATAACAGTTCTCATTTATTTTAATAATGTAGTTAGTACAGTAATTAACCCATTAAAATTAGATTAGAATATTAGTTTAGACATAAGAATAGTTTATTACAAGTTAAATTAAATTTATGATATGAATAGTACCATTTAGATTGTTATATTTCACTTAGTTTCATTGTAGTTAGTTTATTCCATCTTAATGAAACCATACCATCTTTCAAATATTACCATTTATTAGTATCATCATTTTACATCATAATAGATTAAAAAGAGTAGATAAGGTAACATACAGCATTTACACCAGTTAGATTAAGAACATCACTCATATAATTCCTTTGTGCATTTAAAAACATTATTTAGCATAGTATTTAGAAAAGTACATAAATTGTGGTCACATAATCCATTTAATTAAGGTACATAACTCACATCACAACAATTGCATTTAAATAGTTAGATTACATCACTTAGATTAGAAAAAAATAAGAAGTAATATAATCATATCATATAATTAACATAACAAATTTAATAAATTTAGGTAACACATTAAATACTTAGTTATAGAATTAGAATGGTATGTTAGAATGTAAAGTTTTCGTTAGTGAAATTGTGTTAGTGTGAATGTGTTGTCTGTAATATAGTTTAGAACTTAGATTACAGTATTTTGGGTTTCATAACAAGTGAATGTAGTCACGAATTAGTGTTATACACCTGTTTGTGGCCACATTGAACCAAATTATGACACTCAAAAAACTAACATACATACACATAGAATTTATAAATAGAGGATAGAAATTAGATTAGTAGATTATTACATCCAAACACACAAACAAACAGAAAAACAAACATATAAATTGCATACACTATTTGTAAATCAAAGACAGATAACTATGGGGCCAGGGGACATAATGGACAACGAAGAACTAAATTAACAGTGAAATAAAGTCTTACGCGCGGAAGCGAAGGAGGTAAAGCCTGTCGCACACACTCTTGTAGAATGGTTGTTAAATATTATATGGGGGACATGAAATAATTCATGTGTTGACCCTAAGAAAGTCAACTTTGTATGGGTAGTAAGTTAATTTACTATGTGAGGGCAGGTCTTATAAGACAACGGTCCGGTTCAGACATACCTCTGATAAATATAATATAGCATGTGAGAAGGGGCTCACGCCAACCAGTCAAGTTTGTGGCGATTGCCAGTAGCCAAGTAAGGCTTTGCTACATTGTGACAATAGTTATTAATAGTTCATTGGAATGCCCAAAGCCAGGTTATCTAGAGTCTTTGACAAAAATTAGAGACACTAATTTTTTGTTTAGGAACCTCTTGCGTCACAACCAATGAGTGAAAGTTGATGACGCAACACAAGAGGGGTGGGTGTGTGTCAAAGACTCGATAGTACCACACCTCGTGAAGCCATAGCACAGTTGAGTAGACACTCAACAGGCCACGTTTGCCAGCAGAGTGCGATGTGAGGTAACACGCACGAAGGTGAAGGTCACCCCGCGTGGTGTGTAACCACGGGAGAGAGGTTAGGTAGAGGGGAGACTGGACTTGAGGCGTTCACATCGTTTAGAATAGCGTTAGGAGTTTTGTGTTCACTAATAGATAGAACTAGCATAGGGTTAGCAGTTTGTGTTAGATAATTCTGTGGCTGTATATTGTGTATTGCATTAGCGACTGTTTACCGCTTGTAAGCGAGCCAACGGCAATAAAATGGACCATACATTTTGCCTCCCACACGACTTGCAAGTTGTCTTGTATGGGTGTGTGAGAAGTACCCGTTGAGGCCTGTCAGTTGAGTTGTTGACACATAGGTAATCGACCACCAAGAGGTGCATTCCCTGCCAGCCTATCAGCCTGTGCATTCCCCCGCACTCCCACATGGCCAGAGCTAAAAACCCATACAATTCTTACTATCTGTGACCTCCGAAGCGAGGTGAGCCATTCCACACGAAACATTCCTTTCTCCACTTTACTAAGCATCCTCCTTGAGTGCGGGATGAAGACAATGTGTGTTGCAGTGTACTCCTCTAACCAACGGAATGCCGCTATGACTGCTTCCACCTCTATTCTCATGCTTGAGGTCGTAGCCTCATATGCCATACTCTCCTGTTTATCAAGAATCTTCCATTATCCTTTGCAATGAAACCCCAAACACTCCGTCTGTTTCTGACCACTGACCCATCAGTATAGATCACTATGTCACCTTGATGTGTATTACTTTGGATCAGTTGTTGCACCTCAAACTATGTACGGCCCGCTGCCCATTCTCGGCAGACAGGACGGACTGGCACAATGTAATAGTAACACATTAAAGGTAATGTTGACAAAACGAAATAAAATTCTCGGGAAATGTAACTGGCATCTTGTTACAACCCTCTTGAAGATTTGGGCTCCAAACCGTGGCAACTCGTTACTTAAATGTTCAAAATCTGAATCTAAATATACGAGGACGAGTCAATAAGTAAGTCACACGGTTCTGTGGGATGGCAAGTAAATGTAGTTGGTGTTTTCTACAGGTGTCATTAGATGACAGCAACATCGAACTTGATATTCCCGTTTGTCAGGTGGCGCTAGGTGTCTCATGCGCATACGCAGCGCATAAACAAAATGGCGACTGTACTTACGACGTGCACAACCAAAGAGCAACGTGCTGTTGTGCGGTTTTGTGGGCAAAACTACTGCCCGAAAAGGACATTTACAAGGAAATGCTTCCTGGTTATGCTGACAAATGTTTGTCCCGTAAAGTGGTGCATAGCTGGGTAGAAAACATCCTTCTTCGCCTTGTGTCCAAAAATTCAAGGTTACGCCATCAGCAGGGAAGGTTATGCTGACCGTTTTCAGTGATTGTCAAGGAGTGCTTTTAACCAATTTCAAGAATAAAGGCGACAATGTGAATTCTGAATCATACTGTGAAGTTCTATCGATGCTTCATGATGCAATTCGAAGAAAACGTCCAGGACTACTGACTAGACGAGTGTTGCTTCTTCATGACAATGCCAGACCACATACGGCTCGATCAACTCAGGAGAAAATTAACCAACTCAAGTGGGAAGTTCTGGAACATCCCCGACTTAGCCTATAGCGATTTCCACCTTTTTGGTCTATTGAAACCCCACCTTGGCGGGAGACATTTCGCGAATGACGCCGAAGTTGAATGTGAAGTGACAACGTGGTTTAGAAAACAGAGCACGCAGTTCTATGCAGCCGGTTTGGGAGGACTGATAAAACGATTGTCAAGATCCAAGATATGACATAACAAAGGATATAGGACAAACATATGACATGGGAATAGTACGGGGATAGTAGACCGGTCAAGACGCCTATGACAGTAGGTTAGAGACAAGACCGTGCCCTTGAATGATAGGACGTGTTCACCCTGGACAGGGTAACGCAGTACGCAGTACTCAAACAAGCGAGTGAGACAGACTAGACTAGCACGACCGCCACGGACTCCACGAGGGTCAAGTACCTCGTGACCATCTAACTGAGTAGGAAACGGTAGACGGGACTCGGACATGGATGGGAGAGGATGTGTAACTGTGTTGAGAGGAAGAATAGACTAGCGATTAGACTTCAGTGCGAGTGAATGTGGCCGCTACTTAACGTGTGTTGGTGTGCTTGCTGAAGCACGAGTGCGCATTCCTCGATAGTTACGCAAGAGTATTTTCCGAAAGCTGTGCAAGATTGTATTTTGAGTTGTGTAAACATTATTGTGATATTATTATCATGCTGTATAAACATTAAATTATATGCCGACGTACTCATGTTT
Source organism: Cepaea hortensis (assembly GCA_963921405.1). Classification (NCBI taxonomy): domain Eukaryota; kingdom Metazoa; phylum Mollusca; class Gastropoda; order Stylommatophora; family Helicidae; genus Cepaea; species Cepaea hortensis. The sequence goes on from OY992878.1 coordinate 110,551,736, forward strand.
TCACCCCTCATCTGTACTCGCACCATTTGTCTGTCTGAACCCACTATGTAAACCCCTAGAGACGTTGGTAACGATGCGATAAGTGCATCAATGTTGGAGTAAATTATGTTGAGAAATAAAGGAACAATGTATGCATAAAAATAAACTGGTTTCAATTTGTTATCATATTTAGTTATTTTTCTACAGCCATTTGTGACTTACTTATTGACTTCCTCTCGTAACATTAAAGGCATTTCATCATCATCATTCCGATAAGTTTAGGCTTTCGCCATCTCAAGCGATCACCAGAGTCGTGAATCAACTAAGTGTTTTGGCTCTACCATATCACTCTGCCAAGCCAACCGTGTATTTACTTCTCTGCCTTCCCCTTATTCTCTTCCCCTCAATCTTGCCATTTGTCACGAAGTTCTCCAACTTATTTTTTCTCGTAACGTGTCCAAAATGCTGTTACTGTTTACGTATAATTTCTCTAATCAGTTTATGGTTTTCGTTTGTTTCTTAAAGGACTTGGTCATTGATTTTTCTGTCTTCTTCTTCTTCTTCTTCTTCTTCTTCTTCTTCTTCTTCTTCTTCTTCTTCTTCTTCTTCTTCTTCTTCTTCTTCTTCTTCTTCCTTCTTCTTCTTCTTCTTCTTCTTCTTCTTCTTCTTCTTCTTCTTCTTTCGTTCGCCTGAAATATGTGTATAACTGTCTGCCCATGGTATTCTTTGCATTTTCCTCAGAAACCACAATTCCTCAGCCAACAGATGTTTTTCAGCTTGTCTACTCATTGTCCATGGGAGATGTCCTCGCAACAGACGAGCAATATCTCCGGCCATATCTCCGGCAGCCTATTCCCGGTGGTCGCGGGATCCGCACTAGTCAGGCGGGGAGTCTGACGCTAGTACACGCTTTACACAGGTCCGGACACTTGTGTTTGACAGATGTACGCTTCCTATGGTCAAGGCGCGTACGAGGCCCTCACCTTTGGGACTTGGCTGAACGCCTCTAAGTCGGGTCCCTTGGGTTCCAGGGTCTGGCCACCACTCGCCACCTGTTCGTGGAGGCGAGGTCTCGGAGGTTTGACGTTTAGCCGCCAGCGTCTGCAGCCTACCTTGTGCCAGACGTATTGGTTACCCATTCCTCTGGGAAACACGAGGCAAGGCCGAGAGAGGGGACATGTCGTTTAGGCACCACATGTTTCTCTGAAGCTCTGCCCAGGCATTGTGATGGAATTCTGGCCACATTCCAACTCACATACTTTGGTCTGTCAAGACTGCAAGGTGTCACTCACTCACTCACTCATTGCCCACGCTTCATATCATACAAAAGTACAGTTTCTATTTAGCACCTCAGCAGTTTTTTTTTCTCTTCTCCTTGCGAATAACATCAACATTTTCATATTGGTCAATATGTTTTCCATCTTGCAAAGTGCTACTTTCACAATGGCAAGTCTTGTTCTAATCTCTTTAAAGCATCTCCCATACGATATTATGACTGTTCCGAGATAATTGTACCGATTGTAAAGAAAGGCATTTGCTTTTATTTTAAAGCCAACAAATACTCTTGCTCGGAATCATTATTCTTGGCCACATTATGGGAAGAGAAATATTGGAACATACTGTGATAACTGGAAAAGACTAACTGGAAAAGATTTATAAAAAGATAAGCGGAGACAGCGAGAGAAAATTCTTGACAGTCTTTTGTAGGGTAATGACAAGGAGTGAGCACAAGAATTTATACGTGCCGTTTGAATTCGCAAGGTGTGGAGAACAATTATTGTCCACGCCACTCGGCAAGTCTCTTGATGACGATGACTGTTGTGGATGTGTTTGAAGCTAAAACTGGAACAATTTCGTGAAGAAGAAAAAAACAACCTTCCATTATTTTTCATATGGAATGGATTAACCCCGAATGATCAATATGTTTCATCAATTTAACATAACAATGTACCGAAGCAAAAATACTTTGAAAAGAAGAATTCAGAAATACATTTAAAAATGTTCATGACCACAAAACATGCGTAAATGTATCCCGGAATCCATTCAGAGCGAGGCAAAACTCGTGGGATTTACGACTAGAAAATATTGATCTAAGGGCCAGCTGTGAATTGAAAACAACATTTGAAGATAAGTTTTCTTGAATTCCCTGCAAGCGTGCCTGCAGAGTGTACACATTAAAAAAAAAAACAGTATTCTACTGGCGCGCTTGCAATCCTCAGGCGCACTGGCATATTTGAGCACACATTTTCACATATAGAGTTAGTGGGATAAACATATAGGCCAAGACTTACTAACGAACTGAAGCCTTTGTGGCGTAGTGGCTAGGCCCAGCATGCCGGCCCGTGTGGTCACGGGTTTGATCCGCATTGAGGCGGATTCGAATTTTAAAAACTGAACTGGACTGTCATGTCGACCAAGCCTATATAAAATGTCTTGAGAAGTGAAGACAACAGATGTAATACTGACCATAGCACACCAACCCAAATCCAATGGGTCTATAACAATATGGGTGTAGCATCACATACCCAAATGCGCCTAAAGGCGTGTAAAGAGGTCCTTTACTTACTTACTGACAAGCCCTGCGCCATGGCTGCAGACTTTCTGTCACTAACTAGCAATGATGCTAAAGAGTTCAGTTTCACCACACGGCAACACCATAATAATAACAACAAGTCCCGTGGTAGGAACCTAGTGCGTATGTGAGGAGTTAGGACCATCATATTTTGTTGGCCTCACTCCACGGAGGCCAGTCTTTCGCTCTGGTAGCGAACGTCGAGAGCTGACATCGAACCTCCGCCCTGTCGCGCTCATGCGTTGTCAGCATAACGCCCTATACCAATAGTCGAACTTATATAAATTCCCTGGGTTTCTATCAATGGCAACCCCTAAATTCTGTCATCTACCAAGTTTGTCATTTCGTTAAATATTATTCAGCTTGTAATATTCATACCCCCGCAGTGCGAACCTTTTCATGAATGTGGTTCTATTTGACTACTTGATGTCAAACAAATACGGGGGGAGGGGGGCGGGGGGGGGCTTTGCACATTATATGTGGTCATAAACCAATATATTAAATCTCACCTTAAACAGACATATAAGTCAGCTCAACTTCTTACGGATGCTGTGTTGTGAATGGGTTAATGCTCGCGTAGATGTTGATGGCACCAAGTACACTCACAGTAGGGATTGAGAGGTGGTATGGAAGTCAGTCACTAAGATTCAAGCTACTAATATGCTGGGTAGCTTGACAAGCATGTTCCAGAATTGTCGACTCTATTTTCTCTTCAAAGAATGATTCTGTTTTTGAAAGAAAAGTTGTTAAAAATTATTCTGATCTTGAAAAAAATAAAAACAACAACAACAACACAGCATTGTCGTGTAACATTATCATTTACTATAGAACCGAAAGTAACGAATGTGGCTGTGTTTGCTCACGTTGTATAGTTTGAGTTGGAAATTTCCATGATTCAACAACGTGCACATGTCACATGTATTTTCCTTAAGAACTCACGCTCAGAAACGTTAAATGTGCTTCAGAAATCACTTGATAGTGCACCAAATAAGTCGTAAAAATGTTAGTGCCACAAGTGTAGGAAACAGTAAATAACACGGAGAACAAGCAGTTGGATTCCGCTGCACCACAAAGTCTCCACAATTCGATCCTTTCTGATGAATCAAGATCTTGCAATGCACAGTGTGACTGCCCTGGAACAATCTCCATACTCTACCAGGATAACTAATGTCCCTTGATTTTTCTCATCTTCCCTCGCCTCAAGTCGGCACTGGAAAGGCGACGATTCAAGGAATGTCACCATTGCGGCAAAGAACCCTAAAGAGGTTTCACAGAATAGGTTTCAAAAATGTCCCTCAGCAGCAGTATGAAAGTTAACAAAAGGAGGCAAATATGCTCAAGAAATATATTGGCTGTTGCTTGGTTGTTATTAATTTTACTCAATTAAAATAAAATTGCCAATTTACTTTTAATTGTAAAGGCTTGACTTTGAGGCAATAAAGTATAGAGAACATATTTTACAACTCACCTTGATGACACAGCGGTAAGTGTATTAACATACCAATACACATGTTGCAGTTAAGTCGGTAACTGTAAATTCCCGGAAAATTGTGAGGATGGTATAAAGAGTTTCAGAGATTTGTATGGGAAAGTATGGACGGCCAGCGTGACTGTGACCTAAGGGGCTGTGAAACACCAGCCTAATGCCTTAGCACATATACTCTGTATTATTTATGTTTTACCAGGGCACATAAGGGAAGTAAATACAACTTATCATGCATGTCGTAAGAGGCCCTAAGGGATAGTTGGCGTATGACTTGCAATTTCATCCAGTAGAATAATTTCACTGCAAAATCTAATAACGAAGTCTTAAAAGTACTTGGTGTGAGTTTAATGATGGGGCAAGCGCCATTTGGGAGATGAAAGATAATAGTAGAAGACATAATCAATATGCCTTTGAAAAAAAACAATACCATAATAGATAATGCCGTTAAGGTGTGAATTGTTAGGTCTTCGCATAATCCAGGACACGGCTCAACGAGGTGCATCGTCCAACTCCCTTCCCCGCCGCCTTTCCCCAAAGACTATTCAGAGAAGTTTATTTAAAGAAGCCGGTGCCCTATTATGAGTCTTGGTCATACTACCTGCTCCAGAAGGTAGTTCTTCTTCTTCTTCTTCTTCTTCTTCTTCTTCTTCTTCTTCTTCTTCTTCTTCTTCTTCTTCTTCTTCTTCTTCTTCTACTCCTCCTTCTTCTTCTTCTTCGTCTTCCTCCTCCTCCTGCTTCTTCTTCTTCTTCTTCTTCTTCTTCTTCTTCGTCATCTTCTTCTTCTTCTTCTTCTTCTTCTTCTTCTTCTTCTTCTTCTTCTTCTTCTTCTTCGTCATCTTTATCATCTTCTTCTTCCTTTTTGTTTTTCTTCTTCTGCTGCTGCTACTGCTGCTGCTGCTTCTTCTTCTTCTTCTTCTTCTTCTTCTTCTTCTTCTTCTTCTTCTTCTTCTTCTTCTTCTTCTTCTTCTTCTTCTTCTTCTTCTTCTTCGTCATCTTCTTCTTCCTTCTTGTTCTTCTTGTTCTTCTTGTCTTCTTGTTCTTCTTGTTCTTGTTCTTGTTCTTCTTCTTCTTCTTCTTCTTCTTCTTCTTCTTCTTCTTCTTCTTCTTCTTCTTCTTCTTCATCTTCTTCTTCCTTCTTGTTCTTCTTGTTCTTCTTCTTGTTCTTCTTGTTCTTCTTCTTCTTCTTCTTCTTCTTCTTCTTCTTCTTCTTCTTTTTCTTCTTTCCCTTCTCCTCCTCCTTCCCCTCCTCCTCCATCTCCCCTTCTTCCATCTTCTTCTGCCATTCATGTTCCAAATTCCCTTTAACAATTCACACACAACCCTTTGTAGAGTTGTTCACAGTTGGTTGGCTATTAAAGATAAAGTTGTTTCCGGTGTAAAGCAGCCAGCCTCACGCTAACCCTCCTTAGCTGCCTCTGACGGCATGCATGACAAGCTGCGTATTTCTCTTCGTTGCTTCCCTTACAAGCCCTGTAGCACACGGGCTACCACAATCATACCGTTCGGAAAATAAATAATCTTACCAAAACTGTGGACTGAACCCAGGCCACTGGCGTGGTGAGCAAATAAACTAACCACTATTTAACCTTGGTCCCTCGTTATGTTTTAAGGTCATGCAAAAATGATTACTGTTATGTTATAATTTAACACTCGTAAGCACACATGGCTAAGACGTACTATATTCTTCTCGAAACATTTTCTTACAGGTGGTTGAAAATGGCACAACATTTTTGTGTATTTAACTGTAGCAATAATTTCAGGAATATCGTGGACAGAGGAAACACTGAGGTAAATATAGCTGAAAGTGTTACAAGATCGCGCATGACAACTATACACAAACATATGACATGTATGCGATATATTAACAGAATATATAGAATAGAGAAATTAGACATGTGGGGAAGCTACTAAACAAGAGAGACAGAGGAAGACAATGAATGGGCAACAAATAATAATATATATAAGCAACACCAACTTCAGAGGATTGAACAGCTATACCCCGCCGGTGATCACTAAGCACCTGAAGAACACGATTTTATGGAGGAGAAAGAAATGGCTCGGAAAAATTAAACAGTGTGTGTGAGATTCATCCACAACAGCTAGTTGTCTGTGGAAATGAATATAAAAGATAGCATTTCAGCCGTTATTTCAAAAATATATAATTAACTCTCAAATGGCACAAGATTTTTCAATCTCTTGTGGTGAATGTTTCTGTCTCTATGCGTATTTATATACACTTGAAATTTAACGATAAGTTATTTCTACGATTCTCTTTTCTAAACTACATTGGTGTAAAAAGTTGTTTACAAGGAAGATTTTCAAAAGAATAGACAGGGGTAACGAAACAAAAAATTACTATTTATTAACGTTGTTAATTATTTATTATCAGCCCCGAATACCGATGTTTACGAATCGAAATATGTATAAAATACGCACGTTTTAAAATGGTACGATTTACTTTGCTAGTTTTGATGAAAATCCACAATACACTTGTAAAACAAAGCAGGCTTGTATAGTAAAAGACGGTTTAGAAAAACGAGTAAATGATGAAAGTCATAACTTGCCAACAGTGCTTACAGATATGTGTAAACAAGAAAGACCACTAGAGTGAGAATGCCAGTCGCGACAACGGATAGACAGACAGACAAAACTATAGAAAGAAAACAAGATGCAATAAAGTCTCTCCAGCTGAATTCCCTGTTGGCAGTGGCCTGCATGGTCAGCAGGTGGTGGGAGAAGAATATGATAGTTCTGTACCAGACATGCAGGCCCATTCGCCTCCGGTGCCGGCGGAAATTGGCAGGGTGAGGTCATGCGTTACAATCTTGCAGTAGTTGCTGCCTCTTTGTGCCGTGTGTTCATTAGTGCAAAGATGGGCAAAACTCCATCTGGGGACCTCACAAATTGGTGCACTTGGCAGTCAAGAATTCTGTCGCTTGTCTGCCTGTGCGCGCCCGTGTGTCTGTCGATGTGGGGATGTAATCAATTAGTGTTAGTTAGTATGGGGGGAAAAATAACTTTCGGGGAGGGCATGGGCGAGGTGGGTATATCCGGGAAGCGGAGAAGAGGAATACAACGAGGTTGGATAGATTCAAGATGTGACAGGTAATTTACGCACGACAGCAACGGAAGAAGGGCAACTGGCTTATTATAGTGACACATTTCGGGAGTAGGTGTAGGGGGAAGGGGAGGGGAGGAGACAAACCACTAGATTGTGATGAAGTGAGCTTACAGATGTTCTCGATACTTAACATGATATGTCTTCTTAGCTTCATTAGTAAAGAAAGGAGGCATGTCCGCATCTCCACACCTATTGGACATGTACTATCTGCCGCTTATTTTTATAGAACAATCGGCACTCTGTGGTGAGTGTGATTATTAGCACACTGACCACGTTTAGCTCTCAGAAAATGTTCAGTAATTCATTTTAGCTTGGATAGACGTGGGGACCCGGACCAGGTTGATTTTTTTTAAAAATATCTACCCCACCGGCTCGAATGATCAGCGTTTAACTTCATTTCATGAAGAGGGAGTCTCTGTGGCGAAGTGGTCAAGCCGTTTGACTTGTGATCCGAAGGTTGTGGGTTCGATTCCGGGCCGCACCCTTCGGATTACGAGCTAAATATTTCGGAGACCCGCCCTGTGGGTCGTCGCTAAAAGCTACGGAGTTCGTGCTTTGTGCGACGCTTTCCGCGCTGCAGAAAGAGACCGAGCCATATGGGATAAATCCCGGTGCGATGAAGTCGACCCTGTCGACTTTTAAGCGACTTTTTTTTTTTTCATTTCACTAGAATATCATTAATACGGTTTGTTTGTTTTTTTTTTGGTTTTTTGTTGTTGTGTATTTGGTTTTACAATGTTAATAATTATATTGTCCAGAAGCAGTTTCACGATGTGGGTCTATGATGTGATAGCACCATCTCATTTTATAGGACTGAAAGGGAAGATGAGTAGGTGGCCAATCTTACCCTCACTTTGGCCAGCGATGAACCCAGGGGTTGGCTCCTCGTCCGACCGTGCTCATGACATTAGCAGTGCAGTTCGCTATCAACTTCGCTAGCGAGCCCGCTACTTTAGGCGTGCCAGATTGCACAACTTGTACTGTATGTGTGATATCTCCCAAAGATGTATTCATTTTAAATATTTCGGTTAGTGGCAACTGTCGTTTCTTTACTAACTTCTCTTCTGCTGTCTGCTTCTGATATTTGACATCAAAGTTTGTATCTCTTATATGCCAACATGATTCACTCTCAGTGAAGTGATTTTGTTTAGCTCAAGACAATCAACGATACGCAAAGAAAGTCTGAACACAAGAACAAGAGATAAAAGATACGAAGTGGATAACAATGGAAGACTCACCATAAATGCAAAGCACGCACACACGCGCGCGCACACACACACACAAACACACACACACACACACACACATATATATATATATATATATATCAGCATTAAAACGCACGCCTGTGTGTGTGTGTGTGTGTGTGTGTGTGTGTGTGTGTGTGTGTGAGAGAGTATGCGCGCGCGAACGCGATGGTGTGTATAATTATGGCAAACAAGCAAACACACAAGAAACGCTATTGCAAATCACTATGCTACTGCAAGAAGAATATTGCAAGGTAACAAATGAACAGACATGATTTTGGGCACAGGCAGCCATCAACGTCTGGTGCCTGAATTCCTCTAGGGATTTGACTGAACTTAGTGGAGACTAATTAGGATTCCGCGATAGACTGCCATCACCTAATTGTGTCATTTAAAATGTTCTGATTTTGTTGACAACTTTCAGTCTTATTATATATGCTCTGTTCTATTTGACGTTGAATTCGGAGAGCAGCATTTTTTGTACGAAGAATAATGACATTACTGTTTGTGAGTGAGACATGGATGTGTGCTCTCTCCTCTGCTATTTAATATTTACATGGAGAGAATATCCAAAGAAGCAAGCCTTGACAGAACACATTCAGAAAATTTAGAACTCTTTACTCCAGATGAAACAACTGATTCATAGGAAATAAATGAACTTCTATTTGCAGACGATCAGTGCCTGTTTTACAGCGACGAGGGCAGACTACACAATCACATTAATAAGTTCATGAGTTCAACATGCAGCAGATACAATATGAGTATAATCACAGCCAAAACCGAAGTAATGAAAGTTAGCAGATCGCCTGGTCCACTAAATATACAGATAAATAGCACAATTCTGAAACAAGTTAATGAATTCAAATATCTTGGAAGTATGATCACAGAAGATGGTAGATTGGACAGAGAAATCGAAATCAGATGTAAAAAAGCTAGTGCACTTACATATCAACTATCACCCTTACTGAAACATCCAAATATACCCATGTCCGCAAAACGACAGATAATAAACAGCATATTCACACCAATCCTATGCTACCAATCTCAAACTTGGACTTTATCAAAATCACACTTTCGCAAAATCAACACCTGTGAGATGAGATGCCTGAGGAGAGCTGCCAACTTAACAATCCGAGACCGAGTAAGAAATGCTGTTATCAGACAGACAGTGGGATCAACACCTTGTGCTACATTTATTGAAAGACAGAAGATCAGGTGGTTTGGCCTTGTCGTTAGAATGCAACATCAGCAACTATCATCACTGGCCTTACATCAAAGATCATCTGCGACGAGACCACGAGGACGTCGAAGAAGAAAATGGATTGACGACATCAAAGACATTGTACAATCATACGTAATGACACTATCCAGTGGCGCTCATCGGGCGCTGGAGCGCAAATTATTCCTCCCCACGACGCTTGACGGCAGAAGTGGAAGATGATGATGATGATGATGATGATGATGATGATGATGATGATGATGATGATGATGATGATGATGATGATGATGACTGTTTGTTGTATCTGAACATCACAAGACAAGTGAAGCTGCATCTGTCATTTACTGCCAACATAGTACCTTGCGGTGTATGGCAGAGGGGTCTTTGAGCCTGAGGAATTATGGCCGCCTGGCTAATGCAATCGCCGCGAACTGTGCAGGTTAGTATTTACGGCAAAAGTGGAAGTTGATGATGCTGATTAAAGATGATTGTGTGTGCGACACTGATATAGATTAGTATGGGGTCTTAAAGAAAATTGTGTCAGTAACAGTGATATAGATTAGTATAGGGTCTTAAAATGCCTTGTGCTCGATTGCAGCAATGTACGAGGTATCTAGTTAGTGCAAGAGGCAGGAGGAGCATGGGGTGGCCGCCAAAGAAGAGACGTAGATGGATTCGCGGTAGAAGAAGCAGCAGCAAGAGGAAGAGGAGGCGGGGGAGGAGAAATAGTAATTAACTGCAACTACAATCTTACCTATTAGTAGTTTTTGTTGGGGAAGTAATATTTATGTGGCAATATATACAGTAGTTATTGAAATAATTTGTAATAATATTAGCTGTATAGATTCAGTAGCTTCAGTAATGGATGTGTCAGGAATTGACATTTTCCACACTGATTTCATTCTAATGCTAGGAATAATTATCTATGTATCTCTACATCTGTCTCTTTATTAATCTCTCTATATTTGGCTGCGTGACGATGGGGTTACGGACGCAGTTCGTAATCCCGCATACCCGCGTTCCAAACACAGCTGAGGGCGATTGGGCAGCAGACCGCCTTGCGTTGTTTTTTTTTTAATGAAATGGTATGGGTGCCGGTCGTTCAGAAAGCAACGGCAAACTCTTGAATGTAAACTTGCCAAGAGATCAACAACAGCAAAAAATCAGTGTTGCCATTTTGACGCTTTTCGCACTAAATTTAGTGCTTTTTCAAGTCATTTAGTGCCGAAATTTTGCATTTAGCGCGGTCGCGCGAATTTGGTGCTTCACAATATTTTTTTATGCTTTTTGGTGCTTTTTTGGGGTGGGTAAAAATTAATTTAACAATCATTTTGGAACAATAAAACTCCGAATTTGAACTGAAGCGAAGGAGTAAAACAGTCTTAGTACATTACCGCGCAATATTCACGTAATTTAACTCCCTTTAATTCGATTTAGTTGAAGTGAGTGACTGCAACGCGCAGGCAATATGCAATGCGTTAAAAGATTGTTTAAACAAGAATGGACTTGAGTTGCAAAGACTAGTTGCACTCGCCACTGACAATGCATCTGTCATGACAGGTGTAAACAATGGAGTATATACAAAATTAAAATCCGAAGTTCCTCATCTGGTACTAATTAGGTGTGTATGTCATTCCCTTCAGCTGGCAGTGTCACAGGCTGCAGCTACTTGTCTGCCCAGGAACATAGAGTTCATGATTAGAGAAACATATAACTGGTTTTCTCACGCAAGTCTTCGTCAAGCAAAGTACAGGGAGCTTTCTGCTTCAATAAATGATGGACAACATCCGCTGAAGGCTGTTCAGTTAAGCCAGACACGATGGATATCCATTCAGTCTGCCATTGTCAGAATATTGCAGCAGTGGGTCGGGCTCAGAACTCATTTTGATATAGCAATAGTCAACGAGCGCTGTTATACAGCAGTACTTCTAAATTCTATGTTTAGCGACATGAAAAACTATGTGTATCTCATATTTCTCAAGCATATTCTCGGAGAAGTTCAAAGTGTGAATAAGACATTCGAAGCAGATATACAGGATACAACAAAACTACTCAGCGATCTTGTCCAACTTACTGATTCTATCAGTTAAGATTGCTATTTCTGGGGGGAAAATAACAGAAAGTGATGCTATTCAAGATTATTTAGATCCTAATCCCAATCTAGGTTATGAATTTGAGAAAGAAATAGCAGGCTACCAGGTTCCTGATGAGAAAGAAATTCGTGGAAGGTGCATCCAGTTTTTAATAGAGCAGTTGACACAGCTGCTTTTACGTTTGCCCGATAACGTTCGAGTGTTGCAGTCCATGTCATGTCTTAGTGGAAGGGAATGTCTACAGCCAATGAAGCCCTGTATATTGGATCTTGCTAACATGTTTGTAGAAGATGCAGCTACTCTCACCCGCATCGATTTCCAGTGGAGAAGACTTCATCACATGCAGTGGACACAGACCTCTGACATACTTGGACTGTGGGCAGAAATAGCCTCATACAGGAATGCCACCGGTGAAAATCCTTTCCCAGATCTTACAGATCTAGCTTTAACTGAGCTCATTTTACCTCATTCTAATGCGGACGTGGAGCGTATTTTCAGTCAGATGGGAGTTATAAAATCAAAAATTGCGGAACAGACTGAGCATGAAGAGTTTGACAGCTGTTTTGACTATTAGATATGGAAAGAAAGGATATGGCAAATGCTGCCATGATTAAAAACTACCTAAGGATATTCTACAAAAAATTTGATCACAGGAGGCATATACACGTTTCTTTCAATCATCATCATCATCATCATCGCAGGAGCAAACACAGCAGGAAATAGCTACAGAAACTGAAGAGGAGTTGTCTGACTGGGATTTGGCAGATCTGGAATAAACTTCATTCTAATATTCAGTGATAATAATAAATTATAATGTGCTACTTTATAACATTTTGAATGAATACCGTCAGTGCTTGTTTTAGTGATTTCCCAAAAAATAGTATTGCAATTTGGTGCTTTTTTGGCTCGAAAGTAGTTCTGATTGGGATTTGGCGGATCTGGAATAAACTTCAATGTAATATGAAGTGATAATGATACATTATAATGTGCTACCTTGTTACATTTGTAATAAAAACAGTTGGTGCTTTTTTTTTTTTTTTTTTTTTGGTGCTTTAAAAAAATTGTTGGTACTTTTTGGGTCGATTTTGGTGCTTTTTCATCAAAGGGATATGGCAACACTGCAAAAATTGAGGGTGTTGACTGCGAAGTCCTGTAAAGGATATGCAGCTACTCTATCCTGTTCATCTGTCGATCCATCTGTTGTTATGCGTATATGTGCCTGTCATACTTTGCATCCTTTTTTGTGTATAGTGGCATATCCTTTACAGGACGTTGCAGTCAAAACCAACATTTTACTACCGTTGTTGATGTTTTGGCAAATTTTACGTTCAGTTATTTGCAGTTGCTTTTTGAACTACCGACTCTCGTAGCAACACGTTAAAACCAGCGACAAGGCCTGCTGCCAAATCGGTCACGGCTATATTTCGAACGCGGGTAAGTGGCATTACGAATCGCGTCCGCAACGCCATCTCCACGGAGGCGGCATCCGTTTAAAAAACTGCTAATCTCTGTCTCTTCACTAAATAACGGCAAAATCAACAATTTATCATTGCAAAAGAAGTCTCGAAATTCAATGGCAGAGTAAAACTATTCAAAACCAGCGAAGACAAATTTCCAGGAAATGAAAAAAAAAAAAAAAAAGTAATTAAACTCACTTATTTTGTCGCAACACTTAAATAATGGAATGAAAGATACTGCACGCAATATTTAAATAAATGGCTCCTAAAGTATGCAGTGCCATTCCCTGGGGCTCGATGCAAAGTTCCATGGGCGGTGTGGGTTTTCATTTGCAGTATATTTAATACCAAGATAGAGGTGTATGCTTGTACAGTACTTGTAATTGAGTGTAGGATGTTAGTGATAGACCGTGAAGACAAGAGAAATTATTCAGGTAGTTAGGGAAGCGGTGATCTAAACACTTTAGCTATCAGAAGATATCGCCTTTGTTTTGCCCACATAAAGTTCATTACCAGGAACCGAAGGAGTGGCAAACAGGGAGATGTATGAAAGCGAGAGGAACAACGCGTTGAAAGAGAAAATCTGCGGGCAGTAATTACGCCTAATGAAAAGAAGAGGATCTAGGGTTGTTTCCCCATGTCAGCATTAGTCCGTGCAAGTCCTTGAAAATGCTATGTTAGTAATTAGTAATATGACGCTCAGCAAATAAGGTCAATACCACGCACTCTGTGATAAAAACCAGCATAACAATTTCATTCGTACATACATCATTAAATGGATAAATTAACACCTCCTATTTGAAAGGGTTGTTATTTTGACCCGCTCTGTCTAAAGTACCCACGGTAGCCTATTGACTAGACGTTCGCCTGCCGCACAATGGCCATGTGCTCGAATCCGCAAAGGGGCGGACTTTTAACATTGGTCCGTGCTTTCAGGTCGTCACAGCATAAAATGTGTGCCAGTAAACGTTTTGGGAAGTAAAGGCGTGTCGGTGTGATACTGACCACACCACCCACCGAGTGACGATTGATCTATGAAAATATGAGTCGGGCATCACAGGCTAGCCGGTCTCTCTGGCTGTGGGGTTACAACACTTTCTCTCTGTAATCCCGTTTATCACGCAGAGTCTCGCAGCGGAGCGAGAACTGAGGTGGTTCGACCCCCGCTCGTGACTTGCGGATACTGAGCCGGCCGCTCAGAAAGCAATGGCAAACTACTGAGCGTAATCTTGCCAAGAGATCAACAGACAGCTGAAAGATGCTGCTGTTGACAGCTAAGTCCTGTAAAAGGATACGCAAAAAAAAAAAAAAAAAAAAAAAAAAAAAAAACATCACAGGCTATTGGTATTAATATTAGCTGTACACATGAAGTTGTTTCGTCAATGGATGTAGCAGGATTCACAATTTTCCACACTGATTTCATTCTAATTTTTAAAAAAAATTAAGTTGCATGTCCTTCACAGGACGTAGCAGTCAACCCCAGCATGTTCGCTGTTCGTGATTCCTGGGCAAATTTTACGTTCAATAGTTTACCATTGCTTTCTGAACGACCGGCTCCTATACCTTTTTCAAAACCAGAGCCTCAGAGACCACCTTTTGCATAGAGGCCTCACCACAGAAACTTCATCTGTCAATCAATCATGTGCCATGCCGGAAAGCGTGGGCGGTCATGACTCGCCATTTCACTCGATCACCAGTGTCGTGGATCAGCTCAGTGTTCCTGTCTCGTCCATGCCATGTGGCCAAGCCATCCAGGTATTTTCCTCTCGGTCTTCCTCTTGGTCTGTTCCCCTCGATCTTGCCAGTTGTCACTAAGTTCTCCAATCTATTTCTTCTCATAACATGTCCAAAAAATTTTGACTGTCTTCGTCTAATTTCTCTAATCAGTTTACGATGTTCATTTGTCTCCTGTAGTACTTAGTCATTGGTTTTTCTGTCTGTCCATGGTATTCTTTGCATTTTCCTCAGAAACCACATTTCTGCAGCCATCAGATGCTTTTCAGCTTGACTGCTCATTGTCCAAGTTTCACATCCAAACAAAAGAACAGGTTCTATGTATCCCCTCAACACTCTTTTTCTCGTTTCAGTTGACACCTTTTTATTGGTCAGAATGTTTTTAATCTTGCTAAAGGCTACTTTCGCCATGGCGATTCTTGTTCTAATCTCTTCAAGGCATCTCCCATCAGATATTATGACTGTTCCAAGATAATTGTACCTATTCACTTGTTGAAGAATATTTCCATTTACTTGTATATTACATTGTGGCACTTCTTCCTTCCTAGTGACGACCATAACCTGAGTCTTTTTACAATTTAATTCTAACCACAGTTGCTCACTGTGTACAACAACCGCATCTACTAATTGTTGCAGGTCCTGCGCATTGTCTGCATTTAATACTGTATCATCTGCATATCTAATGTTATTGATGTTTCGTCCTCCAATGCTGATTCCATTTATATCCCCTACATTTCTGAAAATATTTTCACTGTATAGGGAAAAAAGATCTGGAGACATCACACATCCCTGCCTAACACCTCTCTTAATTGGCTGATACTGTCCCACTTCATTATCAATCCTTATTGCAGCTTGTTGTTTCCAATATATGTTTTTTATAAGTCTAATGTCTTTCCCATCAATTTGTAGATCTGCAAGCATGTCCACCATGCTGACATGTCTAACTCTATCAAAAGCCATTGTATAGTCAATAAAGCAAAGATGTATATCCTTGTTTACTTCTATAGCACGTTCAATAACTGTTCGCAGCATATACACAGCATTTACCGTACCCTTTCCTTCTACTAACCCGCATTGTTCATCCCCTATTTCAGGTTGTATCTTCTTCCTCACTCTTTGCATGATAATTCTTAGCAAAATCTTTGTGATGTGACTCCTTATACTAATTGTTCTATGTTGATCACATTCCAAGGTTCCTGTTTTCTTTGGGATTGCAATAAATACAGAGTTACATAATTCAGGAGGTATATCTCCAGTATCATATAATGTGTTCAGCAGCCTGGTGACTTGCTCTAGTCCAAATTCTTCTAAAGCTTTAATCATTTCTGTTGTGATGTTATCTGCACCGGGGGCCTTGCCAGCTTTCATATGCTTAAGAACATTTCGAACCTCCATCTCCAAAATTGGCGGTCCTTCATTATTAAATCTAATATCATACTGTTCGTCTCTGTTATCATCATAAAGGTGTTTCACATAATCTGTCCATACATGTAGAATCTGGTCTTTTTCTATTATGATTTTGCCATCTTCAGTTTTTAGACACCCCGTTGATGTACTTGTTCTTTTATTAGTAAGTTCCTGAATTCTTTTGTGCACTAATTTGGTATTTCGACTGTTGTGTTGGTCTTCAATTTCTAAGCACTTTTCCTCAAGCCATGCTTCTTTTGCCTCCTTACATAATATTCTGACTTGTCTGTGAATTTCTTCATATTTGACAGAATTATTTTTTTTTTAGTCTTCTTGTTTCCATGAGGTGTAAAATTTCCTCAGTCATCCATTTCTTACGACCCACCTTCTTTAATTTTGGAATAGTTGTTTCTGCAGCCACATTGATTGAATTCTTCAACGTTTCCCATTGATCATCCACATCCTGGAATAGGATCTCTAGATCAGACAAAATTTCAAATCTGTTCTGTACTTCTATGTTGAATTTGTTTTGTATTTCTTTGTCAATACTCAATGTACACAAATCATATTTAGTGTTTCCTGTTATATACTTGACTTTCTTCAACTTTATCCTCAATGTTCCTGTGAGTAATCTGTGGTCACTATAACAATCAGCACTGGGAACTGTTTTTGCTAGTGTTAATGCGTTTCTAAATCTTCTGATAATAAGAATGTAGTCAATCTGGTTTCTAATCCTGCTATCAGGACTCCTCCATGTCCATAATCTTCTAGGGTGTTGCTTGAACCAGGTGTTTCCTACAATAATTTCCTGTTCTTTTGCCCACTCTACGAGTCTGTATCCTCTTTCATTTCTCTCTCCTAAACCATAGTTTCCTACTGTGTATCTATCCCCTTGATTTCCTACTTTTGCATTGAAGTCCCCTATTATGATGTTTATTTCTGAAGTTTTTCATTTCTTTAAGGCAGACTCTATGTCATTATAAAATTCTTCTACACTATCTTCACTGGATTCTCCTGTTGGGGCATATACTTTAATAATATTTATGCTAAAAGGTCTGCCACTTAATTTAACTAGTAGAACTCTGTCCGACACGGCCCAATATCCTTGAACAGATTTTGCTGTTTTCCGGTCCAAAATAATTGCCACTCTTCTATGACGATCTTCACTTCCAGAATAAATAATCTTGAAATCTTCTTCTATCTTGATGCCTGCTCCTGTCCATCTCGTTTCGCACATACCTAAAATATTAATTGTTTCCCTTTCAATTTCTTGTTTTATGTTCTCTAATTTTTCGTCGTCGTTTAACGTCCTAACGTTCCAAGTTGCTAATTTTAACGTCTCTGTCCTTGTCTTGCGATGATCAGTCTTTAAGCGAATCATTATGTACTAGGCACTTTTAAAGAGGTAGTTTGCCGTTGCTTTCCTCTGTGGCAGTGACCTTACTGGTCGGAGACCGCAGCTATTGACTCAAGAAGAGTTCCTCTGCCTGCCGCCGTGAAGCTCGAGGCCATAACCCACAAATATCTGTCGGCTGCCCTCAAAATTTCATCCACCACCTGCCTTCCGTGGCTTCTTTTGAAAACTTCCAATAAAAGGAACACAAAATAACATCACATAAACCACAGGAAAACACTATTCACAGGAAATCCATAGGAAATCACACGAAATCCAAAGGAAAACACTAAATAGCGTCCCTCCGAAAAGTAACGCTTCATTTTGTCGCCATTGTTCATCTGTGTTCATATTCAAATGCCACCGTAAGAACTGTCTGACATGCCCATACGTTTTTCAGACACCGGTGATAGCATTCCCACTAGGCACCTTCTCCTTGAAAGATTCTTTTACTTGCACATTCCGCAATCTTAAATATGTTATCGCCTGCAAACGATGTGACATGAAATACATTGGTAAAACTGGCAGATGACTTGCCGACCATTTTAGGGAACATCTCAGGGATATTAACCAGGGCGCTGACAAACCTGCCCCCAACCATTTTAATTCTTCCAATCATAATGGAGTCGGCAATGTATGTGTCACTGCATTGAAACCTTGCTTCTCCAACAGCTCCATTAGGCTAAAAATTGAAAGCCAATTAATAAACTCACTGGGATGCGTCTATCCAGCAGGTATCAATACTGTTGTGGACGCCACTGTATAACAAACTGTGCCATCTTCCCTCTATACATTCATATTCAGCTGTTCACACGCCTCCGTCTATACATATCCAACTGTTTACACTGCTTATAACTATGCTGTCCTCCCTCTATATATTCATATCGTGTTTTTGGCGACATAAACCCTATCTGGCCCTCCGGCAACCTAACTATACTTAAACTTTGTAGCCAAAGAGTGCCTTCGCAACCGGCACAAACCGCTATTTCTGCGAGTAGTTGTGTTATTTTTGTGTTTTGTTTGTCGTTGTTTTATCTATTTGTGTTATTCTGTCCTTGACAAAGATTCTTAGAATCGAAACGTCGGCCGTCCTTTGTTGTCCTATTGCACTTATTTTTTTTATTATTATTTTATTTATGTATTTATTGATTGCTTCTTAATTTTGGACAAGTCACACTTTGTTTTTCACCTGTGTGCGATGGATTTTCTTAACTTGTAAGGTATGTGAATTTGCATTGGGTCTGTGTTAAGTGTCTCTTCTTTTCGCAGGAGCAAAATATACCTAATTGTTTCCAGTTCATATTATTATTTCCTGCTGCAGCCGCTGCTTTTTCTTTTGTATATTCTCTGTAACATGAGGAGCGTGCACGTGAGACCTTTTATTTTTCAACCTGTCATAGAAGGCTAGACGATTGATTGACGTCTCCAGTTCTCAGAGGCCTTCAGCGGTAAACGCAGTGGCTAGACGCATGCCCGTCGGCAAGGTGGTCATGAGTTCATTTGACCTCTAAGCCTTTTTTTTTAAAATTGATCTGGACTGCAGGTCGATCCAGCCTTTAATGGTTACCAGGAAATATCTTGGGAAGTGAGGACAGCCGGCGTGACACTCCCATCTCGACAGGTTTATACAAATATTTATACAAATATGGGTCTCGCACCATATACCCAATATGTTTTATGGGATGTAAAATGGGTCCTTAACTTTTATAAGTTCGTTTGTACATTTGTTTTTATTTTATTTTATTGGTAACAATCGTTCATAGTTGAACTGAGACCCTGTACTGAACCATTTTGCAAGCGTGTGTTCAAATTCTCTTGGATGTGGTATTTTTACACATTGAGTTTGGCTCCAGCCTATCACAGATATCAGGAAATTTCTTGGGAAATAAAAACGGTCGGCTTGGTATTGATCACATCATCCATTCTAACAACAATTCTCAATACACCTCATGACGTGAAATGGAATCTTATATATAAAAAAGGATCTCCGTCCAAATGTATGTCCGTATGTATTTATGTCTGTATGTCCTTTATACGTTCGCGAACGGCCCATCCGATTGAGATGAAATTTTCTACACGCCTTCCTTTCATTACAGAGCTGCCAACTGTGATATTTTGTTAGTGTGAAATCGCCTGCTTACTCAGTATTATTTCATTTTTCATTTTTCATCATAATTTCATATATTTCAGGGGACCTAACTCTGTAAAGGTTATTTCAAGGGGCATAACTTTTCTGTATAACTTATAGTCATATTGTGGCATCGTTTTCAAAGATTTATAAACTCTTTGTCCATAGTTATGTACCGGCATATGAGTTATAATAAATAATGATACAATCTGTAAGGCATTTTCAAAGTTTTCATAAAAATAATGCACAATGCATAACATTGTAACTCATCTTTTTTTGCTTAAGAAGTTACTGTAGTCATGCAGGTGATTAGAAAGAGTTTTCATTAAAAATAATGGATGGTGTGTGGAAGGACATTCTTTTAAGTTACTTTTTTTTTGTTGTATGAATTTAATGAGAACTTATATGACTACTTATATGAATTAAATGAGATGCTCCCCACCAGGGACTGGGCGAAGCCGGACAGGGTCAGGCAGACAGATAGACAGACAGACAGACAGATAGACAGTCGGGAACAGGAACTTATATGACTACTTATATAAATTAAACTAGCTGACCCTGCCCGGCTTCGCCCAGTCCTTGGTGGGGAGCATCTCATTTAATTCATATAAGTAGTCATATAAGTTCCCGTTCCCGTTACCGACTGACTGACTGTCTGTCTGTCTGTCTGTCCGTCCCTCCCTCTCTGTCTGTCTGTCTGCCTGTCTGTCTAATCATTTATTGGTTGCAGTTAGAACAACCTTAGATAAACGAAGACCAACTTACAAAAAGCATTTGAAAGAGCACTTGAAAGATCTTTACATCTTCCCCCAACAATTAACTTGGGTAAATGGAGCGGCGGCAGCAGCATCAGCAGAAGAAGGAAAAGGAGGAGTAGACAACTGCAGCGAAAAGGTGGGTCTGTCTATCTATCTGACCCGGCGTGACTTCGCCCAGCTCCTGGAGTGTAGCGTCTCATTAAATTCATACAACAAAAAAAGTAACTTAAAAAAATGCCCTTCTACACACCATCCATTATTTTTAATGAAAACGCTTTCTAATCACCTGCATGACTACAGTAACTTCTTAAGCAAAAAAAGATGAGTTACAATGTTATGCATTGTGCATTATTTTTATGAAAACTTTGAAAATGCCTTACAGATTGTATCATTATTTATTATAACTCATATGCTGGTACATAACTATGGACAAAGAGTTTATAAATCTTTGAAAACGATGCCACAATATGACTATAAGTTATACAGAAAAGTTATGCCCCTTTAAATAACTTTTATAGAGTTAGGTCCCCTGAGATATATTAAATTATGATGAAAAGTGAAAAATGAAATAATACTGGGTAAGCATGCGATTCCACACTAAAAAAATATGACAGTGGGCTGCATTGGAATGAAAGAAAGGCGTGTAGAAAATGTCATCTCAATCGGATGGGCCGTTCGCGAGCGCACAAAGGACATACGGACATACATACATACGGACATACATTTGGACAGGATCCTTTTTTATATATAAGAAGATTAGATGCTTCACACCAGGTGCTGGGCGATGCCGGGCCGGGTCAGACAGACAGACAGACAGACAGACAGACAGTCGGTAACGGGAACGAGAACTTATATGACTACTTATATGAATTAAATGAGATGCTCCCCACCAGGGTCTGGGCGAAGCCGGGCAGGGTCAGCTAGTCCTTTATATAGTCTCCCATTTAATGGTAGGCGTCTCTGGCTTAGAGGTTAGTGAAATGCAGTTTCACAATTCCCTGACGTACCAAGTCAGGTGCATGAAATCAACCGCGGGCGATTTGGTAGCAGATCGTTTTATGTTGATTTCGATGGTATGAGGCGTCGGCAGCTCGGAAATAAATGACAAGCTACTGAACGTAAAATTGCCTAGTAAATCACAATAAGTCCCAAAGTTGTGGGCTTGATTGCAATGCCCTGTAAAAGCCATACAACTAAGTAACCATTGAATGTCGCTCGCACTACCTCTAAAACACTATTAATTGCATTCGCAACTCTTCATTCTAATGAGTATGCGAAAATGATACTCCGAACTGACAGCCTAAACTTAATTCTAAAATATATATAGGCTGCTTTTTTATTTTATTTTTTTCATTTTCGAGTGTTGACTACAAGTTTAACAAAATCGTGAATCAATGTTGCTTTCAATCTGGTCCAGTTTGCTTCCATGAATACTGACGTTATAATTCATGTCATACCCTGGTGCTTGCTGATACCCGCTTCCAGACACTGACAACCCAACCAGAACTTTTAGACTCAGTGATTGCCCAGGGGACGTAGACATAGAATATCGGCTCTACAACGGTCTTTCTGGCAACTCTACCCAGCTAATCTGTTGTACACAAAACCAACTTTTGACTCCTACGGGATTTTCTTGTTATTAAAAGAAAATTTTAATATATTTGCCCATCTGAAGTTGTGTTGAACATATTGCAACTGTTAGAGTATGCACAATCCATTAGTCCAGCGCATGTCCAGCTTTGTCATTTGAAATTATCTTCAATGTCTTAGAATCTTGCAGTATTTCAATTTGAAATTATCCTCATTGTTTTAATTGCTGAGAATCTGGTACTGTTTTGAAATATAAAATAATCTCTTCTTCTTCTGCTACTGCTGCTTCTTCTTCTTCTACTTCCTCTTCTTCTTCTCCTCTCCCCTCCTCATCCTTCTCCTCCTCCTCCGTCTTCTTCTTCTACTTCTTCTTCTTCTGATGCCTGGTCTGGAGCAGACATTGGCGATCATGACTCTCCAATCTTCTCTGTCAACTGATATCTAGAGCATGGTATTTCTATACATTGCAGATAGCTTAGGCATGATGGTGCATGAGGTACAGAAGTGGCAAGAGATGGAGAATATTGTCGACGGGCCGTGATGAGATCGACGTTCTGCAAAAGACCGGCTACATGATGATGATGACAGCGTTGTTGTTATTGTCCTTTGTTGCCCAGATGTTTAAATTCTCACGTCCATCTCTCTCTCTCTCTCTCTCTCTCTCTCTCTCTCTCTCTCTCTCACACACACACACACACACACACACACACACACAACTCTTTCTCTCTTACTGGATCTCTCTCTCTCTCTCTCTCTCTCTTACACACACACACACACACACACACACTGTTTCTTTCTTACTGGATCTCACTCTCTCCTCTCTC
This sequence comes from Cepaea hortensis, assembly GCA_963921405.1. NCBI lineage: Eukaryota > Metazoa > Mollusca > Gastropoda > Stylommatophora > Helicidae > Cepaea > Cepaea hortensis. The sequence goes on from OY992878.1 coordinate 110,574,744, forward strand.
AGTCTCTCTGTCATCCTTTGCGTCTTTTGTCTAGTATTTTATTCCATACAGTTACAGATTCTACTCCATCTCTTCTGTTTACATGCCCAAACATTTCATTTTCTCGTGGCTATAATGACTGATCTTGTAATGTTCAGGGCCCTCGGTATCTCAGCTTTAGTTGTCTTCCCTGTCCAAAGTATTCTCAGCATTCTTCTCAAAATCCAAATCTCCATTGCTTCAGAAAATAAAGCTCAAGGTGTTTATTTCCATAATTGTTATAAAGTGTTATTGTTATAAACGTAACATTATTTTCAATGCATTAGTCGCTGAAAATGTACACTTTTGATTTGCTCAATTATGCTTAACGTATTAGTGGCAAGATTGAGGAACAGAACAAGGAGAAGGCAGAGAAGTAAATACCTGGATAGTTTGGCCACGTGGTAATGGTCGAGATAAGAAAACAGCTGATCCACGACTCTGATGATCGGGTCAGATGGTAAAACATGACTGTCCACGCTTATCGACATGGCACATGATCACGGTGATGATTAGTTGCAGAGTAAGTTACGTTGGTCAGGACATTTCAGACAGTGTATGAGTGCTATATTACTACTACTACTACTACTACTACTACTACTACTACTACTACTACTACTACTGCTGCTGCTGCTACTACTACTACTACTACTACTACTACTACTACTACTACTACTACTACTACATAATAATAATAATAATAATAATAATAATAATAATAATAATAATACAGGGGTTTAATTTTTTTCTACACCAGTGAATTGGTGACTTCTACACAGAAAATTAAATAAAAATAGAAAGACATTTTACTAGACAGATAGAAAATAGACACATAGAAAGAAAGAAGGCAGACCGTCATGCAGACCGATTGACAGATAGAAACACAGACAGACAGACAGACAGACGGATGGATGGTTATCTTGATTATTGAATGGGTGGATGAATACTTGGATAACAAGATAGCTACATAGACAAACAGGTGATTTGAGTTGAGTTCATCTAAGAACTGACATCACCGCATACACGCTTTTTATTCCAATTTCCCATTCCCCTCCTTCAACAGCCAGCGAAGAGTCACACCACTAATCGTTCCCATCGCTACCTAATTGTAAGTTCTCATGGTCTTCCTTCTCAGGTTTTAGATTCTAGCAGAACCCCCGCGAATCCCCCGTAATCTCATCCTTTTCACATACGAGTCTCGATCTTGTCCCCCACCTTCTCCACCTGGTCCCACAGGAGCACGATCACCTCCCCCTTGTCCATAAGTAATCTACCACCAAGAGACACATTACCTGCCAGCCAATCAGCCTGTTCATTCCCACGCAGTATCGCATGGCCAGGGGGAAATTTCCATACAATTCTCACAATCTGTGACCCCTGAAGCGAGGTGATCCATTCCACACAAACCATTCCTTTTCCCATTTTTCTAAGCATACTCCTTGAGTCTGTGACGAAGACAAGGTGTGTTGCAATAGTCTCCTCTAACCAACGGAAAGCCGTTATGACTGCTTCCATCTCCAATCTCATGCTGGAGGTCGTAGCCGCATATGCCAGACTCTCCTTTGTTTTAAGGATCGTCCATTAGCTGTCGCAATGAAACCCCGACCACTCCATCTGTTTCTCACCACTGACCCATCAGTATAGATCACTATGCCGCTTTGATGTGTTTTACTCTGGATCAGTTGTTGCACCTCAAGCTCTGTGCGGCCCGCTGCCCATTTCTGCTCTCACTCCCCATTGTTACTATTACATTGTGCCAGTCCGTCATGTCTTCCGACAAGACCGCCGGGGCTTGGACTGGTTTGCCACGATAGTTACTATCCCCTGCCTTTGCTCCAACCACCTCAATAGCACTCTACATCTACCAGGCCCCACACAAGCCGGGACAGCTTAACCTTCCCTCCCTCACCTAGGGTTCCAAACCCCAAGGGGGCTCGGACCAGACACCAGTCATATCACTGCACAAAGTCATAGCTAAGAGAACAAAAATTTAATTCTGAACTACGTCAACCACAACACAGAAGGATGGCTGGAAGCCAGACTAGAAGAACTATGTACAAGATCAAAGACTCAGATGAGTATTCATCATGGAGGCGGACGATAGCTCGTGCGGTTGTCCAGTCGTGGTAGCGACTCACCCAGGCTCCTCCAGTGGACTGGAACTCCAAGGTCTGCTGCCTCTCCAAAGTTCCCTCTTCACCCAGAGAACCAAGCAAGGGCTGATCAAGCGCCGTACCACTGCCTGACGGACACTGCACTGATGAACAAGGATCCTTCCTTGCTGTCGTACTATTTCCCTCGTCACACTCTTGATGAAGTCTGGGCCGACCCTAGAACATTAGCGGTCTCCCACTTGCAGAAAAAATACATGTAGCACCGTCTCAACATACACAAGAGCCAGGTCACTCTTCTATCTCATCAGTGACCCACACACTGATATGTCACTTACACAATAAGCGGTTGCTCCACTCGAACACACAATGTCACTGGTAAAGTCTATCAGGTGACTAAACACTTCACCTTAGTTCCATGTCCTTGGACAATAGATCTTCACACAGTATCATCTACCTACCCTGATCAATGGGTAGTAATCACAACCTAGCACACACTGTCAACAGTTCATCACGTTGGCATGAGGTAACTCCCTACCTTCACAAACATTGTCAACAGTTCATAACGTTGGCATGAGGTAGCTCCCTACCTTCACAAACATTTCACTCTGGTGTTTCCACCCATGTTGTAATCAATGTCCTAGTTCACTGGACCACATGTTGGCTTCATAAAGGTAACCAATGTAAAAACACTATGTAAGCATCAACTGATACATGGTGTCCCATAACCCAGCCGGGCCAGAAGCATATAACACAGGTCATGGTGACCGGTAACAATGATCACTCTGCACAACTTGAAAGGTCACTACCTTGCAATTACCAAGGTTTACACAGAGACTGAATGTCACCAGTGCTTCACTGGCTTGAATCACCAGACGTTTCAGTGTTGGATCCTCTCAGGATCGGATGACACTCGTCGGACTCTTGACGGAGGTCCTACCCTAGACCTACCGACTTATTCAGCACTCAGCTCCTTCCAACATTGATCTCGCAGAATCAGACAACCACTCCCAGTATGGCCTCAATCAACTTCTGGATAGGCACTGGAATGAGTGGGCCCATAGAGCTCATGGTGCAGCTCTTGAATCTTCTTCTGTATAGTACTAACAGATCCTGAAACACGGAGAGGTTGGTGTGAGTACTCAACTACAACAAAGACTACCAGCATCTCCACCCTGTCACCTGCCTCTCAGACATTCCTCATGTCTACCAACATGAGTATGAAATCATCACATCATAGAACTACCTAGTCACTATAATATATAGGCATAATGATGGTAGAAAAAGCAATAGCACACCTGTTCAGTCAAGTAACACTTCTGGGCTACATATAACCCCTAGCACCAGAGTCGACTGTATGACTGTCAAGCATCCTTCGCCTGGTGCCAGTCCAATCCGGTTTCATCTCCCATCATCAATCAACATATACACTTACTTTCCTTTCAGTGTAGGGATTACTGTATCGAGAAGGTGTCCAGCCGGACATCTCCTTCCTGTCAGACTCATCAATGCATCAATCCCTTAACCCATGGACTGATGAATTACACACATTAATAACTATATGTCCATAATGAATTATACTCCTGATAATTCATTACTATAGCATTAACTAAGGAGAACTCATGACTTGTTACACTTAACTAACAAAATCATATCACAGCCATAGTGTCAGGTCTGGGATCCCTGCCCCAGATCCTGAGTTGCCCTTGTATTCACTGACTATCTTTCAGGTCAGTCATACCTGTGCCGGTCGAGCACAGCTGTGGTGGCCATCCACCACTACACTTTCCCACAGCTACTGTGGGTCTCGTGTACCTTGTCCCGTGACTACTTAAGTCACGTCATCCAATGTAGCAAACCTCTAGACTCCACTACCAAACTCTGACTCCGCCTTTTTTAGGGGGGGGGGGGGATGATTCCTCTCATATACTCCTACTTCACGGCAGTACTCCAAGTACTCCATGAACCGAGTCAGGGTTCCAGAAGAGTAGAATATTAGAGACAGAAACGGTTAGGTTCAAACCTCGATCTATCTAGACACCTCGGCCTCGAATTACGGAGTGCCGCATCACCCTCGATCGGGTATGTTCACTCATCGGATATGCACGATTGCATTGGGTCGGACCTAGTACCGATCGGATTGGGGTACCGGCCTACCTCCCGCTGCCTAGACAAACGTAAGATGGAACACGCACGGTCATCCTTGCGGACGGACAGGACAACAAGCAGTCACAATAGTATCATGAGTACTTCTTATCAATTGGTATCCTACCGATGCAACGCCATTCGGCTTACGCGGAATAACACTGCTATCTGCACACAGCAAATACACCACTGCTGATTTCACCTTGATTCCTCGAAACATCACCATCACTGATAGAACAATTACGTTACCATTCTAATATCACGACGCACAGTACACATTTCTAATAATAAGCTATACCTTATCATTTACAGCGTCTAGCATGTTGATGTCATGACGGACAAACTGTCGCCTTGCCTGCGTAATGAATAAACCAAACCCGTAACTGCTACACACTGTAACGCACATCGTTCGGCCTATTTTATTTACACACCACTCGCTGTGGAATACGGCTTGTTCCGTCAGGTAACACATTACATTGCTGATCGATAAAGCCTACTTAAAAATGCAAACCGCCAACTGTAACGGATAACGCTACGCGACAACTCAATTTTACGACGGCAATTAATTCATTCCGGGAATCAGCACGGCATCACGACAACAATTAAATAATAGAATAAGTACTCAACTAACCTGTGATTGAAGAATCACAACCTTGACTGTAGATGTCCGCACTGGCCGCGAATATTGACATCACAATTATAACAGCCTCTTGGCTGCGATCTGTCTACGCTGAGGTTTGGTGGGCGACTGCTCACGACAAAGTCAGTGCGCCTTCCCCTCGCCTACACGGGCCGCGTGACTTTCATGATACATGAAGAAAACCAGAGTCACGATAAGTTTCCCCACCCCGTGCTGCATGAAGCACTAGTGAACTTAGAGATCAAAACCACGTACGCACTTGGGGGAACATTCTAGATTTTCCATAAATAACTAGAATAGCTCCGCCCCCGCACTATTTTTCGATGGGGAATCCCCTATTAATTGATATTAATTCAAGGGAGACCAACGCATCGCACTCCCTTCAAAGGGCTATTATGCAGAGATCTTACGATATTTATCCGTTTCGTCACATAGGCCCCCACTTAAGATGGTCGACCCGGTCGAACTCACTAGACAAAGATCGGTCTGAACTCTGAACCTCTACTCTATCAAGATTGGATTTCCAGGAAAAGACGTTCCATAACGTTCCCTTTCCCTGGGGAGATTCACCAGAATGGTATGGATGCTGGATCACCAACCACCGCCTCAAACATACGTTATCTCCACCGATTAGGCCCGAAACGTAATGGCCTGGTGATTGGCTTACAGGATCTGTCTACACTGGACTGTTCCGCATCCACCTGTTGCAGGCCATCGGTTACTTTACTGAAGGTTCGTTCGTCCCTTCCGACAATAGGATATTTCCTATCCCGACTAGGCATCACCTTCGTGGACTGTTCGCGGATGTCGACCGAAATGAATGGTCGCTTACTCCAGGTTCGTCTGGAGTACCCTTGCTCCTGCTTTCTCTCCCGCGAGTAAGGACAGTGAGCCTGTCGGCGTATCGAGTCACCCGACGATCCCGTCGTGCCAGATGTGACATCGCCTGTCCGACCTCGATTCCCAGTGTGCTTAACACCATGGGCCTCTACCCGACGGAGCCCGTTCGCCCTATCTACGGTTGAACGCTCAGGAGACCGCAGACCCTCCCCACAGGATGTACTGCGTAGGACTGAGTCTTCCTCGCCCTCGTCTGGACCCAGAACCGAATCTAGCGCGATGGTAGTCGCACTATCTTGTGGAGAAACTACCTCGGACCTCTCCAAATTCTGAAGGAGAGTACAATGGAACTTACGCAATTCCCCGCGGACCTTCACCTCATACGTGGATCGGGACATTATCCGCTCCACAGGAAAAGGGCCCTGCCATCCGAGTTCGAATTCCGCCCCCTCGATTGGGAGAAGCGCGAGAACCCTATCTCCAATCTGCAGAGATAAACCGTTTTTGGTCTTGTGCTTTGGTGCTGCCAGACAACACGTTGGGCACGACCGGATATATCTCCGCACGTCGCCTGTCATTCCAGGCCAGTGGTAGTGGCTGGAAAGACACTGGACTGTTGTCCCCACATCCTTATGTCCGGTTAAGGATAAGGTATGCACTCTATGTATCAAGCGGGATCTCATGTCAGTAGGGACTACCATCTGACCGTACTGGCCATCCCCTTGCCCGGCTCTACGATAAAGCAACCGGTTTTCTACATAGAACTGACCCGGAGTTGGCGGGACAGAACTTTGGGACACCTCCAGTAAGTAAGGACGCAAAGACTGGTCCCTACTTTGAGCACTGCTCACTAACCTCGCAAGAGAATGGTCTATTTCCTTACCACACTGCCTTTTTCCAACCTTAGTCCTGGCCTGCCTAGCGCTCACTAGACAATGTTCCCTGGGGTCCCCCAGGAATACATGCGGACGACCGAGGATCAAAGGGTAAATAGGATCAGGCAGCACAGCCGCCTGGATGCTACCCGTAACGTACCTGCACCGAATGTCAATCCGAGCAATCGGCAAGTCCATAGCTACGGAGCTCCTCATGGCCAGCTGAAATTCTCTTGTCTCGCCGGTGAGCTGCCCTGGGCTCACAAGGTGGGATGAGATTACAGCTTCAAACTGCAATCCTGTATCGTATAGACATTCCACCTGCTTCCCATTCACCTCTATCGTTTCGATCACAGGTGATTTCTCAGACTTTGGTTTCTCCCGACCCTTAGGTGTGGTCTCGCTAGGTCTACCTCTAGTAGAGGCGAGACACGCAAAGTGCAAGTCCTTTGGCTTCCTCAGACAATCTACAGTATTATGGGAAGGAGACTTACAGTGCTTACACCACCTCTTACTCCACTTCCGTTTTGGGAAGGCGGGAGGGCTTTGCTTATCGGGTTTCTTACCAGAGTCTTTTACCACAGGATCTGCTACATTGGATGATTCTTTGGGACCTTTGGTCTTGGGCTTCTGATCAAGCCCCTTCTGCCTTTTCTGTGAATCAGTCTGACTGGAATCCCCAGTCTCACCATAGACTTCCACATACCTTTCAGCTAACGTATTTACTATGTCTAGCCTTTCCGCCCCATTTTCCCCTAAGAAATTCCTTAAAGGCTTGGACATCTGCATTTTCATTTGATCCACCACCATCAACTCTCTCAGACTCTCATAATCCTCTTTGAAATTGGCCAATGCCATCCACTTCAACAGGTATGAGTTCAACCTCACACTATAGGCCGAGAACATCTCACCTGGTTCTCTCTTGGAAGTTCTGAACCTCCGCCTGTAAGCATGGGCTGTCATTTCGAATCTTTTCAAAAGAGCCGATTTCAGGGTTGGATAATCATTTTCCATCCCTGGGGGAAGACGCGCATACACTTCGTACGCGGTGCCACGGAGTCCTTGTGAAAGCTTAAGATTCCAACGCTCAGGCTCTAAACCCATAGCTTTACACATTGCCTCGAACTTCTCTAAGAATTGATCTATCTTCTCTTGGTCCGGTTCAAATGGGGGAAACGGCCATTTCATAGCATGGTAAGCTGGTCTGCTGGCTACTGATGAGCTAGGTAAAGCTACTCCACCTACTGCTCCCTCAGACTCACCAACAGATTTAGCCTCTACCTCAAGTTGCTTCATACGGAACTCATGTTCCATTTCCAACTTCCTAGCATCTAATTTCTTAGACTCTAGGTCAGCTGCCAGTTTTTGTGCCTGTTGGTCTGCCACCAACTTTTGCTCTTCAAGTGCTACCTTTCGAGCTTCCAGCTCAATTTCTGACTTTCTTCTCTCCCTCTCTTCTGCTCTGAAGTCTCTCTCTACTTCCAGTACATAGGCTTTGAATTCCTCACCTTCCAATCCCATCTCAGTTGCAGATGCCCGCACCTTAGCTAAATCTAAAGTACGAGTAGCCATGCTTAGTGTACCTTAGTATCAGTATAGATATGCAATACCCAATCACAATGCTAACTGTACTCCAACCAACACTGTAACTATGTATCTATACTAACTTAACTAAATGTCTGTCCACGTCGAAGAGAAAGGTTTCAGTAGCCCTACTCGTCAAGTAGATAATAGGTATAGGACAGATGACACTATAACCTATTCCTACGAGATGTCAGAACAAAGAGAAGATCCCGGACGGGCCCCCACTCTAACTTGTGACAAGACCGCCGGGGCTTGGACTGGTTTGCCACGATAGTTACTATCCCCTGCCTTTGCTCCAACCACCTCAATAGCACTCTACATCTACCAGGCCCCACACAAGCCGGGACAGCTTAACCTTCCCTCCCTCACCTAGGGTTCCAAACCCCAAGGGGGCTCGGACCAGACACCAGTCATATCACTGCACAAAGTCATAGCTAAGAGAACAAAAATTTAATTCTGAACTACGTCAACCACAACACAGAGAAGGATGGCTGGAAGCCAGACTAGAAGAACTATGTACAAGATCAAAGACTCAGATGAGTATTCATCATGGAGGCGGACGATAGCTCGTGCGGTTGTCCAGTCGTGGTAGCGACTCACCCAGGCTCCTCCAGTGGACTGGAACTCCAAGGTCTGCTGCCTCTCCAAAGTTCCCTCTTCACCCAGAGAACCAAGCAAGGGCTGATCAAGCGCCGTACCACTGCCTGACGGACACTGCACTGATGAACAAGGATCCTTCCTTGCTGTCGTACTATTTCCCTCGTCACACTCTTGATGAAGTCTGGGCCGACCCTAGAACATTAGCGGTCTCCCACTTGCAGAAAAAATACATGTAGCACCGTCTCAACATACACAAGAGCCAGGTCACTCTTCTATCTCATCAGTGACCCACACACTGATATGTCACTTACACAATAAGCGGTTGCTCCACTCGAACACACAATGTCACTGGTAAAGTCTATCAGGTGACTAAACACTTCACCTTAGTTCCATGTCCTTGGACAATAGATCTTCACACAGTATCATCTACCTACCCTGATCAATGGGTAGTAATCACAACCTAGCACACACTGTCAACAGTTCATCACGTTGGCATGAGGTAACTCCCTACCTTCACAAACATTGTCAACAGTTCATAACGTTGGCATGAGGTAGCTCCCTACCTTCACAAACATTTCACTCTGGTGTTTCCACCCATGTTGTAATCAATGTCCTAGTTCACTGGACCACATGTTGGCTTCATAAAGGTAACCAATGTAAAAACACTATGTAAGCATCAACTGATACATGGTGTCCCATAACCCAGCCGGGCCAGAAGCATATAACACAGGTCATGGTGACCGGTAACAATGATCACTCTGCACAACTTGAAAGGTCACTACCTTGCAATTACCAAGGTTTACACAGAGACTGAATGTCACCAGTGCTTCACTGGCTTGAATCACCAGACGTTTCAGTGTTGGATCCTCTCAGGATCGGATGACACTCGTCGGACTCTTGACGGAGGTCCTACCCTAGACCTACCGACTTATTCAGCACTCAGCTCCTTCCAACATTGATCTCGCAGAATCAGACAACCACTCCCAGTATGGCCTCAATCAACTTCTGGATAGGCACTGGAATGAGTGGGCCCATAGAGCTCATGGTGCAGCTCTTGAATCTTCTTCTGTATAGTACTAACAGATCCTGAAACACGGAGAGGTTGGTGTGAGTACTCAACTACAACAAAGACTACCAGCATCTCCACCCTGTCACCTGCCTCTCAGACATTCCTCATGTCTACCAACATGAGTATGAAATCATCACATCATAGAACTACCTAGTCACTATAATATATAGGCATAATGATGGTAGAAAAAGCAATAGCACACCTGTTCAGTCAAGTAACACTTCTGGGCTACATATAACCCCTAGCACCAGAGTCGACTGTATGACTGTCAAGCATCCTTCGCCTGGTGCCAGTCCAATCCGGTTTCATCTCCCATCATCAATCAACATATACACTTACTTTCCTTTCAGTGTAGGGATTACTGTATCGAGAAGGTGTCCAGCCGGACATCTCCTTCCTGTCAGACTCATCAATGCATCAATCCCTTAACCCATGGACTGATGAATTACACACATTAATAACTATATGTCCATAATGAATTATACTCCTGATAATTCATTACTATAGCATTAACTAAGGAGAACTCATGACTTGTTACACTTAACTAACAAAATCATATCACAGCCATAGTGTCAGGTCTGGGATCCCTGCCCCAGATCCTGAGTTGCCCTTGTATTCACTGACTATCTTTCAGGTCAGTCATACCTGTGCCGGTCGAGCACAGCTGTGGTGGCCATCCACCACTACACTTTCCCACAGCTACTGTGGGTCTCGTGTACCTTGTCCCGTGACTACTTAAGTCACGTCATCCAATGTAGCAAACCTCTAGACTCCACTACCAAACTCTGACTCCGCCTTTTTTAGGGGGGGGGGGATGATTCCTCTCATATACTCCTACTTCACGGCAGTACTCCAAGTACTCCATGAACCGAGTCAGGGTTCCAGAAGAGTAGAATATTAGAGACAGAAACGGTTAGGTTCAAACCTCGATCTATCTAGACACCTCGGCCTCGAATTACGGAGTGCCGCATCACCCTCGATCGGGTATGTTCACTCATCGGATATGCACGATTGCATTGGGTCGGACCTAGTACCGATCGGATTGGGGTACCGGCCTACCTCCCGCTGCCTAGACAAACGTAAGATGGAACACGCACGGTCATCCTTGCGGACGGACAGGACAACAAGCAGTCACAATAGTATCATGAGTACTTCTTATCAATTGGTATCCTACCGATGCAACGCCATTCGGCTTACGCGGAATAACACTGCTATCTGCACACAGCAAATACACCACTGCTGATTTCACCTTGATTCCTCGAAACATCACCATCACTGATAGAACAATTACGTTACCATTCTAATATCACGACGCACAGTACACATTTCTAATAATAAGCTATACCTTATCATTTACAGCGTCTAGCATGTTGATGTCATGACGGACAAACTGTCGCCTTGCCTGCGTAATGAATAAACCAAACCCGTAACTGCTACACACTGTAACGCACATCGTTCGGCCTATTTTATTTACACACCACTCGCTGTGGAATACGGCTTGTTCCGTCAGGTAACACATTACATTGCTGATCGATAAAGCCTACTTAAAAATGCAAACCGCCAACTGTAACGGATAACGCTACGCGACAACTCAATTTTACGACGGCAATTAATTCATTCCGGGAATCAGCACGGCATCACGACAACAATTAAATAATAGAATAAGTACTCAACTAACCTGTGATTGAAGAATCACAACCTTGACTGTAGATGTCCGCACTGGCCGCGAATATTGACATCACAATTATAACAGCCTCTTGGCTGCGATCTGTCTACGCTGAGGTTTGGTGGGCGACTGCTCACGACAAAGTCAGTGCGCCTTCCCCTCGCCTACACGGGCCGCGTGACTTTCATGATACATGAAGAAAACCAGAGTCACGATAAGTTTCCCCACCCCGTGCTGCATGAAGCACTAGTGAACTTAGAGATCAAAACCACGTACGCACTTGGGGGAACATTCTAGATTTTCCATAAATAACTAGAATAGCTCCGCCCCCGCACTATTTTTCGATGGGGAATCCCCTATTAATTGATATTAATTCAAGGGAGACCAACGCATCGCACTCCCTTCAAAGGGCTATTATGCAGAGATCTTACGATATTTATCCGTTTCGTCACATAGGCCCCCACTTAAGATGGTCGACCCGGTCGAACTCACTAGACAAAGATCGGTCTGAACTCTGAACCTCTACTCTATCAAGATTGGATTTCCAGGAAAAGACGTTCCATAACGTTCCCTTTCCCTGGGGAGATTCACCAGAATGGTATGGATGCTGGATCACCAACCACCGCCTCAAACATACGTTATCTCCACCGATTAGGCCCGAAACGTAATGGCCTGGTGATTGGCTTACAGGATCTGTCTACACTGGACTGTTCCGCATCCACCTGTTGCAGGCCATCGGTTACTTTACTGAAGGTTCGTTCGTCCCTTCCGACAATAGGATATTTCCTATCCCGACTAGGCATCACCTTCGTGGACTGTTCGCGGATGTCGACCGAAATGAATGGTCGCTTACTCCAGGTTCGTCTGGAGTACCCTTGCTCCTGCTTTCTCTCCCGCGAGTAAGGACAGTGAGCCTGTCGGCGTATCGAGTCACCCGACGATCCCGTCGTGCCAGATGTGACATCGCCTGTCCGACCTCGATTCCCAGTGTGCTTAACACCATGGGCCTCTACCCGACGGAGCCCGTTCGCCCTATCTACGGTTGAACGCTCAGGAGACCGCAGACCCTCCCCACAGGATGTACTGCGTAGGACTGAGTCTTCCTCGCCCTCGTCTGGACCCAGAACCGAATCTAGCGCGATGGTAGTCGCACTATCTTGTGGAGAAACTACCTCGGACCTCTCCAAATTCTGAAGGAGAGTACAATGGAACTTACGCAATTCCCCGCGGACCTTCACCTCATACGTGGATCGGGACATTATCCGCTCCACAGGAAAAGGGCCCTGCCATCCGAGTTCGAATTCCGCCCCCTCGATTGGGAGAAGCGCGAGAACCCTATCTCCAATCTGCAGAGATAAACCGTTTTTGGTCTTGTGCTTTGGTGCTGCCAGACAACACGTTGGGCACGACCGGATATATCTCCGCACGTCGCCTGTCATTCCAGGCCAGTGGTAGTGGCTGGAAAGACACTGGACTGTTGTCCCCACATCCTTATGTCCGGTTAAGGATAAGGTATGCACTCTATGTATCAAGCGGGATCTCATGTCAGTAGGGACTACCATCTGACCGTACTGGCCATCCCCTTGCCCGGCTCTACGATAAAGCAACCGGTTTTCTACATAGAACTGACCCGGAGTTGGCGGGACAGAACTTTGGGACACCTCCAGTAAGTAAGGACGCAAAGACTGGTCCCTACTTTGAGCACTGCTCACTAACCTCGCAAGAGAATGGTCTATTTCCTTACCACACTGCCTTTTTCCAACCTTAGTCCTGGCCTGCCTAGCGCTCACTAGACAATGTTCCCTGGGGTCCCCCAGGAATACATGCGGACGACCGAGGATCAAAGGGTAAATAGGATCAGGCAGCACAGCCGCCTGGATGCTACCCGTAACGTACCTGCACCGAATGTCAATCCAAGCAATCGGCAAGTCCATAGCTACGGAGCTCCTCATGGCCAGCTGAAATTCTCTTGTCTCGCCGGTGAGCTGCCCTGGGCTCACAAGGTGGGATGAGATTACAGCTTCAAACTGCAATCCTGTATCGTATAGACATTCCACCTGCTTCCCATTCACCTCTATCGTTTCGATCACAGGTGATTTCTCAGACTTTGGTTTCTCCCGACCCTTAGGTGTGGTCTCGCTAGGTCTACCTCTAGTAGAGGCGAGACACGCAAAGTGCAAGTCCTTTGGCTTCCTCAGACAATCTACAGTATTATGGGAAGGAGACTTACAGTGCTTACACCACCTCTTACTCCACTTCCGTTTTGGGAAGGCGGGAGGGCTTTGCTTATCGGGTTTCTTACCAGAGTCTTTTACCACAGGATCTGCTACATTGGATGATTCTTTGGGACCTTTGGTCTTGGGCTTCTGATCAAGCCCCTTCTGCCTTTTCTGTGAATCAGTCTGACTGGAATCCCCAGTCTCACCATAGACTTCCACATACCTTTCAGCTAACGTATTTACTATGTCTAGCCTTTCCGCCCCATTTTCCCCTAAGAAATTCCTTAAAGGCTTGGACATCTGCATTTTCATTTGATCCACCACCATCAACTCTCTCAGACTCTCATAATCCTCTTTGAAATTGGCCAATGCCATCCACTTCAACAGGTATGAGTTCAACCTCACACTATAGGCCGAGAACATCTCACCTGGTTCTCTCTTGGAAGTTCTGAACCTCCGCCTGTAAGCATGGGCTGTCATTTCGAATCTTTTCAAAAGAGCCGATTTCAGGGTTGGATAATCATTTTCCATCCCTGGGGGAAGACGCGCATACACTTCGTACGCGGTGCCACGGAGTCCTTGTGAAAGCTTAAGATTCCAACGCTCAGGCTCTAAACCCATAGCTTTACACATTGCCTCGAACTTCTCTAAGAATTGATCTATCTTCTCTTGGTCCGGTTCAAATGGGGGAAACGGCCATTTCATAGCATGGTAAGCTGGTCTGCTGGCTACTGATGAGCTAGGTAAAGCTACTCCACCTACTGCTCCCTCAGACTCACCAACAGATTTAGCCTCTACCTCAAGTTGCTTCATACGGAACTCATGTTCCATTTCCAACTTCCTAGCATCTAATTTCTTAGACTCTAGGTCAGCTGCCAGTTTTTGTGCCTGTTGGTCTGCCACCAACTTTTGCTCTTCAAGTGCTACCTTTCGAGCTTCCAGCTCAATTTCTGACTTTCTTCTCTCCCTCTCTTCTGCTCTGAAGTCTCTCTCTACTTCCAGTACATAGGCTTTGAATTCCTCACCTTCCAATCCCATCTCAGTTGCAGATGCCCGCACCTTAGCTAAATCTAAAGTACGAGTAGCCATGCTTAGTGTACCTTAGTATCAGTATAGATATGCAATACCCAATCACAATGCTAACTGTACTCCAACCAACACTGTAACTATGTATCTATACTAACTTAACTAAATGTCTGTCCACGTCGAAGAGAAAGGTTTCAGTAGCCCTACTCGTCAAGTAGATAATAGGTATAGGACAGATGACACTATAACCTATTCCTACGAGATGTCAGAACAAAGAGAAGATCCCGGACGGGCCCCCACTCTAACTTGTGACAAGACCGCCGGGGCTTGGACTGGTTTGCCACGATAGTTACTATCCCCTGCCTTTGCTCCAACCACCTCAATAGCACTCTACATCTACCAGGCCCCACACAAGCCGGGACAGCTTAACCTTCCCTCCCTCACCTAGGGTTCCAAACCCCAAGGGGGCTCGGACCAGACACCAGTCATATCACTGCACAAAGTCATAGCTAAGAGAACAAAAATTTAATTCTGAACTACGTCAACCACAACACAGAGAAGGATGGCTGGAAGCCAGACTAGAAGAACTATGTACAAGATCAAAGACTCAGATGAGTATTCATCATGGAGGCGGACGATAGCTCGTGCGGTTGTCCAGTCGTGGTAGCGACTCACCCAGGCTCCTCCAGTGGACTGGAACTCCAAGGTCTGCTGCCTCTCCAAAGTTCCCTCTTCACCCAGAGAACCAAGCAAGGGCTGATCAAGCGCCGTACCACTGCCTGACGGACACTGCACTGATGAACAAGGATCCTTCCTTGCTGTCGTACTATTTCCCTCGTCACACTCTTGATGAAGTCTGGGCCGACCCTAGAACATTAGCGGTCTCCCACTTGCAGAAAAAATACATGTAGCACCGTCTCAACATACACAAGAGCCAGGTCACTCTTCTATCTCATCAGTGACCCACACACTGATATGTCACTTACACAATAAGCGGTTGCTCCACTCGAACACACAATGTCACTGGTAAAGTCTATCAGGTGACTAAACACTTCACCTTAGTTCCATGTCCTTGGACAATAGATCTTCACACAGTATCATCTACCTACCCTGATCAATGGGTAGTAATCACAACCTAGCACACACTGTCAACAGTTCATCACGTTGGCATGAGGTAACTCCCTACCTTCACAAACATTGTCAACAGTTCATAACGTTGGCATGAGGTAGCTCCCTACCTTCACAAACATTTCACTCTGGTGTTTCCACCCATGTTGTAATCAATGTCCTAGTTCACTGGACCACATGTTGGCTTCATAAAGGTAACCAATGTAAAAACACTATGTAAGCATCAACTGATACATGGTGTCCCATAACCCAGCCGGGCCAGAAGCATATAACACAGGTCATGGTGACCGGTAACAATGATCACTCTGCACAACTTGAAAGGTCACTACCTTGCAATTACCAAGGTTTACACAGAGACTGAATGTCACCAGTGCTTCACTGGCTTGAATCACCAGACGTTTCAGTGTTGGATCCTCTCAGGATCGGATGACACTCGTCGGACTCTTGACGGAGGTCCTACCCTAGACCTACCGACTTATTCAGCACTCAGCTCCTTCCAACATTGATCTCGCAGAATCAGACAACCACTCCCAGTATGGCCTCAATCAACTTCTGGATAGGCACTGGAATGAGTGGGCCCATAGAGCTCATGGTGCAGCTCTTGAATCTTCTTCTGTATAGTACTAACAGATCCTGAAACACGGAGAGGTTGGTGTGAGTACTCAACTACAACAAAGACTACCAGCATCTCCACCCTGTCACCTGCCTCTCAGACATTCCTCATGTCTACCAACATGAGTATGAAATCATCACATCATAGAACTACCTAGTCACTATAATATATAGGCATAATGATGGTAGAAAAAGCAATAGCACACCTGTTCAGTCAAGTAACACTTCTGGGCTACATATAACCCCTAGCACCAGAGTCGACTGTATGACTGTCAAGCATCCTTCGCCTGGTGCCAGTCCAATCCGGTTTCATCTCCCATCATCAATCAACATATACACTTACTTTCCTTTCAGTGTAGGGATTACTGTATCGAGAAGGTGTCCAGCCGGACATCTCCTTCCTGTCAGACTCATCAATGCATCAATCCCTTAACCCATGGACTGATGAATTACACACATTAATAACTATATGTCCATAATGAATTATACTCCTGATAATTCATTACTATAGCATTAACTAAGGAGAACTCATGACTTGTTACACTTAACTAACAAAATCATATCACAGCCATAGTGTCAGGTCTGGGATCCCTGCCCCAGATCCTGAGTTGCCCTTGTATTCACTGACTATCTTTCAGGTCAGTCATACCTGTGCCGGTCGAGCACAGCTGTGGTGGCCATCCACCACTACACTTTCCCACAGCTACTGTGGGTCTCGTGTACCTTGTCCCGTGACTACTTAAGTCACGTCATCCAATGTAGCAAACCTCTAGACTCCACTACCAAACTCTGACTCCGCCTTTTTTAGGGGGGGGGGGGATGATTCCTCTCATATACTCCTACTTCACGGCAGTACTCCAAGTACTCCATGAACCGAGTCAGGGTTCCAGAAGAGTAGAATATTAGAGACAGAAACGGTTAGGTTCAAACCTCGATCTATCTAGACACCTCGGCCTCGAATTACGGAGTGCCGCATCACCCTCGATCGGGTATGTTCACTCATCGGATATGCACGATTGCATTGGGTCGGACCTAGTACCGATCGGATTGGGGTACCGGCCTACCTCCCGCTGCCTAGACAAACGTAAGATGGAACACGCACGGTCATCCTTGCGGACGGACAGGACAACAAGCAGTCACAATAGTATCATGAGTACTTCTTATCAATTGGTATCCTACCGATGCAACGCCATTCGGCTTACGCGGAATAA
Organism: Cepaea hortensis; assembly: GCA_963921405.1. Lineage (NCBI taxonomy): Eukaryota > Metazoa > Mollusca > Gastropoda > Stylommatophora > Helicidae > Cepaea > Cepaea hortensis. The sequence continues at coordinate 110,592,488 of OY992878.1, forward strand.
CACTGCTATCTGCACACAGCAAATACACCACTGCTGATTTCACCTTGATTCCTCGAAACATCACCATCACTGATAGAACAATTACGTTACCATTCTAATATCACGACGCACAGTACACATTTCTAATAATAAGCTATACCTTATCATTTACAGCGTCTAGCATGTTGATGTCATGACGGACAAACTGTCGCCTTGCCTGCGTAATGAATAAACCAAACCCGTAACTGCTACACACTGTAACGCACATCGTTCGGCCTATTTTATTTACACACCACTCGCTGTGGAATACGGCTTGTTCCGTCAGGTAACACATTACATTGCTGATCGATAAAGCCTACTTAAAAATGCAAACCGCCAACTGTAACGGATAACGCTACGCGACAACTCAATTTTACGACGGCAATTAATTCATTCCGGGAATCAGCACGGCATCACGACAACAATTAAATAATAGAATAAGTACTCAACTAACCTGTGATTGAAGAATCACAACCTTGACTGTAGATGTCCGCACTGGCCGCGAATATTGACATCACAATTATAACAGCCTCTTGGCTGCGATCTGTCTACGCTGAGGTTTGGTGGGCGACTGCTCACGACAAAGTCAGTGCGCCTTCCCCTCGCCTACACGGGCCGCGTGACTTTCATGATACATGAAGAAAACCAGAGTCACGATAAGTTTCCCCACCCCGTGCTGCATGAAGCACTAGTGAACTTAGAGATCAAAACCACGTACGCACTTGGGGGAACATTCTAGATTTTCCATAAATAACTAGAATAGCTCCGCCCCCGCACTATTTTTCGATGGGGAATCCCCTATTAATTGATATTAATTCAAGGGAGACCAACGCATCGCACTCCCTTCAAAGGGCTATTATGCAGAGATCTTACGATATTTATCCGTTTCGTCACAGATCACTATGCCGCTTTGATGTGTTTTACTCTGGATCAGTTGTTGCACCTCAAGCTCTGTGCGGCCCGCTGCCCATTTCTGCTCTCACTCCCCATTGTTACTATTACATTGTGCCAGTCCGTCATGTCTTCCGGTACTTCAACCCACTCTTTTTAACGATTGATGATCTCTAGATCACACACCTGACATATGGATATTTCTGCCAGTACCATCCAGGACCTGCCTCGTCTTAGTCTATTATCCTTGACCATATCCATGGCTTCATGCAGGGCGTGATCCCTATCTGCAGCAACTCTCAGGTACCATTTGACTTGAAGAACCCTAAGTCTGTCCGCCATTGTTGGTAGCGCCAGGATATGCCTCATTCCATATATAATTGTATAATTGTGTGTCCTTTGTGCACCCGCATGGCCGCATTCTGTATCCCCTCCAACCTTTCAAGCTGGCTCTTTGACATAGGCAGGCAGGCAGGCAGGCAGGCAGACAGACAGATGGGTATGTGGATGTATAGGCATGTAGAACTAACGAACGAACCAACTTTATTTTCAAAAGTTAAGAATTGGGCACGCAGGCCCGCCTGACATTCTGCTCTTCTTCTTTCTTTCCTCTCATAAGTTATTTTATTCATACATCACTTATGAAGCGAAGCTTAGACAACAACAGAACAATATGCATTAAAAGGCATGGAACATTATCAGTAATACATGACTCACTAAGGCAATTTTTAACAAGGCCATTGTAAATACCTAAGGAAGCTGTAACGTACCGTACATATGGGAATGTGTATTATACTAGCTGTCGTTTGAGATAATTTTTATTGTTATTTTTAGAGAGGGTGGGGGGGGGGGGGGCATGTAGTCTGTACTGAGATAGTGTTCAAGCAGGTTGCGACTATATGTATAGTGATTGGTGGTGTCTTTGATTTCTTGTGGAAGAATGTTCCACAACTGAGCGGCAGAGTACGCTAAGCTTGTTTTGTATAAGTCTATCCTAGGTTACGGACATGTATGTTTAGTCGTTCGCTTTGTCTTGCGTTATATTTAAACAATGGTCAAATGTAGCGTGGGACATTTTGAAATAGGATTTTGTGAATTAGTTTGGTCTTATTAAAAAGTAAACGTTTGTTGAGTGGCAGTAGTTATATGTGTAGGCTAGCAGGCAGACAGACACAAAGACAGATAGACAGATAGACGGATGGTAGGATGAGCGGATGGATGGACTTGTCATTGATTGAGTAGATAGATGGGTAGGTCTTGTGGGTAGATTGTCTAAACATAGAAATTAATGTATCCACCCTTGCGCAACTGTCCTGCAATTTCTGAATATGTTTATATGTGAAACGGTTGTTTATATTTTGCGAATTTGTCCAAAATTACCACCTGCAGCGTTTTCCAAGCATTACTTCTAAAATCTAGAACTAGTAGCTGGATAACAACTGGAACCGGTAGTTTGTAACTTTCTTGACTTATTTTCCCTTTTTCCCTTCCATCGTAATTTTCACAACCTAGATCATAGACAGTCTGTTATTGTCAGCCATTGCCTATTGTACCTTGCGGTGTAGGACAAGGGGAATCTTGAACCTGAGGAATAAAGGCCGCCTGGCAATGCAATCGCCGCGACCTGTGCAGGTTATGGTTTTCTTTTTGCCAAAAATAGAAAAAAATATTCCACACTTTACCGAGGACTCGAATACGGGTTTGCATAAGGAGAACCCGGCATTCTTAACCACTCGGCCAGCCATATAGTAATAAATACCTGGGAATCAAGGAGTTAAAGTAGCAACATAGAAAGACAATTCAAGTAGTAACCACGACAAAGGAAATCGCGGTAACACACTGGCTAATACGCTTGCCTGCTGGACCATAGACATGAGTTCGAATCCCCTTCGAGGCGGAGATGTTTGTTTGGTAGATGGCTACCTTGGTCGCCATCACCTAAAATGGTTACCAGCAAATGTCCTGGGAAGTAGAGGCAGCCGATATGATAATGACCACATCATCAATCCAGCGCCTATTGCCATAAAATTATATGGATTTCACCAATACCAAAATCGTATATTTGCAGGAAAATCTGCCTTTTTCATTTTAGTTTTAACTATGGCAAAATTGAATTAAACTGAATAATTGTTTGAAATTTAAGAAGTAAAGGACACTCTTTGCTTCACAGTTACTGTAATTGAAGAACGTTTAGTGAGTTGTAGAGTACAGAATGAGACAATCAGTAACCTATCACACTCCATACGTCGCACATGTCACTAGAGAACATGTGGTGTTTTCGGGGTATGTGGACAGCCATTGGTCACCGTTTGGTTGTGTGTTTGCTATATAATCAGTTGAAGGTCATGGTAGACTTACGCCAGATGCTGCCGTTGAGGTGTGAAATATTAGATCTTCACCTGTTCTAGGCCACGGAATAATAGGATAAGGTGGCCAGCTACCACCGCTGGTGTCTCCTGGAAAACTGTATTCGTGAACCAAATGATGGAGATCGGAGTCGAACCCACAACCTCCATAGCGCGAGGCTGGCGCTTAAAATTATCTAGTATGCATCATAGACAGCACTTATTCACTGCACTGTGTCTCTTACATTAAAGGCGCCAGTTCCCTTAACCTATTCTATCAGAAACACCTTGATCATACTGCAAGCGTGTGTCCATGAGTAATCTACGTACGTCATGATTCACTCATCACACCGTCGATGAGAGGGTCATGCAATTTAAACAGTGTAAATATCATTCACTTGCCAGTTGTACGTCATGGTCTACTTAACTGGAAATTACATACTCAGAGTACCTGACGATTTAAGTGCAAGGCGATAAAAAGATTATTAGAATATCTGAAGGAAAGATAAGGCCGTAAATTGTTGCACCAGCTACCGACTGTTATCATCACAATCTTTGGCGACACAGATGCCTCGGTAGTTTCGGTATGTCTGTGTGATAGATTTGTTTCCAAGCACGTGCGAAGCCAAACCGGAAGCGAAATCACACACATCTTCAGTACGAGCAGTGCATCTGGTGTGTTTTTTATTTAGTGATTTCTCTAACTGCTTCCATGGTAGCGACGACATGGTGGTTAGGATGTTTGCTTGCCAAGACAATGGTCCAGGCTCACTTTCACGCAAGATTGATTTACCCCACCACTACGTCTATATGACTGATTTAACTTCATTCATTCATTCAGTAGCATGTTCTTTGCAGAACCTCGCTACCATAACAATCTTCCGGAAAACTTCTCGTTCACAAGCAAGATGTCCCGCGTCCGATACATACACCCATCTGGAGATCATCCACCACATCCTGCACCCATCTTCTCTTTGGTCTTCCTCTTCCTCTCTTCCCAGGCATATACCCCTCCATTATTGATCTCTCCAAACTTTCGTGACGTTTCAAGTGACCAAAATATTTCAGTTTTCTTTGTTTTATCGTCTTTAATAGCCAACCCTCTTCAATATTCAGCTCTTGAAGTATGGATGCATTTGTTATTTTCTTTACCCAAGATATTCTTAGAACGCGTCTATAACATTTGTATTCAAAGGCATTTATGCGCTGTTCAGCTTGTTTAGTAAGTGTCCAGGTCTCACAGGCGTATGTTGCAATGGGAACGATGCATGCTCTTAAATATCTAATTTTTGTAGTTCTATCTGTCCCACTCAATAATTTATTCAGTTGTTTTAGTCTATGAAGAGCAATTGATAGTCCTCTTTTAATTCCTTTCATTGTGTCACCATTGTTGGTAATCAATGACCCAAGATATTCAAAATTTCCCACCACCCCCAATCTTTCCTCATTAACATATATTTCTTTCTCCATAGTAGTTTTATCTGTATGCATTATCTTTGTTTTTGCTATGTTAAGATATAAGTTGTGATTTTCACTGTTTCTTCGGGTTGAGGATATTAAGTTTTCTGTACCATTCTGTGATGTCGATAACAATACTGTTAATACCGGGCATCTGTTAAAGCTAAAACCGTTATATCAAGCATAAATGTAACCATGAATCCTATATTGGTCGCCAGCTGTAACTGTGCTAGTCTTATGTAACCTCATGCAAAACTCTAGCCATTTGCCTTCGTTGTGTGCCAACAATCATTGGTCGTCATGGGGGTGCACCAAACTGGCAAGGGATCTCGGAGTTAGTGAGCCTCCAGAGATTAAATGACCAGAAACTACTACGTGGAGACTAATCTAGCACACGTGGGTATATGACGTTCATAAATCGTGTGTCAGATTAAAATCGCGTTAAGAGTCCAGCTATCGCGTTTCTAACTAACGGACCAATCGGTTCAAGCGCCCGCCTATTGTATGTCTAACTAAATGAACAATCCTTTCAAATATTCACCAATAGTGCGTCCAACTAATATAACAATCCAATCATAGCAAATATGCACCTATAGCGCGTTCAAATAAAAGAACAACCAAATTATTTCAAATGTTCACCTATAGTGCGACCAACTAAGAGAACAACCCAGTCACTTCAAATGTTCACCTATAGTTCGTCCAATTAAAAAAGAAATAATCTAATCGTTTCAAATGGTCACCTATAGTGTGTCCAACTATAAGAACAATCCAATCATTTCAAATGTTCACCTATAGTGCGTTCAACTGAAAGAACAGACGAACTATTTCAAACGTTCACTTATTATGCGTCGAACTAAAAACAATAATTCAATCATTTCAAATGCACACCAATAGTGCGTCCAACTAAAATAACAATCACATTATTTCAAATGTTCACCTATTGTGCGTCTAACTAAAAGTACAATCAAATCATTTCATATGTTCACCTATTTTTCGTCCAACTAAAAGAAAACTCCAATCATCAAAATGTTCACCTATAGTGCGTCCAATTAAAATAACAATCCAATCATTTAACAAGTCCATCTATAATGCGTTCAACTAAAAGAACAATCCAATCATTTCAAATCTTCATCTATAGTGCGCCCAAATAAAAGAACAACCCAATCATTTCAAATGTTCAACTATAGTGCGTCCAACTAAAAGAACCCAATCATTTCAAATGTTCAAATATAGTGCATCAAACTAAAATAACAATAATTTCAAATATTCAACTATAATGTGTACAACCAACAGAACAATCCAGTCATAGCAAATGTTCACCTACAATACGTACTATAAAAAGAACACTCCATTCGTTTCAAATGGTCACCTATAACGCGTCCAAATAAAAGAACAATCCAATCATTTCAAATGTTTACTTATGGTGCGTCAAACTAAAACAACAATCCAATCATTTCAAATGTTCGCCTACAGTGAGTAAAACTAAAAGAGCAGTCCAATCATTTCACAAGTTCACCAATAATGAGTCCAACTAAACAAACAGTCCAATTATTTCAAATGTTCACCAATAGTGAGTCCAATGAAAAGAACAATCCAATCATTGCACATGTTCACCTATAGTGAATGCAACTAAAAGAACAAACGAACTATTTCAAAAGTTCACTTATAGTGCGTCCAACTAAAAGAACAATCTAAACTTTTCACAAGTTCATCTATCATGCGCTCAACTAAAAGAACAATCCAATTACTTCAAATGTTCACCTATTGTTCGTGCAGCTAAACGAACAATAAAATCATTTCAAATGTTCACCTTTATTGCGTCCAACTAAATGAACAATCCAAACATTTAAATTATTCACCTTTAGTGCCTCCAACAAAAAGAACAATCGAATAATTTAAAATGTTCTGCTATAGAGTGTCCAAATAAAAGAACAATCCAATCATTTCAAATGGATACCTACAGTGCGTTGAGTTAAAAGAATGATCAAATCATTCTAAAAGTTCATGTAAGTAGTAAGGTAAGTGGTAATGGACCCACCAATATGGTGCAATACGTCATAGATGACGTCATATTTTACAACATAAAAAGTCTAGCACGGTATGAAAAACCGGACCGCAATTGACCTATGACCTAACAAGGTAAGTAACTCGTGAATAAATAATCGAATGTTTTTTACAATGTTAGTTCTCTCTCTCTCTCTCTCTCTCTCTCTCTCTCTCTCTCTCTCTCTCTCTCTCTCTCTCTCTCTCTCTCTCTCTCTCTCGCTCTCTCTTTCTTACTGTTATTATTGGTTGTAGTGGGTGGGGCTTAAACACTGTCATCATACGATTGATAATGTGTTAGGGTACAGTACTCTTCTTCCGTGGTTTCTTCCTTCTTTTATTTCTTTTTTCTTTCTTTATCTGTATTGGGCTGGGCGTAAACACTATCATCATTCCATAGGTGATGTGTAAGGGATAGTGCTACATGGCAATTTTCTCGGACTTGCCTAGTGGCTGAGTGGACGTGTGGGTGGGGCCGCAGGGGTGGAACGTGGAATGTAGGCATGTGGGGTAGGGTTAGGCGGATCGAACCTCGAGCCATGACGAGCGTCATATGAAAGACTTACAAGTAAAAATGTAAATATGGCGGCTATATGATATGTAGAGGGTCGTAGTGGCTTGTTCACTATCATCACATGGGTTACATGGTTAGTGGTTTAAAGGATATCATCATATGGGTTATAAATGAACACCTCAAAATTTAAACGGACGATAGTATTGATTATAGTGGGTATGGCTTAGTGAAATTCGTTGATAAGGGATGGGTAGCGGTAATTAGTGATCTGCAGAGTGTCGTAGTGGTTTATACACTATCAGCATACGAGTTACAAATAAAACCCTTAAAAAGTAAAGATGGTCGGTATTATTGGTTGTTGTGGGTACGGCATAGTGTCATTCGTTGTCAAGGGGTGAGTAGTGGTTATTAGTAGTCTGTAGAGGGTCGTTGTGGTTTAAACACTATCATCAAACGGGTTAAGAAAATGAAAACATTAAAATGTAAAGATGATCGTTATTATTCGTTGTAGAGGGTATGGCTTGGTGAAATTCATTGTTAGAGGTGGGTGAGTGGAGGAGAGGCTAGATGAGTGTTTCTGATCATTGTTAACAGGTATGCGAGTGGCGATTGGCTAGATAGATACTCCGACATCATCTTCAAGAACCACTGAGATTAAATCATCTTTTAGAACCACTGAGATTAAGTCCCATATTCAAGTCTGAAACGTGAACTTATAGTCGGCGGGCATGAGGGTGACCTCCTGAGTAACTCAGCGTGTGGAAATGTCGATGGTGAACGTGCTTGAACGTGTTCAAAGATGTTTTGGGAAAAACCATGGGTGATTTATCGTGACCTGACCGTGGTATAATGTCCAGACATGTTTTTGAGGAGGAACCGTAACCACCCTAAAAGCACGTCGGAGTAGGCGACAGATAACGAAGGGAAGAATCGCTGACTAGGCAGGTTGTAGATAGAATAGTTAGCTTGTTTACCGTATAAGTCTAACTGAATTGAACTGCCCGCAAAATGTATTCACACATACCCTGACTCACAAATTTCCAGGTGATGCATCAGCACATACTCCGTATATAAAGGGCCAAAAATATCGGCTAAAGACACTATTATTGCAACAATAGCTATCGAAAACACCTCACTGAAGAAATTGATGTGGTAAGAATACACTGTGTGTATGCTATATAGTCTCCTTACACGCCGTAAAGTCGATATAGTGCTGTCACTAGTGTATATCTCAGAAGCTACATGAGGCAAATTACAAGAATATACCGCGAGATATAGCTAATCAGTATAGGAATACTAATACAGATACTAATGACGGTCGTATATAAAACATCGTCGTCATCATAAATCATCATCATCAGATTCCACTTTTGCCGTCAAATGACGTGGGGAGAAATGCGCTCCACCGCTCGATGGGTGGCACTGAATAGTGTCATGTTGGGTGATTGTCTGTTCTCTCAGGCGTCCTTTGCTGTAATCCGTTAGGGTAGCTGCTGTGGTGCATTCCAATTGTGTTTTTCACTAAAGTACGCTTTCTATGTTCAGTAAAACATATGCTTTTGTCCATCTACAGATTCAAACCAAGACATCCAGTCCCTCATTGACACGTGGACCACATCGATTCTATCACGCACAAAGATAAGTGTATATATCGGGTCTCCACTAAGTGTACTGAACAGTGTAAAATATAATCGTCTACGCCTATGTCCTCTTACTGTGCAGTGTATGGAGACATGATGTATTCAATCATTCAGTATTGATAATTATCCCACTCACTCTTTAGAGTGAAAAAAAATTTGCTGACACAGGAGAATCTAGAGTCATGCTCTGTGGTCACTAATGTATTAAATGAATGTATGTCACTAATGTACACGGTCTCAAAATACTATCTCTTCAAAATGTGCCAAAGCTACATTAAAGTCAATTATATGGCATCAAATTCAGTATGTGTAATTTTTACTGTCCCTTGTTATATCATCTTCATCCTTTTTCCAGATTCAAAATACGCAGACTCAGAAAAATCTCGAGACTATTGAGTGGCTTACAAGAAATGAAATCTCGAGGCTATTGTTTACAAGAAGCGAAATATCGAAGTTTATAAGAAAGTAAGGCAATTATCGGTCTATTACAAAATATTGGTATGTATGCTTTCATCATTTCTCACTAACTATTGGTCATCGATAAATATTTTCAAACCTAAGTGTTGGGCTTCTCTAAATGTATTCAGCACTTCTCACTAATATAGTACAGCTCTGTGTCATACAATATAAAATCGCACAAAGAACAGAGTTACGAACCGGGACGTTGCTAACCTTCATCGCAAAATATAGTCACGGAGAAGACCCTCTGTAATGATAAAAAGAAAACGAAATAATTTACTATGTGTGACATCACAAGCCTCAAATCCTTTTTATTTTGATATCTCCTAACAATTTATGTGAAATGAAATATTTTCTGTAGATTTGCTATCATTATGGTTGTCACATGTTTGTAAAAAATGTAAAATATATATTAATGCTTTTTGTCTTTCTTAACAGCTGTTTGACGTCCAGTACTTACAACGATTGTAAAGTTTGGAACTAGCAAAAGATTCAATAATTTTATATCGGTCACTATACCTTATCCATTGGAGCTACACACGAATTATTTTGTTGAATATCAAGCCACTATCTAATACCCGAAGCTACTTATTGCTTTATAACAGAATTATCAAATACCACTACGTTTTGTCTAGCAATATGGCGACTAGTCAGAAAAATGTCTTTCTAAGCTCTATCTGTGGTAAGGTCTTTACAGCAAACCGCAGTCTTACACATCACATTAACACCATACAAAACACACAAACTCACACATGCCACATATATGGCAATCTATGCAACAGGAAAGACACATAACAACTGATCACCAGACACCCCCGTCATCAACACCAACACATGTGACCATTACACCATCAAACACTACAAGAAAATGGAAAGCATCAGCAGACACACATAATCTAAACAACAGAAACTTGATCAAGTGAAAGCAGCGGAAGCCGACATAGAGATAGATGAGGAAGTAGAGATAGATGAGGAATTAAAGACATTAGACAAACTCCACGACGAAATCCAACAGAAATACAGAAACAACTGTCAAACCCTCAGGACACATCAGAACATCAACAAACATATATCGACATACAATTTTTTTCATTGACCAGACTCTGTACAACCAATAGACTGGCCCGATACATTAAGACCAATATTTAATAATAATGATTTTAAAACATAAGGAGAAAGCTGAACTTAGGATTTTCCATTCCTCTTCATACACCGCAGGCCAATTTGATGTTCCTAAATTAGTAAACAGCAGACAAGACTTTGGCGACTTTATTGCTATAGTTCAGAAAAGTGGCATAATCAACCACGCCCGTCACAACAGTCGCGACACTAGATAGCTGGTAGAGAAATCCCTGCGACTAGTTTTTATTTATATCACATCACTGAACATTCGATAGGTCGCTGAAACATTTCGTATGGGAGTATGCTTTTTTATTCTTGTAAAAATGTATTTAAATACTGTAAATAAAATGTTATATGTTATAACTACGTTTTTGTTTACTGATTTTTTAATGATGACAGTGTATATATTTGTGATGTGGTGAGACAATGTTACACATTGATGACAAAGTCAAGAAATATGTCACCAAAAATAAGAAAATGGGTTAACCAAAATAGGAGAAATGTTGGCCAAATTCAGAAGTATCTCAACCAAAATAAGAAAATATGTTAGCTAAAGCAGTACAAATGATGGCCAAGTAACGAAATTACTCGGCCAACCTTATAAAAGAAGGAACATGTGTTAGCCAAATGGGGAAAATATTGCTCAAACTTATAAATATCTCGTCCAAACTTATAACAAGAAAGAAATATTTCGACCAAACTTATAAAAATCTTGGTCAAACTTATAAACAGTAAGAACATGCGTTAACCACATGTGAAAAATATAGTCCAAGTAAAAACATATTTCGACCCAATTTATAAATATCTCACACAAACTTATGAAAAGTGGGAAACTTTGTTAACGAACAGGAAAAACATATTGGTGAAATTCAGAAATATTTCAACCAAACTTATAAATATGTCAGCCACACTTATGAAAAGTAGGAAACTTTGTTAACCAAGGTAAAAATTTTGGCCAAATTCAGAAATATTTCAACCAAACTTATATCACACAAACTTATGAAAAGTAGGACACTTTGTTAACCAGCGGGAAAAATGTTCTCCAAATTCAGAAATATTTCAACCAAACTTATAAATATCTCACACAAACTTATGAAAAGTAGGAAACTTTTTTAAGCAAAGTGAAAAAATGTTGGTCAAATTCAGACATATTCCGTCCAAACGTATGAAAAGTAGGAAGATTTAACCAAAGTGAAAATTGTTGGCCAAATTCAGAAATATTTTAAACAAACTTATAAATATCTTACACAAGCTTATGAAAAGTAGGACACTTTGTTAACCAAAGTGAAAAATGTTTGCCAAATTCATAAATATTTCAACCAAACCTATAAATATCTCACACAAATTTATAAAAAGTAGAAAAATTTGTTAATCAAAGTGAAAAATGTTGGCCAAATTCAGAAATATCTCGTCCATACTTATTAAAAGTAGGAAACTTTGTTAACCAAATGTGAAAAATTTTGACGAAGTAAAGACATTCCACGTCCAAACTTTTAAAAAGTGGGAAAATGTATTAGCCAAATGGGAAAAGGGTTGACCAAATACAGAAATAGCTCGACCAAATTGATAAAACGTGGGAAAATATGCTGGCCACATTATGAAATGAATAGGGCAAAGTAGGAAAAATGTCAACCAAAATAGAAAAAGTATGTTACCCAAACAAGGAAAAATGCAGATTCTGTAAAGTCATTTCATACTACATAATCAGCAACGTCAGCACTTTTCCCCTTTTACTTCCGTAGTTATGTCAAGAGTGTCTTGAACGTTTATCTGAAAAGGCATTTCACACTACATTATCAGCAACGTCAGCACTTTTCCCATTTCACATCACCAAAAGTTTCAGCTTACCATTCCACAATATCTGCTAAGGAAACACACAGACTACTCACGCATCTTGCCACACTCTTAGTTTTTTCTTTCTATTACAAAAGGTCTCTGTCTTTCATAGATAGCGTCACAACATTTCCATGTCATAGCACCAAGAACCCCAAACCTTCGATGTACATGAGCTCCAATGAAACAGTCAAAACAACATTTATAGCAACGCAGTTTTGTAGCGCCACCTGAAAAAGTTTCGATATCATCTGAGCATTCGTCATCAAGGAGCCATTTCTCATTGCTGGCATTTTCAACTGTCTATACCACATTGTCTGCTACACTAACATTCCGTTGTTTCATCGCTCAACAACACAAGGGATTTCTCGAAATCTAGCTAAAATAAACTTTCTTACTTTATTTCCCCTATCTCGCGTTGTCATTTCACATCCACAATAGCGTCAAAACTCCTTTCTACCAATAGTGTCTGTTAAGAAGTCAGCCTACCACACCTGAATTTCTGCTGACGGGGAAAATTTCCCAACCTACTGGATATAATCGCCTGTCCCCTATGCAAACAACAGCTGTATTTCAGAAAATGAAAAGTATCTTATGCAATAAGTTATTATCGTTGAATTTAAACATAAATAAAATTTCATCAATAAAATTTCACAAAATTAAAAATTAAATTTCTCTTTATTGTTTCCAGTTTGACTGGTTCATTGGTCAGGTAAAGAAATATCTCGTCCAAACTTATAAGAAAAAAATAGGAACATATGTTAACCAAATGGGGAAAATATTGACCAAATAAAGAAATATCGATTAAGTTGTCCTACTTTTTATAAGTTTGGATGATATATTTATGAGTTTGGTTAAAATATTTCTTCATTTCTATTTCTGTAACACATGTTCCTACTTTTTATAAGTTTGGACGAGATATTTATTTACTTGGCCAAATTTTTTCCAATTTGGTTGAGATACTTCCTATTTTGGCCAAGAGATTTATTAGTTTGACTAACTAATGTTCCTATAAGTTTTTATAAGTTTCATCGCCATATATCTGTATTTGGCCATCATTTTTAATAATTTGCCTAACATAGTTTCTTATTTGAATGTTGAAGTGTTACAAATAATCTATAATTTTGTCTGGGCGTGAACCATGGCAATGAGAAGACAACCATGAAAGCATATATTGGTCTTTGAAGTGGGTTTCTCAGGAAAGATGTAAAGATCCCTATCGAATGGAGAGAGAGAGAGAGAGAGAGAGAGAGAGAGAGAGAGAGAGAGAGAGAGAGGAGACCCTTTTGAACTCCCGAAGCCCTATTGACAAGGTGGGGTAATCACTCCTCTACATGATTGTTATCGCGAGTTAGATAATCTGATTCGACAACCGATAAGACACCCTATTTGTAGTACCCCTCTTAACCACGTCTCTCGGATGTACCCTTACACATGTGATCGGATGCAATGCCATCTTTAACCGGATGTAACCATTACCCGCGTGCACATGATGTATCCCTTAGACATGTGACTATTTGACTAACTGTACATTGGACACAGAGACAAAGGACAAGAATTGTATCTCTAACACATAGCCAATGGTATGGCGATAGTGTTTATGACCCATCCACTACAGGCAGTAATAACCGCCATTATAACATGTAATCGGCCACTTTTCACTATATATATAACGGAACAAGTCAAGGTCTTCTGACGATCGGATTCGCAAATATGAGTCGACATTGTTAGTGGTAGACCCCCTAACCCGTGCCGAAATCTTTATTTTTTCACTTTACATAGCACAAATACCATTTTAAATATTACTTATTAAATACAGTTTACCTTTTTAACTATACACAACCGGAAGCAGTTACGGATGGTAACGTGTGAGCTTTGAAATTTCGTTGTCTTAAGATTTGTTGTGACGATACATAAGCGATATAAAAAAGTATTTCCGGTTAAGGGGCACTCCCGAAATACGACTGGATAACGCCATGCCATACTACTAACTTTTACACATATGTGAAATATATGTCAACCTTTCGGAATGGTATCACGCACATGCAATTAAAGGCACGTCAGATTTCTTTTACTTTTACAAGTTGTGCAGTTGTGATAACATTGTAGGTCTGAATAGCGACCAGTCACACACACAAACTCTCTCTCTCTCTCTCTCTTTCTCTTTCTCTCTCTCTCACACACACACACAAACGGACACATTCACAGTCATATAAGCGGACACGTAGTCATAGATCACAGACCAGTATACCCATATAGAGAGACACAAACAATGACATATACGCAGATAGACTTACGATCAAAAACATAATCACCCATACAGCCAGCCCTATAGATAGACACAGACAGATATATATATATACAGACCGATAGACAGACATCCATACAAACTCACAGTCAGAAAAGCCGACAATTATATGTGCAAACATATGCAAAATCACACGCATACACTTAACAGATAGTCTTAGACAAGCCTGGACACGTTTTCCAAGTAATTAGATATGGACAGGCCACCCATGAAATGTACATGCGCCCTCCGTTAGATGCACGGTCAGCGCTCGGTGAGTTCACGTCTCAGGTCAAGGTCACGTACGTTCACTAGCCTACCATAATACCACACACCTCAGCGGTTCTAATATGAATGCCGGAGTGGGGGATATACGCTTGTTACTTAGAGATTATATAGTCAGATAGATACTGACATGGCAGATGACTACAGAGAAAAAGAATGAGAGACATCACGACTCTCTACAGATCACTAATGGCCGCTACCCACCCTAATAACGAATTTCACTAAGCCATACGCATTACAACCAATAAAACCAGTCATCTTTACTTTTTAAGGTGTTTATTTGTTACCCTATGATGATAGATTTTAAACGACTACGGCCCTCTACAAATCACAAAATCTTGCTATCGTTTATTGTCAATTTTTAAAAAAATGAAAAATAAAAAAAAGTATTTCGTATACAATTTACCTTTTATTAATAAAAGTTTAACATAAAAAAAAATGGAAGTAGTTACGGACCAGAGCGCCCGAAATTTGAAAAAGTAGGTCTAATGAGGTCCGTTTTTGTGCCATTATGCTAGGGGCGGTATAGCAAACATAAGGATTTACCCCACGGGAAAACTAGAAGCGACACCGAAATACTAACCAAAACATCCATTCCTAACTACTTCTGAATGCATTTTTTTTTTTTCTATGTTAAGATATAAAGTGTGATTTACACTATTTCTTTGGGTTGAGGTTATTAGGTTTTCTATACCATTATGTGATGTGGATAGTAATACTGTATCACCAGCATATAGGATCTCTGGTATTTCATAACCACCGATATTTAAGGCATCATATTGCTCCCTCGTTATATCATCTCTGACATTTCTCATTATATTTTTGGTGTACAGGTTAAACAAATAGGGTGACAGCACACAGCCCTGTCGGACTTCTTGCTTGATGTCAAACCAGTCTGATGTCTCGCCATTAATTCTAACCGGTGCTTGTTGGTCTAGAGTTGTACTACATGGAAAGTCCATATTCTTCATGATTTCCCAAAGTTTCTTATGTTTTACACAGTCAACTACCTGTGAATAATCCACAAAACATGAGAATAAGTTTACATTAAATTATCTGCACCTCTCTATTATTAAACGCATGTTGAGTATGTGATCTCTTGTTCCTCTTCCTTGTCTACATCCAGCTTGAACCACGTTAATCTCTTCAATTTTCTTACGAAGTCTTCCCATTATGATTTTTAGTAGAATTTTACTTGCATGACTGATCAGGGCAACAGTTATATAATTAGTGCATAATTTCAGACATTAGAAACACAACTACACGTTTTATTTTGATTTAATTGTATTTACTTGAAACAAACAAATGCAACCAAATCACATCATTGACAAATTCTGAAGGCAACATGTTTCCACTCATAGCCATAAGATAAGTGTGCGGCGAATGTATTAATGCTATTTTAGTACTATTTTACAGTTATTTGCCAAGACTAAAGACAAGGGGAGTAACAAACTTTATCTTTTAAGAATTTATCTGACACGGTTAAAGATCCATTCCTTATCTGAGGTCGAATTGTCAATACACGGTTATTTATGTTACATTGGTGACTAGTTAGAGCAGTAGCTTAGGGGCAGTGAACAAATTTCATAACTTCCCGATATACCGAGTCGAGGGATTGAAATCAGCCACAGACGATTTAGAAGCAGACCGCCTTGTGTTGATTTCGATGGTATGAGCGTAGGTCGGTCAGAAAGCAATGATAAACTTTATTTGCATATTATATTTACAGGAAATCGCTGTCAACACCAGCATTTTACTGCTGCTTTTGGTGATTTGGCAAGTTTACGGCTCCCATACCAACACGTTAAAACCCAGCGCAATGAGATCTACTGCCAAATCGGTCGCAGCTGAGTTTCGAACACAGGTAAGTGGGCTTACGAATCGCGTCCGTAAGCCCTTGGCCACGGAGACAATGATAAACTACAGAACGTAGAAACTGCCTAGTAAATCACAGACCGCCATAAAATAATGAGGTCGACTGGACGTCCCGTAAAGGGTACGCAACTAACTTTAAACGAGCAGGGAGCAGCGATGGCGTTAAGCCAAATGTTTTCTGCCGGCCCGCTGGTCAGTGGGTCGAATTTGCACTGAGACGGATTTTATTTTATAAATTAGACCTGCGCTCCTAGAGAGACCCAGCTTAAAGTGTTTACCAGGAAATGTCTTGGGAAGGAAAGTCGGCCGGCGTGACACTGATCACATAATCACTAGAGTGTCGGTTGCTGTATACAAATTTGCGTCTAACACCAGATGCATAATACACATTAAAGTGTGTTCTATAAACATTTGCGTCTAACACCAGTTGCACAATAAACCTAAAAGTATGTCAACGGCTGCCTTTTCGTGATGTTTGATGACCATGGTGGCACAGTGGTTTGTCTGCTGGCCCGTTGGTGATGTCTTCTTTTTAGAGATATGGAATCCCAGGTCGAATTAGCCTGAAATTAGTACCAGGTGATACTATTGAAGGTAAAGGTGGTGTGGCATGTAGTTTGATTGGAGAGATATATCGCCAAATAATGGCTGCCGACTACTAAACAAAAACCAGAAATGATTCGTGAGATTCCTTAGTGAACTGGATCAGACAACACTGGAAGGATCACACTAAGAGATCAAGTAAGGTTTTCACGTAGAAGGTCAAGACAGCACAGGGAAGGCACTGTCGTCAGAGAGGTCGCTTGTAATAACTGCAGATAACTGCAGACTAGTATTATTCCTCCCAGACAGCTCCCCTTATTCTAAATGATGGAGCAAACGGATAGTGTCTTAGCACTATCTCACTTACATATAACACAGTTAATCGCACACCTAAATAAGATACAAGAATGAGGTAACTCATTCTTGATAAGTTTAACAGATTCTAATATATGATTTAAGAGCATGCATCTTTCCCATTGCAACATACGCCTGTGAGACTTGGACACTTACTAAACAAGCTAAGCAAGGCATAAATGCCTTTGAATATAAATGTTTTAAACGAGTTCTAAGAATATCTTGGGTAAAGACAAGAACAAATGCATTAATACTTCAAAAGCTGAATATTGAAGAAGGTTGGCTATTAAAAACGATAAAACAAAGAAAATTGAAATATTTTGGTCACTTGAAACGTTACGAAAGTTTGTAGAGAACAATAATGGAGGGGTATTTGCCTGGAAAGAGAGGAAGAGGAAGGCCAAGGAAAAGATGGGTGCAGGATGTGGCGGTTGATCTCCAGATGGGTGTTTCGGACGCGGGACATCTTGCTTATGATCGAGAAGTTTTCCGGAATGTTGTTATGGGAGCGAGGTTCTGCAAAGGACATGCTACTGAATGAATGATGGAATGAATGAATGAATGAATGAATGAATGAATGAATGAATGAATGAATGAATAGGATGGTATGAAAGATGGTCACAAAACAACACAACTGATAATAGCACAATGAATGATGGTGATGTTTCGTCTCTACGTTACTCCACTGCAGAATATAATCTCTGGCATAGTAGAATGGGTAGTGAAGTCTTCTATTATTTTTGGCTGTTTGCTTAGCAAAGATTTGGCAATGGGTGGAATGGTGTTAGTTTGTTTGTACTCAGCTGTTAAGTTTGCAGTTTTTGTTGGTGTTGGATCAGTGGGCTCTGAGTAGTCACTAGCTGATATAAGGTCTTCACTCGTTGCTGCTGTAGAAAGGAGAGATCCTTCAGCATTCACTGGTGAACTTCAATGTAGCCAAACACGCAGGCAAAACGTATAGGCACAAAGGTAGGCAAAAACCACGACTGTTAAAAGAAAATAACAACAGTTATGTACCCACCATCATCAGAAAGTTGGGCACTGTAATATATTACATGGCGTGTTTGGCCAGTTCCTTATATGCTGCTTGCGGTCGGTTACGGGCGCCGTAATCATACAATAAGTTCATACATCACCTGCCCTTTAACCTTTTCCTATCCTTAAGGTCAGGTCTTTACGTCATCTGTTCCAGTCCAACGAGATGATGCGATGAATAGTCACATACATAAATGTAATTAACATCACATGTCCTACAAGACATGCACCATCATTGTCATGCAATAAGTTTCTCACATCTCCATAATATGTGCATATACAATCGTCTAGATCACTGTGCAAAATCCAGATAATGATGGTATTCATACGAAGTTCTGGTAATACCCATTTACGGTGTAATTGGTTGCATATAATTAGTAAAATATTATTACTTAAGCACATGCAATACACACATGAGATGATAAAGTAACGATTAAAACATCTTAGTAAAATATTATCTCATTCAGTACGTGTGACACACAAAGGAAATAATACAGTAACGAATAATATTTCTTAATAGAATGTTATCTCATTAAGTGCCTGTATTAAGCAAAGGGGATAATAAAGTAACGAATAAGACACACGACAGAAAATAGAATTGTCAGAAAACAAGATATAGTACATAGATATCTTCATAGCAAATGCACTTTTTAAGACGAGTCACCAATTATACAACATCGTATAAAATATAGAAAAATAATGAAAGGTTCAAAACCTTCCAAGATAGTTATAACCAGCGCTGTTGGTGTTACTGTAAGTTGTCACTTACCCTGTACTATAATTTATCAGAAGAATGAAGTTACTGGTGCACTGAACTCACTCAGAGTTTATCAGCTGAACCCAGAGTCGAATTTACATCCAGTATTTAATGCTAGGGAGAATCAATTAGTTAGCGTCTCCTGGCTGTCAGTTAAGCAGTAATTGTCACTCATTATAACATTCCAGGTCGTTTCCTACTATAAACTTTCATCTCCTGTCCCGTTACTTTCAAGTTGCACATTGCCTCGCGAGCCTCCAACAATATCTACGTGACAGCAGTTATTTCTTGAAACACGGGGGGGGGGGGGCACTTCGGGTAATTATACACTGCACAGTCATTAAACTTTAACCGCCAGTCAATGGGCGTGATTTTAACAATAGATTTTCTTCTACTCTGTTTACATCCCAGCTGCACAGGCGTTTTTTCAGGTAAGTTTACACAACTCGTAATTAACCTTTTTTCACCCGAGTTCCTGTTCATAATCAATTGTCGAGTAAGGAATGCAGCGAGAGTTATTTAAAATAATATCGTTGTGAGAATGGTACTTGTTATCGACTCATACTGATAAAAGACACTTTGATGGCAATGCTATGTCACAAGGCTCCACTTTAAGATATTTCATCATAAGGAAAACTAGAATATGAACAAAATGTAATTTCCTGACTCCACAGAACTACTCTATGACTTTCTCGTTGTTTCCTTATTGTTCTGGTACGTTTAAAGTATCAGGGACAGGATGTCGACTTCGGAAGTCTGCTCAAACATTAGATTTTTCAGGCACATATTCAATCTGGAACGAATACGGCTGTAAAAGCTGTGACCATCTCATTAGTCTTGCATTTAAATTCTTGGAAGCCGCTAGGAACATTAAGGGTTGATGATCCCACTTTACAATAAAATACTTTTCACACAAGCCTAAAATTTCTCCATAGCCCAGACTAGTGCTTGACATTCGCGTTCTATCGTAGAATAATTTCTATCTGCCGAGTTCAATTTCCTATTAGCATATGCAACAGGAAATAGCACTGGGTGCTTATCTTCTGTTTTTTTTTTAATAATAAGGCACAAATTCCAATGTTACTTGCGTCTACACGAAGAGTAAATGGCTGTGTGAGATCTGGAGGATGAAGTGCTGGTTTTTCAGTTAACGCCTTCTTGAGTTCTGTTAAGAGATCCTACTATATCAACAGCCACTTTTTCAAAAGGTGTGCCAGCAATGGGCATTTTTCCTAAGGTAGCTAGGACAGTCCAGTGTTTTGGGCTTACTATCTGGCACTGAGGACATGATTTGACATACCGGAAAATGTCGGCATTAATTCCAGGCCAGTAGTAATGGGTTGAAATCCTTTCCATGGTGGCATTGATTCCCATGTGTGAACTAAAAGTAGACTATGGCCTATATATTTGAGCTCTGTATATTGAAGGCACAACGAGTTGCGAATACTCCTGATCTTTTTCCCTGCACACCTATGAAGAAGTCCATTCTTCCTGTAGAATGCATCTTTATGGGGTGGTGAATATGTTTTAGGCAGGTTTTAAAAACATGCCGCCAACGTGCTATCTGTTGCCTAGGCATGTTTTATTTCCTCTGGTTGAGGATTGGTGGGAGCTGTCGACGCAGGAGATTTCCTAGCTTGCTATCTGGTCGTTATGGCTGCGACCATCACATGCAGTACAGGTTATCCCACAAATACATAACGACATCCCAACATCACATGGTAAACAAGATCATCTAAAACGTTGCCCTAATTTAACCAGTCACATAACGTGAAACTATGTTTACCTTGCCATCTCTGTCACTTAAGGAATGCAGCGAGAGTTACTTAAGATAATATCATTGACAGACTGGTGCTTGCTATCGACCCGTACTGAGATAAGTATTTTGGATAACAATGCTATATGACGGGTGGTCAGCATAATACACCACCCATTACTACATTATACATCACATCACTGATCGAGTACCGATTGATCTATAAAATTGGGGCTATTACCTCATACCCCTACACCTTGTTCTGCAAAGAACCTACACGATTATATATATATATAAACGAGGGTAAGTCAATAAGTAGGTCACATGTGGCTGTAGAAAAATAACTACATATGATAACAACTTGACACAAGTTTATGTTATACATACATTGTCCCTTTATTTCTCAACATAGTTTCAACCAACATTGATGCATTTATTCCATCGTTTTATCAGTCCTCCCTGACCGGCTGCATAGAACTTTGTGCTCTTTTTTCTATATCACGTTTTCCCTTCACATGTAACTTCAGCGTCATTCGTGAAATGCCTCCCGCCAAGGTGGGTTTCCTGTTTATGATGAAAAATGTTTGTCCCATAAAGCGGTGCATAGCTGGGTAGAAAACGTTACGAGGGTGAGTCAATAAGTAAGTCGCACAGTTCCGTGGCATAACAGGTCAATGAAAAAAGCACACAGTTCTATGCAGCGGGTTTGGGGGAACTTATAAAACGGTGGGATAAGTGCATCAATGTTTGTGGAAATTATGATGAGAAATAAAGGGATATTGTATGTTTAACAAAATAAACTGGTTTCAAGTTGTTATCGTCTTTAGTTATTTTTCTACAGCCATTTGTGACTTACTTATGAACTAACCCTCGTATATATATATATATATATATATATATATATATATATATATATATATATATATATATATATATATATATATATATATATATATATATATATATATATATAACTTCGATTAACTGTCACCGCCCGGACCAGGGTTTGACGGATAACCACATAGACGGATAACAGAAATATTTAAAAGTGGATATCACAAACATAATGTACTTAATTTTACAAAATGATCAATATAAACTTCAATATAAGAGTAGTAATGTACGCACACACGCACGCACGCGCGCGTACACAGACAGACAGACAGACAGACAGACAGACAGACAGACAGACAGACAGACAGACAGACCTACGTACGTAGGTAAATATGTACCTACAAACGTACGTACGTACGTACGTACATACGTCATACGTACCTACCTGCCTGTCTGCCTGTCTGCCTGCCTGCTTGCCTGCCTGCCTGCCTGCGTGTGTGCGTGCCTGCCTGCCTACATGCCTGTCCGTACCTATCTGCCTGCCTACCTACCTACCTACCTACCTACCTACGGACCTACCTACCTACCTACCTACCTACCTACCTACCTACCTACCTACATACATACATACATACATACATACATACATACATACATACATACATACATACATACATACATACATACATACATACATACATACATACATACATACATACATACATACATACATAGCGATTCAATAATTAAGATAGAAGTGAATGCCCAACAAAGACATCTGTGATTAGCTGATGAATAATGATACATTAATGACAAAAACAGCCGCAGACAAAATAACACCATATTTTCAGCCGACGTCGTGACAGTGGTTAATTTAAGACAGAGGTAACATGAATAGCTGCTGCTTATGTATTAGTAAAAGTATACTTTACTCACGACACAGCACGACTAGCATGCCATATATCGCTCACGCAAGCCGGTAACCCTGCACAGACTGCGGGCCCAAAATAACTCCTTTCATATGTAAATTAATTAATGAATAAAATATTTCTTCTTCTTCGTATCGTCCATGGCGTGTAGCGTTGGTGGTCATGTCTGTCCACAGTCTTCTGTCTCATGTACTACCAATTATTTCGGATGCCGATGTTCCTCTATGCCATGACGTCAAACTGCCAAGTATCGTCTCTCTTGGTCTTCCCCTGCCTCTTCACCACTCACCCCCACCTTTCCCTTTGTGACGATAAATCCAGCTTTTCCTTTCTCAAGACATTTGGGCAAAGAGTGCTCGTGCCTTCTTTTGATGCGAGTATCCATTTTCTTAGTGAGCTAACTTATATATGTGGCGAAGCGGTTAGGGGCGAAATTCGTAAGCCCGCAGACCGCGTTCGAAACACAGCTACGGGCGATTTGGCAGCAGACCGCCTTGCGTTGGTTTTCATACAATGGCATGAGTGCCGGCTATTCAGAAAGAATCGCAAACTACTGAAAGAAAACTTGCCAAGACATCACAAACAGCCAAATAAAATGCTGGGGTGACTGCGACGTGCTCTAAAGGATATGCAACTATATATATATCTTTCAGCTGTATATTGATTTCTTGGCAAGATTACGCTCAGTAGTTTGCCATTGCTTTCTGAGCGGCCGGCTCATTATCCCGCAAGTCACGAGCGCGGGTCGAACCGCTTCCAGTTCTCGCCTCGCTGCGAGACCCTGCGTGGATAAACGGGATTATGGAGAAAGTGGTGCAACCTCTCAGCCAGAGAGACCGGTGTGTGTGTGTGTGTGTGTGTATATATATATATATATATATATATATATATATATATATATAGAGAGAGAGAGAGAGAGAGAGAGAGAGAGAAAGGTTGCCATATATATCTCTCTCTCTCGCTCTCTCTCTCTCTCTCTCTCTCTCTCTCTCTCTCTCTCTCTCTCTCTCTCTCATCTCTCTCATGTTGTCTTGTTTATCTTCTAATTCTTATTTACCTATATTGTACTGCTATTGTCAATTTACTTATCCCCGCATCTTTCTTCACTGCTGAGTACAACGCTAGGTTTGCGATTACATGCTGGTGAGCTTGCGTGAGTGTTTGTGTGTGAGGGTCGGTGGCTCTTGACAAAATTACTTCTGCTACTATGGCGTCCAAAGGTGACCTAGTTGGCCACACCAGGCGTAGAGGTGAGCTTGGTGGTCATGTGACGCGTTGACCTGGCGTGTAGACTGGTCATAGAGACTTGATTTGTATCCTCGTCGGTTTAATACACTGAGGGAGAGAGAGAGAGAGAGAGAGAGAGAGAGAGAGAGAGAGAGAAGATAGAGAGATGAGTGAGAGATAGACAGAGGGAGTGTGTGTATGTGTGTGTGTGTGAAAGAGAGTGAGTGAGTGAGTGAGTGAGTGAGTGAGTGAGTGATAGAGAGAGAGGAGACAGTGAGAGATGAGTGAATGGGTGATAGAGAGAGTGATAGAGAGGGAGAGAGAAGTGAGTGAGTGAGTGAGTGAGTGAGTGAGTGAGTGAGTGAGTGAGTGAGTGAGTGAGTGAGTGAGTGATAGAGATAGATAGAGGGAGAGAAAGAGTACATAAGCGATTAGAATAACACTAAATGTTGATTGGGAGCCGCGGTAGCGTAGTGGTTAGATGCGTGTCTGCCGGTCCGGTGGTCACAGGGTCACATTCGTATGAGGCAGATTTTCGGAATTGATCATAACTAACTACAAGGTGTACCAGGAAATAGCTCGGAAAGTAAAGACGGTCGGTGTTCTCTTCACCATTCCATCACTGGAGTATGTTATCCTGACAATATCATCACTGGAGTGTGTTATCTTGACCACATCGTAACTGGGGTATGTTATCTTGACCTCATCATCACTGAAGTGTTATCTTTACCACATCATCACTGGAGTGTGTTATCTTGACCACATCATCACTGGTATGTGTTATCTTAACCACATAATCACTGGAGTGTGTTATCTTGACCACATCATCACTGGAGTGTGTTATCTTGACCACATCATCATTGGAGTGTTATCTCGACCACATCATCATTGGAGTGTTATCTTGACCACATCATCACTGGAGTGTGTTATCTTGACCACATCATCATTGGAGTGTTATCTTGACCACATCATCATTGGAGTGTTATCTTGACCACATCATCACTGGAGTGTGTTATCTTGACCACATCATCATTGGAGTGTGTTATCTTGACCACATCATCGCTGGGGTATGTTATCTTTATCACATCATCACTGGAGTGTGTTATCTTGACCACATCATCACTGGAGTGTGTTATCTTGACCACATCATCATTGGAGTGTGTTATCTTGACCAAATCATCACTGGAGTGTGTTATCTTGACCACATCATCATTGGAGTGTTATCTTGACCACATCATCATTGGAGTGTTATCTTGACCACATCATCACTGGAGTGTGTTATCTTGACCACATCATCGCTGTGGTATGTTATCTTTATCACGTCATCATTTGAGTGTTATCTTGACCACGTCATCATTGGAGTGTTATGTGTTATACCACATCATCACTGGAGTGTGTTATCTTGACCACATCATCACTGGAGTGTCTTACCTTGACCACATCATCGCTGGGGTATGTTATCTTGATCACGTCATCATTGGAGTGTTATCTTGACCACATCATCACTGGAGTGTGATATATTGACCACATCATCACTGGAGTGTGATATCTTGACCACATCATCACCGGAGTGTGACATCTTGACCACATCATCACTGGAGTGATCTTGATAACAAAACCACTGGAGTGTGTTATCTTGATCACATCATCACTGGAGTGTTATTTTGACCACATCATCACTGGAGTGTGATATCTTGACCATATCATCACTGGAGTGCCCATTGATGTAATTATGTGTACACTATGGGTCTAGCGCCATACGTGGTCGGCTGTCCACCCGCTGGTCAAGGGTTCGAATTAGATCCAGGCTGATGTTGAAAACTGCCCTGGGCTCCCAGTTGGCCCAGTTTACCTCAGGCACCAGGAAATGCCTTGGGAAGTAAACGCCACTGCTGTGATATTGACTACATCGCCCCTGGAGTACCGATCCGTTTATTATAATATGGATTTAGCACCATATACCCAATGAGCCTTGAGGCGTGTAACAGTGTCCTTTACTTACATGCATGTATGCGAGACATATTCACTGCGTGATACTTAGAATTACATTTTTTTAAACAAGTCGAGTGGCAGGAACCTGCTGTTTGTATGTGAAATGGTAGGATCATTATATGTTTGTAGGCCGGAGTGCGCAGAGACATATCTGGCCAGTTTTTCCATCCTGTAGCGAACGATGAGAGTTAGCATCGAACCCTTGTCTGACCGTGCTAATGATATGATCAGCCTTACGTTCCAGCTGTTACACCAATGGGACTGCTGATTACTACAGACTAACGGAAAGCTTTAGAATACACGGGAAAGTGGCGATGAAGGGAACTGGCCACGACGGACGGACGGACGGACGGACGGACGGACGGATAGATAGATAGATAGATAGATAGATAGATAGATAGATAGATAGATAGATAGATAGACAGACAGGCAGGCAGGCAGGCAGACAGACAGACAGACAGACGGATGGATGGATGGACGGGGGGAGGGGGCTGGCGGACGGGCAGACGGATAGATAGATAGATAGATAGATAGACAGACAGACAGACAGACAGACAGACAGACAGACAGACAGACAGACAGACAGACAGACAGACAGACAGATAGATAGATAGATAGATAGATAGATAGATAGATAGATAGATAGATAGATATATAGATAGATAGATAGATGGTGAAAGGGGTATGCGCAAAGGAAACCTGACAAACTAACAAATAAACAAGACGGAAAAGGCAGATTGAATAATTTAAAAAATGAAAGTACGCATGCACGATTTAATAATGGAAAGAAAATTAAGAAAGATCACATTAGGAAGAAAGTATACAACCAAATTATCTGCATCGATAAAAAAAAAAGAGTCCTTTTATCACCTTATTCTCATCTATTAAGCGAACACACATATGGGAGAAGAGATAGCGCCAAACCAGTTCCAATAGACTAAAGCAGTGGTTCTCAACCTTTTTTGGTCCATGCCCCCCTTTACCATATATTCAGAACGTCATTCCCCCCTCCCCCCATTTCGAATGTCCTCACTATAAATCTCACCCACCCACCCTTACACAATATACATATTAATGGAAGCTAAATTTAATAAAACATACTAGAGGAAGTCTAGACATCTACATAAAACGTGATTTGCGGGTCTACTTACGTTATAAAACGAATTTCATTAGGGGGAGAAGTACAGAACCGTAAAATTTAGAGGGAAAAACATTATAAAGTAACTGGTTCTTGTATTATTGCGATCTTGAAATAATCTTAATTTCACCCTCTCCCCCCCCCCCCCCGAAACCCTAAAATTCCCCTCCTCCGGGGGAGGGGGGGGGAATTTCCCATCGGCTGAGAACCACTGGGCTAAAGTAACCGCAATACACACTGGAAGAATTATTGCAGCCTTTGGGGGTGAGACAGTGGTTAAATAACTTGGACACAGTAGCCCAGACAACACAGGTGACCGGGTGACGGAATACAGTAGTCGCTATTGTTTTATTTTAAAAAGTACTGGATGGGCTTGGGTTTAACCGAGATCTGCTCACTAGTAATACGCCATCGCACGTGTGTGCTGTGAGTTGAAACAGGCATACACCACCCTGTCTGAGAAAGTGTTAGCTGCCCATTACAAAACGTAGCAGCTGGTTAGGCAAATATTGACGTGGCCATTTGACATAAAGGCTATGACAAGTTAACGGATTCAGCTTTCGAGAGTGTTGTGTATTTTACATGTATATCAGTATTTTTTCCCCAGATATAAATCTTGGAGATTATAGATAGACTTCAGCCATCGTGTATAACCTATAACCCTGAGCCCAATGAACTTTGTACTAGAAACTAAGCAGTGATGACGTAAATTGACACATCAAAGCCTAGAACTTACAGTACACGACATCGGTCGTGTTATTATACTCCAGTGGCTGTCTGCGTTCTGTCTGGACGGTCAAGAGCAGCGTCAACAGATTTTAATGACCAGTCCCAAAGTGAAACGTCTAAATATGCAAAGGCGAGTTAACGAATCTAATAAAGATGGCACTTCCATGGCCAACTGCAATATTTTGAACCCGGATTCCATGCTTCAAACTGATGTCCTGAAATTAGACGAATACTGTTTTTCAGGTCACATGACACGCCGTGCTAAAAGGTCCATAGAAAACGCCATGTCCAACGGGCTTGTGTGTGTTCCAGTAATTTCGTGTGCAGATGTTGCTGTTAGTTTATCGTCGAGCCTGTTTACAACTTGCTGTTCATCATCAACATCAGTGGCGGTAGCACAATCGTCGGTAACGTCCATTGATTTATCGTCGTCATTAACCACAACACTGACTCCGTCCTCATTAGAAGGAAGTATGGTAACGGACAACAACATTATCAAGTCTCATTCCATTATTGCTCACATCCTAACAGGCGAGGACAAGGACCTGGGAGAGAATGCTGGCATGGACAACAGTGAAGATGACAAATATGCCGAGTCCCAAGCAACGCTCGATGTGGACTGTAGCGACGTCAGCAGTTATCTTGAGGAGTCCATGCATGATCATTCTATTCTAGGGAAATTCGCTACCTCAACGACAGATTGGGTAAGTACTGCTATCATATTATACTAAGTTGTATGCACACAATAGTTCACCATTCATTGAGCAGCTCATTTTCTGCAGTTTATCCCTCATTGGAGCAAATTCCCCCAGCCAACTCACGCAAGGCCGTTCTGTCTTTTGATATACCCTGCAGCTCCCGTCATGTCCCCATATTATTAATCTACGTCTCTAATTCCCTGTTCGCGCATTTTAGGACACTATTTCGTCGCCTTGTGGGTTCCAGGAAAAAATACTTTCTAGTCATACTGTTTTCTCGTGTTTCCTATCCGGTGCCAGCATCTTTCCCTTGGCTGATCAGTTACTCCGTATGTAATCAGATCTAATTTTTGCTTGGGTGCTTTCTCGGTTTGACAAAGTTACTGATTGTACTTACTCTATTTTCGTTGCTTCTGTAACTTCATATCCATATATGACCCTTTAACTCCTAATCCAGCAAGTTACTTTCAAATAACTTATCTAGTCAGTCTGGTAAATAGTACCCATGAATGTCTTTCAGTAAGTCGTTACTTTAAAATAACTTATCCAGGCACTCGGGTGAACAATAATCATCACCATCTCAACATTTTACATTGATTGATTGATTGATTTAGGAACCAACATCACAGCATTCGGGACATTCCCATAACCGCCCCGTCCCCATCCTCAGCAACCAGCGAAGAGTTCCAACACTAATAGTTCCAGTAGCAATCTGATTATATGTCCGTCTCGCCTTTCCTCTGAGCATCGAGCGTCGGCCAGATCCCCTCGTCACTCCTCGCTGCCTCATTCTAACCAGACTATGGTGATCCATTTGCTCCTCTGAGGGAGGTGTACACGTGCTCCCACAAGGCCGCAACCACATCTGCCTTGTCATGCATCAATACTCCACCAAGTTCTGCCGAGCCAGCCAATCTGTCCGCCTGTTCATTCCCCAGCACACCGGCATGCCCAGGAGAAAAGATCCAGGTGATGCTTGCTACCCGTGACCTCCGAAGCGAAGCAAGGCACTCTGCACGAAGCTTGCCTGTTCTCACCCTTCTCAGCATGCTTTCTGAGTCAGTTACAATCACAATGTGTGTATGTATCGTGTTTTCTATCCAGCGGAAAGCTGCACTGACCGCCTCCACCTCCATTCTTAAGCTAGATGTAGTGTCATCATACGCCAGGCTCTCCTGCACCAAACGCCGACCATTAGTTTTTGCCAAGAACCCCCAGGCACTTCTCCTACCTCTCAACACCGACCCATCCGTGTAGATAATCACATCACCCGGGCGAGAATTTTCCTGAATTAGTTGCTGAATTTCCACTTCCGTGGCCCCTGCTGGCCACTCCCTGCTCAATGTGATTATAACTCTGCACAAGTCTGACTGCACGGCTGGCAAATTTTTTTCATTTTACATTAAAAATAACTGCTGGGGAGACCGATAAATAGAAATCATGGGCGTCTTCCGCCATGTTATTTTAACATTACTGGTTGAGACAGTCTGGTAAATAGTAATGATTATTATCAGCACGTTATTACTTTGCCAGTCAAGATGAGAAAAATGGTTCTTAAAAGCTATATTAAGCCAATTCTGATGTATGGAAGCGTATCATGAACAATTAGCAAAGTAAGGAATTATGTGAAAGCTGCAGACATGTAGTTTTATGAACGAATGTTGAGAACACCAAAAACATATGGAAAGTGCAATTAAGAACACTTAGGACAGTGATTCTCAACCAGTGGAGAATTCCCTCTTCCCCCCCCCCCCCGCCCTCCCCCGGGGGAAATTATAGAATTTCCAGGGGGAGGGGGTAATTAAGATTATTTCAAGATCGCGTTAATACAAGAACCGATTACTTGATATTGTTTTGCCTTCATACTTTACGATTCTGTACGTCTCACCCTTCAGAAATTCATTTTATAACGTAAGTAGACCCGCAAATCACGTTTTATTTAGACGTCTAGACTTGTTTTAGTATGTGCTATTAAATTTAGCTTCCATTATTACGTATACTGTGTAAGGGCGCGGTGGGGGGGGGGGGGGTTTAGGGAGGAAATACGAAAGAGAGGGAATGACGTTCTGAAAATATTGTGAAAGGGGGGGGGGGGGGCACGGGCCAAAAAAGGTTGAGAACCACTGAATTAGGATATCTGGAAGGGAGTTAACTCACAATGGGAATTGGTTACTCGCATTAGAAGCCGACAGTCCACATTTTTGGGACATGTCATGCGAAGAAGAAGGCTGGAGTATGTTTTCACAACAGGAAAGATTAAGGGGAAGAGAGGCAATGAGAGACCAATGGAGAAGATGTTAGATAGTTACATCATAGCATGGAGGAACGGCGATATCAGAAATGATTAGAAGCACGGGAGACAGAAGACTGGATTGACATGATTACCAACGCCAAACGGCATAGACTATCAGAAGAAAGGTAATACTAGTACACTACTAAACTAACTGTTTGAAGCAGTCTGACAAATAATGCCAAAGACTATCCTCCATGAGGTTTCAATAATGTTATTGTTGCTGAAACAGGCGTGTCACTTGCGCTATATCTTTCAATAATAACTTATTCCATTCGTTCATATTTCTTGTTTTTTAGTCTCATTCAACATGGGTAAAGTTTGGGCTTTGCTGGCCTTTGGGTTAGTTATTAGGAGTGTGATTGTATTTCTGTTGTTGTTATTATTATTATTATTATTATTATTATTATTATTATTATTATTATTATTATTATTATTAGACATAGCTATATTTGAGGTTTGTGATATTTTTCTTTTCCAACATAAGTATGGAACTCTCATTTAAATATCTGAACATTTTCTTTCTCCGTTTAATTCTAAATTTTGTCAATTCCTTCAACGATGTTCAGTCGCCATGGTTTCTGTGCTAGCAGACGCCCACGTGTGTGTGTGTGTGAGAGAGAGAGAGAGAGAGAGAGAGAGAGAGAGAGAGTGAGAGAGAGAGAGAGAGAGAGGAAGAGATAGGTGGGGAGAGTGGAAGAGATAAGGCGGGAAGAGTTCGCTTTGTTATCTTTAAAGTGTACTCTGGCTTTCGATCAGTTGTGCGGTCTAACTTAATGTGGATGCACAGACCTATAAACATCCTTTATCTCTGTCTTATGTGTTCTTGGGGAAAATGCATGTAGCCTTTTCAGATGACCTGCAACGAAACGCATGTATTCTGAAAACGCGCCAGCATCAAGTGTTCTTCCCTGTCAATAATTCTGAGCTTGTTAGTTTTTAATAGTAATTCCTAAGTTGCCGGTCTCCCTAGGGAAGGAGTTAAGGATGCTGTTCGTAATCCCGTATACCCACGTACGTGTGCGAGATTCGGCAGCGGATCGCGTCGCGTTGGTTTCTTACGGAAAGGTATGTGAGCCGTTCGTTCAGAAAGCCATGGCAAACTTTTTTTTTTTTATTCGCATATCCTTTACAGGACATCGCTGTCAACAGCAGCATCTTTCAGCTGTCTGTTGATTTCTTGGCAAGATTACGCTCAGTAGTTTGCCATTGCTTTCTGAGCGGCCGGCTCAGTTATCCCGCAAGTCACCAGCGGGGGTCGAACCGCTTCCACCTCTCGCCCGCTACGAGACTCTGCGTGATAAACGGGATTACGGAGAAAGTGTTGTAACGCCTCGGCCAGAGAGACCAGCAATGGCAAACTACTGAACGTAAAATCTTGCCAAGACATCAATAGCAGCTGAAAAATGCTGTTGTTGACTGCAATTCCCTGTAAAAAGGATATGAAGAAAAAAAAATGCCTATGTTAGCTTGTACCTGAACATACCAGTATTTCTGTTGGGGCCCCTGACGGCAGATCAATCACAAATTATTATTAGAACTTTTTATTTTACAGTAATTACACTCAAATTTGTAAAACAGGTTGTTACTCTTGTAGGCATCTGCTCTCTTGTACAGTGTATGTATACACGATTGGGGTTAGGTGCAGCACTAGAAGTGAGGCCAATATCGAGGTCACTAATACATTTTGATTATTCAACTAGTGCGAGATAGAAATGGCACTATAAAATACGGTCTATGCAAGCACATGAGGAGTGAGAGATCTAATGTGTTTGATACTCATTACTATCATCGTGTGACATGCTGATAGACTTCTCACACGATCACCACTCTTGGGTGGGATCTAGTTCTTGTCAGAGCCATCTAGTTCTTGTCAAAGCCATCTAGTTATTACTCTCTCTCTCTCTCTCTCTCTCTCTCTCTCTCTCTCTCTCTCTCTCTCTCTCTCTCTCTCTCTCTCTCTGCTTTCCCTTTGCTCTTTGCCCATCAATTTTTAAAGGTTTATTTCTCCTCATAATGTGGCCAAAAATCTTGACTTCCTAAGTTAGTTTTTGTTCGCTTTTAATAGATCTGGTTGAATGTCAGTATTTTTCTTCTTCTAGGTCCACATCATCATCATCATCATCATCATCATCATCATCATCATGTGCCATGCCGGTACGTGTGTGGTCATGTTTCGCCATTTTACACGATCACCAGAGTCGTGGATCAGCTCTGTGTCTTTGTCTCGATTATGCCATGTGGTTAAGCCAACCAAATATTTACTTCTCTGCCTTCCCCTTGTTCTTTCCCCCTCAATCTTGCCAGTTGTCACCAAGTTCTCTGGGTCCAGAACATTCTAATATAATACTTTTAGTGATTGTTAAATGATCCACGACTCACGTATATATGTTACACGGGAATGATGCACTTTCTTATAAATGTTACATTAATGTTTTCTGGTGGTGTGCCAAACGGTTGTAAATACACCACGTGATTATAGCCTATCTACGCCTGACTTCTTGTCAACAACTACCATTGTCGTTGGCTCCGGAGCCAAGATATTCCAGAATGTGAGACTTTACTATTAACATAGAAGTTGAATGGAACATAGAAGTTGAATGGAACATAGAAGTTGAATGGAACATAGAAGTTGAATGGAACATAGAAGTTGAATGGAACATAGAAGTTGAATGGAACATAGACGTTGAATGGAACATAGAAGTTGAATGGAACATAGAAGTTGAATGGAACATAGACGTTGAATGGAACATAGAAGTTGAATGGAACATAGAAGTTGAATGGAACATAGAAGTTGAATGGAACATAGAAGTTGAATGGAACATAGAAGTTGAATGGAACATAGAAGTTGAATGGAACATAGAAGTTGAATGGAACATAGAAGTTGAATGGAACATAGACGTTGAATGGAACATAGACGTTGAATGGAACATAGAAGTTGAATGGAACATAGAAGTTAAGAAAATAATATTCTGTAAGGAACAACTGATAGGCATATATGTTATTTATCTCACCTCAACTTGTTCCTCTTGTACCTTGCGATGTCGAGGTGAAGCATAAACACAAGGAGAGTGCCCGTTTATAGGCTTCATACATCGAGATTACCAAGGACAATGTTTGACTCTGTTATTTTTTCCCTCACTCCATCGTTTACATGGTCGGTCTCTTTTTCTGGTTCCATTTGGTTTGTACATCATTGTTTGTTGTGGTATACTGTCAGTTGGTAGCCTAGTTATGTGGCTGGACCATTTAACTTGCTGTTATCTAATATCTAGTCCTTCTTTAATCCCCACTTTAGTCCTGATTTCATCATTTATTATTTTCTCTCTTTTTGATACACTGCATATTCTTCTCAGGAATCTCATTTCCGTTGTAATTTTTCTTTTCTCTTTTTCTGTCATTTTCCAGGTGTGGCATTGGTAGCATAGGATTTGGTGTTGTAGAGTGCTTTAAAGTTATTTACAGAATGAATTAAGCAACGAATAAATGCACATGTAAGCTTCGAAGAATCACTCTTTCAGAAAAAAGTGTCTGGCTTCAGAATTGTTCTTGATCATTTTTCTCCGCGGCACCCCTGAAGTGGCAGACAAGGGAAACCACGGGCTGGTGACATAGGTCTTTGTGAAGGATCGCTTTCATTGCACACGGATGTCTCCATTCGTGCTGTAACTTCTCCCATAGATCGTGACAGATCACACTGTGATATTCTCAGCACAGTGCCCAAAACTTTGACACCGACGAAAGCTCAAATGTCTATTTAAAAGCACCACATATGCTATAACAGTGGGGGTTTTTTTTTCCTCTAATTAATAAACTTAGTCTGGGAAACAGCATATCCTACCTATTCTTTTCAATGGCCAACTGCCTAGAAATATTTACGTTCACAGCTCTTTTAGACTCTTTTTAATTGCTCGGCCTTGTCCGAGGGGACTCTTGGGAATATCATCAAAGCTATCCACTAACTGGTCATTGGGCGTAAACCATGCTTTTTCATATTTTGTTGATAGTATGAAAGCCTCAACAGAAGCAGAGGTGTCATATTAATACCTATTTCTGAAATTAGAGGAGTGGAAGAAGACCGTGAATACTACAGAGTCTAACAACCCATTGACGGAATTCATAAGAATATCATCAAAGCTATCTCTCCTATAGTGACCGGATTTATCCCAGACTAATACTGCCTTCTTGGGAAGTAAAAGCAGCCGGTGTGATGCTAACCTTATTAGCCAGCGAGTGATGATTGGTTTATAAAAATATGAATCTAGCACCATTTACCACGTTTTACTACTTTAATTTTTGCAGAGCAATGTTTTTTTTTAAAATGATGTTATCACATTTCCACCGCCCGTCACTACGGAACCCAGATATTTATAACTGCTTCCTTCATGTAACTTCTGTCCATATAAATGTTCACATCTCTACTTCATTTTGTCCTTCCCCAAAATTTCGTGTTTCTGTTATATAAAGATACCATTAAACACAATAGAAATAATCAACCTTTGGTCTGTACCAATAAATTAACATATGGAGGCAACATTATTTTCAAATTGTCAATGTCCTTTGCAGGACATTGCGATCAACCCGAGGTTGATTGTCTAGTCAAGTTTACATTCAGTAGTTTGCTATTGCATTCTGAACGAGAAGTCTACGATTAAATCTATAATATACAGTTGTAGCATTTAACGATGTAACAAATGAATATCCACGGTGTAGAGCGGTGTTAAAGTTGGTTGGGTGTCCTTTACAGAACGTCGCTATAAACCCAATCGTTTACTGGTTGTCTTAAGATTTTTATGCAAATTTACATTCAGTGGTTTGCCATTGCTGTCTGAACGGCTGACACTCAAACCATTTGCGAAAATCAATGCAAAGCGCTCTGTGCCCATATCGCCTGCTGCTGATTTCGAACCCTTTATGTCGTGATTGTGAAACAGCGAGAACTACTTAGTTATAAAATAAATAATACGGGGGTGCTGTAAAAATTACTTCATAATAATAATATCAACATAAGTTTCTTCATCATCATCTATAACTAGTTACACAAAGTTAATGCATTGATGCTGCAGTCCCTGCGATACTTTAGGTTTTGTTTAGATAAACACATAAATAAAGTTAAATAAAGCACACTTATCAACTAAATGTTTACCGTTAGGCATGGCAGAGCTGCGTCTTGATGCGACTAAGCTATTGCCCTTATCTGGAGGTTGAAAAGTATGCAGAGAGGCGATTGGTTAACATGTATGCGTTTTGTGATCGGTTTAAAGTCTCGCCACTGCCTAGACACGCTGAGGGCTATAGACACGAATGCGCCGAGAGTTTAAACAAATTAACAGGCCGTGAGGAAAGAAACAGGTCACCAACCTGATAACTTATTATATGTGAAATTCTTATAAAAGTTACACCATTGTGAAAGAATTTGCAATAGGAGTGTCAGATGGAAAAGCACACCGACCTAGGAGAAGAATAACTGAAAAGTGTAAGACTGAAGAACGTTACCGATTTGTGCAAAACACAGAAACAAAACCTGGTACAAAAATCCACGGAGTCATGCTTACATGTTGGATACGCTGTCAATCAGGTATTGTATTGTGTGTAACCGTAGAATTCGCATGGTGTCAGATTGATTAACATCGATATGGGCTCCCAGGTCGACTCAGCCAAAAATGTGCCCCAGGATCTTAAGAAGTGGTTAAGTAGCGGGGTTATACTGACCACATGAATCGCCTAGCGCCGTTTGGTCTATAAAAATGTCTAGCACCAAATTTCCGCCTTAAGGTTTGTAAACAAAGATCCTTTAATTCACATATTTTTACTTAATTAACTCGTTGCTGGAGTTAATGTTCGTCTCTTTAGAGAGGACTCAGGGTCTTTTCATTTTTAGTTGTCAAAAGTGCCGCAGAGATCAAGGCGCGACAAAAGCAGCAACCATGCGCCATAGTTTCTGTCTAGACCAATGGTTCTCAACCGGTGGGGAATTCATTTTATAACATAAGTAGACCCACAAATTACGTTTTATGTAGACGTCTAGACTTGTTCCAGTATGTGTTATTAAATTTAGCTTCCATTATTATGTATACTGTGTTGTGGCAGGTGGGGATTTATAAGGAGAAAATAGGAAAGGGGGGAATGACGTTCCTAAAATATAGTGACGGGGTGCATGGGCCAAAAAAGGTTGAGAACCACTGGTCTAGACAATGCGACACGTTATGATCAAAAGTCGGGTAATTTAGTTCTTCTAACGTACTTTTCAAGGCTGTTTACTAGACTTCATTCATTGTGAACTTGTAACAGATTACACGAACACGCTGATGTGTGTGTGTGTGTGTGTGTGTGTTTATGTTTGCTAGATTTAACTCGTTATGAATTTGTATCAGATTACATGAATACTCAGATGTGTGGTCTTTTATATTTTTCTTTATGTCACTCATTATGACCTTATAACAGATTAAACGAACACTCAGATATGTGATCGTTTGTTTGTTACTACAACTTACTATACCTGGAGCTGGTAGGTTATTTATCGAAATGTACGCCTTACACATTATGAGACGTGTATTCGACCGCCTCTATTGCTCGGGATCTTTATGAAAAGTCTAACCTCTAGACTGCTGGTCTCCCTGGTGAAGGCGGTTAACGACTTTCTCCGTAATGCCGTATATCCACGTGAGGAACACAGCTGCGCGAGATTCGGAAGCGGATCGCGTCGCGTTGGTTACTTACGGGGTAAGTGAGCTGGTCGCTTAGAAAGCAATGGCAAACTACTGAGCGTAATCTTGCCAAGAATATGAACAACAGCTGAACAATGCTGGTGTTGACTGCAACGTCACATAAGGGATATGCAACTTTAAAAAAATTAGAAATCGACCTTCAGCCCGGAAAAATCTCACGGCACACATCACGAAATAGTGATGCCGTGATGAAAACACAAAACTACTTGCTACTACTATAAACAACTATCGTCACCAAAACACTATTTCACTAACTAGTCGCATTACAATTGTAAGCTTGCCTACTTTTTACTGTCACCTAAATTTCGCCATAAATATGTGCCTAGAGAAATACAACTGTGTACGCTATCTCATGCTAGCGGGAACATTGGTTTTTCGACGCCTGCGCTCGTCGTCTGGCTAACGGAGGAGAAGACTGGTCACCTATTCTTCCCCTGGCTAACGGAGGGGAAGACTGGTCACCTATTCTTCCCCTGGCTAACGGAGGGGAAGACTGGTCATATAATCTTCCCCTGGCTAACCGAGGAGAAGACAGGTCACCTATTCTTCCCCTGGCTAACGGAGGAGAAGACTGGTCACCTATTCTTCCCCTGGCTAACGGAGGAGAAGACTGGTCACCTATTCTTCCCCTGGCTAACGGAGGGGAAGACTGGTCATATAATCTTCCTCTGGCTAGCGGAGGAGAAGACTGGTCACCTATTCTTCCCCTGGCTAACGGAGGGGAAGACTGGTCATATAATCTTCCCCTGGCTAACGGAGGAGAAGACTGGTCACCTATTCTTCCCCTGGCTAACGGAGGAGAAGACTGGTCACCTATTCTTCCCCTGGCTAACGGAGGGGAAGACTGGTCATATAATCTTCCCCTGGCTAACGGAGGGGAAGACTGGTCACCTAATCTTGCCTGCATAGGGGAAGACTGGTCACCTATTCTTCCCCTGGCTAACGGAGGGGAAGACTGGTCATATAATCTTCCCCTGGCTAGCGAAGGAGAAGACTGGTCACCTATTCTTCCCCTGGCTAACGGAGGGGAAGACTGGTCATATAATCTTCCCCTGGCTAACGGAGGGGAAGACTGGTCACCTAATCTTGCCTGCATAGGGGAAGACTGGTCACCTATTCTTCCCCTGGCTAACGGAAGATAAGACTGGTCATCTAATCTTCCCCTGGCTAACGGATGAGAAGACTGGTCACCTAATCTTCCCCTGGCTAACGGAGGGGAAGACTGGTCACCTATTCTTCTCCTGGCTAACGGAGGGGAAGACTGGTCACCTAATCTTCCCCTGGCTAACGGAGGGGAAGACTGGTCACCTAATCTTGCCTGCATCCAGGCCTACATCATGTGATGGCCCTGTCATATCACAGGCCCATAGCAGGAAACTGCTTCGGCACAGTGCCTCACTCGTGCCTGCCAACTTTAACTAATTAAGTGTCGTAGGATGATTAATCGTCTTAATCGACTTCCCGTATCTGCTATCGGCTTATATACTGCGTCTATGCGACCCCCTTTAATTTGATATATAAAACATGGCTGCTACCATATTAACAACTTTAAATCATAACTGACACACCCCTACTTCCCATTTTCTGTCATCCATTTTGTTTGATTCAAACCTATATTTTGTTTGGCACCGAATATCTCTCTCTCTCTCTCCTCTCTCCTCTCTCCTCTCTCTCTCTCTCTCTCTCTCTCGCTCTCTCTCTCTCTCTCTCTCTCTCTCTCTCCAATAAATTAATATCGTTTAAATATGTTGGTTATTAACGATATGCTTTGCCTGTTGTTATTTCAGATAATGTTAATTTTCATTTGCTTATTTGTTTTCTAACCAAAGACTACACAAAGGCTTTTGATAGAGTAAGACATGTCAACATTGTGGATATGCTTGCAGATCTACAAATTGATGGGAAAGACATTAGACTTATAAAAAACATATATTGGAAACAACAATCTGCCATAAGAATTGATAATGAAGTAGGACAATACCAACCTATTAAGAGAGGTGTTAGGCAGGGATGTGTAATGTCTCCAGATCTTTTTTCCTTATACAGTGAAAATATTTTCAGAAATGTAGAAGACCTAAATGGAATCAGCATTGGAGGACGAAACATAAATAACATTAGATATGCAGATGATACAGTATTGATTGCAGACAATGCACAGGATCTGCAACAATTAGTAGACGCTGTGGTTGTACACAGTGAGCAGCTGGGGTTGGAATTAAATTGTAGGAAGACACAGGTTATGGTCGTCACTAGGAAGAACGAAGTACCACAATGTAATATACAAGTAAATGGGAATATTCTTCAACAAGTGAATCGGTTCAATTATCTCGGAACAGTCATAACATCTGATGGCAGATGCCTTGAAGAGATTAGAACAAGAATCGCCATTGCGAAAGTAGCCTTTAGCAAGATGAAAAACATTCTGACCAATAAATTGATGTCAATTGAAACGAGAAAAAGAGTGTTGAGGGGATACATAGAGCCTGTTCTTTTGTATGGATGTGAAACTTGGACAATGTGCAGTCAAGCTGAAAAACATCTGATGGCTGCAGAAATGTGGTTTCTGAGGAAAATGCAAAGAATACCATGGACAGATAGAAAAACCAATGACCAAGTACTACAAGAGACAAATGAAAATCGTAGATTGATTAGAGAAATTAGACGTAGACAGTCAAAATTTTTTGGACATGTTATGAGAAGAAATGGACTGGAGAACTTGGTGACAGCTGGCAAGATCGAGGGGAACAGACCAAGAGGAAGACCGAGAGGAAAATACCTGGATGGCTTGGCCACATGGCATGGACGAGACAGGAACACTGAGCTGATCCACGACTCTGGTGATCGAGTGAAATGGCGAATCATGACCGCCCACGCTTTCCGGCATGGCACATGATTGATTGATTGATTTGTTTTCTGAGCAACTATGGATTCACAATTACGAGGGGAAGTCAATAAGTAAGTCACAAATGGCTGTAGAAAAATAACTAAATATGATAACAATTTGACAAGAGTTTATTTTTATACATACATTGTTCCTTTATTTCTCAACATAATTTCCACCAACATTGATGCACTTATCCCATTGTTTTATCAATCCTCCCAAGCCGGCCGCATAGAACTGCGTGCTCTGTTTTCTAAACCACGTTTTCACTTCACATTCAACTTTGGCGTCATTCACGAAATGTCTCCCACCAAGGTAGGTTTTCAGTGGACCAAAAAAG
The DNA here is from genome assembly GCA_963921405.1 of Cepaea hortensis. Taxonomy (NCBI): domain Eukaryota; kingdom Metazoa; phylum Mollusca; class Gastropoda; order Stylommatophora; family Helicidae; genus Cepaea; species Cepaea hortensis. The sequence goes on from OY992878.1 coordinate 110,633,489, forward strand.
TGAAACTCACTAGGGTCTAACTCGGGGCTGTAAGGTGGATGTTCCAGAACTTCCCACCTTAGTTGGTTAATTTTCAATGTTGCTGTCACCTAATAACACCTGTAGAAAACACCAACTACATTTACCTGCCATCCCACAGAACTATGTGACTTACTTATTGACTCGCCCGCTTACTTCTCCACCTTCTTAATGGGAATATGCCGTGTTATACTTCTACTATTTCATTCCGTGTAAATTATATTACCCTGCTCTTTTTGCTCCAATATTTTGAAGCTTGTCACTAAATGACTTTACAGTTCTTGATAATTTACTTTACAAGGGTCATTCCCTGTATAATAATGTTTGCTCCTATGGTGTATTACATAATCCATGTTTGCTGTTTTTTGTTTTTTTTTTTTTTTTTTTGGGGGGGGGGGGGTGTCTCTTTTATAAATTTTCATATTGAGAAATGTGTTGCATTTCGTCTTTTCTTCTATGTTGTTAGTTTAAGATAGGTGAAAGGCAATACAAAGGAGAGAGTATGGCACATGAGGCTACGACCTCCAGCATGAGAATGGAGGCGGAAGCAGCCACAGCGGCATTCCGCTGGTTAGAGGAGACCACTTCAATACACATTGTCTTCATCACGGACTCAAGAAGGAGTATGCTTAGTAAAGTGGAGAAAGGAATGTTTCGTGTGGAATGGCTCACCTCGCTTCAGAGGTCACAGATTGTAAGAATTGTATGTACTTTTTGCAATGCGGTAGTGCAGGGGAGGGGGATTAACAGGCTGATAGGCTGGCAGGGAGTGCACCTCTTGGTGGTCGATTACCTATGGACAACGAAGAGATGGTCATGCGCCTGTCGGACCAGGAGGAGAAGGTGGAGGAACAGATTGAGAACCCGTATGTGGAAAGGATGAGATATAATACTATTGTTACTGCTGTTACTACCATCACCATGCACTTACTGCCTTTTAATGTTTACAAAAGTTTATCAGTGTGTCTACTGACCTCCTTTCTACAGGACCTGGAAGCCGACATGTCGGACTGTACTAAAAAGGAAATGTCGATCAGCCCCAACTCAGATCTGCCCTGTGTCACGGACAGTAGTAGCACATCTTTTATTAATAAATGGAGCAAGTGTGCAGTCTTTCTGATAGCACAGGATGATGTTAAGAGCACTCAGCTTCGGCAGGATATCATGCAGGTGAGCATATGCCTTTGTGTCTATATCTGTCCGCGTCCTTCCCGCTTGCTTGCCAATCTATCCTTCTATGCATCCTTCCTGTCTGCCTGCCCTCTTCTCTGAGTACCAGCCGAAGTATAGTTCAGTCTTGTCAGGCCTGTCTGTATTTCCGTCTTCTATGTATCCTTCCTGTCTGCCTGCCCTCTTCTCTACCAGACGAAATATGGTTCAATCTTGTCAGGCCTGTCTGTATTTCCGTCTTCCAACCCCGACACCTTGGCATGACTTCAAAGAGAACTTGGGATTTCCCCTTTTTTTATCTTGTGGAGGATTTTCTTTAAGTGATGAACAGCTGACTGGTCTAGCAAACAAGAGGTGGGATGAGTTTGTGTGTGTGTGCGCGTGTGCACGCGCGCGAGTGTGTGTGTGTGTGTGTGTGGTTGGTTGGTTGGTTGATTGGTTGATTGTTTGATTGTTTGAGGAGTAAGGGGAGAGTGGAGATGAAAGAGACTTAAGTGTTCCTAAAACTACAGCTCAAGAAACTACGGCGGAAACTTAAAGAAAAGCGCCAAAGGTATATATATCATGACTCTCCAATCATATGTAACATTTCATATTTTGATGAAGTTGGTGTTGCTTATATTATTATTTGTTGCCTGACTATTTGTTTTCCATCATCTTTCTCTATCTGAAAATGCCTCACTAGCTTAATATTTTCCTATAAGACTAATGTATCTTCTTCATCAATTCTATTGATGTGCCCAATAAATTACATTTTCTTTTATAAAGTATAGCCCAGTGGTTCTCAACCGGTCGGGAATTCCCCCTCCCTCAGGGGGGAATTTTAGGGTTTCCGGGGGGGGGGGGGGAGAGATTAAGATTATTTCAAGATCGCATTAATGCAAGAACCAGTTACTTGATCTGAAAATGCCTCACTTGCTTAATATTTTCCTATAAGACTAATGTATCTTCTTCATCAATTCTATTGATGTGCCCAATAAATTACATTTTCTTTTATAAAGTATAGCCCAGTGGTTCTCAACCGGTCGGGAATTCCCCCTCCCCCAGGGGGGAATTTTAGGGTTTCCGGGGGGGGGGGGGGATTAAGATTATTTCAAGATCGCATTAATGCAAGAACCAGTTACTTGATATTGTTTTTCCCTCTAAATTTTACGGTTCTGTACTTCTCGCCCTAATGAAATTCGTTTTATATCGTAAATAGACCCGCAAATCACGTTTTAAGTAGATGTCTAGACTTGTTCTAGTATGTGTTAATAAATTTAGCTTTCATTTGTATGTATACTGCGTAAAAAAAGGGGGGGGGGGTTGAGAGAGATTTATAGGGAGGAAATTCGAAAAGGGGGGGGGGGGATTACGTTATGAACATATGGTAAAGGGGGACATGGGCCAAAAACGGTTGAGAACCACTGGTATAGCCGGCCTTGCGGACGCGGTTCGTGATCCCGCATACTCGCGCTCGAAACACATCTACGCACGATTTGGCAGCAGACCGCGTTGAGCTGGTTTTTTTTTTTTTTTTACTAAATGGTTTGGGTGCCGGTCGTTCAGAAAGCAATGACAAACTACTGAACGTAAACTTGCCAAGACAACAGCGGCAAATAATACTGGTTTTGACTGCAAACGTCCTGTACATGCTTGCTTGCTTGTGTTCGTTGGCTTGAGCTCCAACGCGAAGTCCTGTATGTCGGATGAAGGCATCCTGTTGTCCAACATCAGTGTGATGTCATACAGGACCTGAGTTTTGCGTGAGTATCCGTTGTCCCATGTCTGGCTTATTGGTGTGCAGACTGGTGGTTCCTCGCCGTACAGGCAGACACTCTCCGACTTCGGAGAAATCGGCGATTCTACTGACTTTAGCCAGGACCCCGAAGGGACCTGTTGCCCAGGACGCACGACGAGGACGTGTCAATAGGTCTTGGCCAGTATATAACCCGGCCCTGGTCCCTTGGAAACTCCTGTACATGATATGCAACTAACATTTTTAAAACGTTAATCTCTGAAAAACGAAACAAAGTCCTTCAATTTAAAACAACAAATATTACGCTAGAGGTCAGCATGGCTGAGATGTTTCACGCCGTTGTACTTCCTGTGTGATGACGGTCAGGTTGTGGGTTCATTCCACACACCAGTAATCTGAACTTAAATGTCATCTCTCGTTCAGAAAATGGCGGTAACCAACTGAACGTTAAACTGCCTAGAAATCACATTGAAGTTGACCGCAACGTTCAGGAAAGGACGTGCAACATAAAGAATATTCATTAATTTTAATCCAATACCTATGGACAGATAAAAAGAGTAATGAAGATATCTTCAAAGAAATTAACACACATAGAAAACTGGATACTAGCATAAGAAGAAGACAGTCCAGTTTCTATGAGCATCTCTCCCCCATTTAGCAGGTGAAGAGTTCATGTATCAAACCCTCATTGACGTCCTCGTGACATTATTAGTGCAGCCCCATATCAGTTTCGCTAACGCATCCACTTAGATTTCTATATTATGCCCTAACTAAACAAACAGCAAGCACAACCACATATCACATTGATTGGTGTACGTGAAGAATAGTCAATCACACATTGTGCATTGCAAATGTTCTGCAAAGGACTTGGAAAATTTGAAAATAATGAGATGTTTTATTGTGGCATTGTTGTATGTATTAATTTATTGTTAAGATCAACCTTTGCCTATTTATATCATGTTTAATGGTATACCGTGTATCTTTAATGACTCTGCAGTGTTTGAAGATATATTGCCGGTCCATGTTTTGAACCTGGCGAGGAGTGGGTACAAGTGCCAATAGATTTCTGGACGTCCTTTTAATTTTGCATCCAACTAGACAGAAAATGCGGACAAGAAAACCCGGCTGCTGTGGAGGGGCAAGTACAAGCGTTGATTTTCAAGAATTCATTAGACGGATTTGCTGTCATTTACACAGATGGGGCAGTCGTTCAACATGTGAGAAGCTCATGGGCATTGTTGCCATTTTAGTACTTTTCGCGCTAAATTCAGTGCTTTTTCAAGTCAGTTAGTGCAAAAATTTTCCTTTTAGCGCGGCCGCGTAAATTTAGTGCTTCACAAAATATTTTTGGTGCTTTTTTTGGGGTGGGTAAAAGTTACTTTAAAATTCATTTTGGGAAAACTAAAAAGCCGAATTTGAACTGAAGCGAGGGAGTAAAACAGTCTTAGTACGTTACCGCGCAATATTCAACTAATTTAACTCCCTTTAATAGCAGACTACAAGTTTCCCGATTAGAAAGAAATTCGTAGAAGGTGCATCCAGTTTTTAATAGAGCTATTGACACAGCTGCGTTTACGTACACCCGATAACGTTTGAGTGTTACAGTTCATGTCATGTCTTAGTGGAAGTGGATGTCTACAGCCAATGAAGCCCTGTATATTGGATCTTGCTAAAATGTTTGTAGAAGATGCAGCTACTCTCACCCGCATCGATTTCCAGTGGAGAAAACTTCATCATATGCAGTGGACACATACCTCTGACACACTTGGACTGTGGGCAGAAATAGCCTCATACAGGGATGCCACCGGTGAAAATCCTTTCCAAGATCTTAAAGATTTAGCTTTAACTCTGCTCATTTTACCTCATTCTAATGCGGACGTGGAGCATATTTTCAGTCAGATGGGAGTTATAACATCAAAATTGCGGAATAGACTTAGCATAAAGAGTTTGACAGCTGTTTTGACTATTAGATATGGAATGAAAAGATATGGCAAATGCTGTCGTGATTATAAACTACCTAAGGATATTCTGCGAAAAATTTGATCAGAGAAGGCATATACATGTTTCTTTCAATCATCATCCTCATCCTCATCGTCGCAGGAGCAAACACAACAGGAAATAGCTACAGAAACTGAAGAGGAGTTGTTTGACTGGGATTTGGCAGATCTGGAATAAACTTCATTCTAATATTCAGTGATAATAATAAATTATAATGTGCTACTTTATAACATTTTGAATGAATACCGCCAGGGCTTGTTTTAGTGATTTCCCCAAAAAATAGTATTGCAATTTGGTGCTTTTTTGGCTCGGAAGTAGTTCTGATTGGGATTTGGCGGATCTGGAATAAACTTCATTGTAATATGAAGTGATAATAATAAATTATACTGTGCTACCTTGTTACATTTGTAATAAAAACGGTGCTTTTTTTTTTTGGGGGGGGGGGGGGGGGGGGGTGCTTCCTAAAATAATTTGGTGCTTTTTAGTGCTTTTTTGGGTCGATTTTGATGCTTTTTCATCAAAGGGAGATGGCAACACTGCTCATGGGCCTTTACGGCGCGGGCCGGAGGGAGAATTGTGAAGGAGAACACTGGTGCTTTTGTTGAGACCACAAGTGGCCTGACTATGGAAGTAATAGCAGTAAGTAAAGCAATAACATGACTCGAGACACAGACATTCAATAGGGCATGTTTCCTTGGCGACTCAATGAGCATGCTCAAGAGGATAGAGATGGGGTGGATCCGAATAGAGTGGTTGCTGTCTCTGGAGCGGTCTCGGCTGAAAAAGATTAGTTTCATCTTCGTGCCAGGGCATGCGGGAGTACAAGGAAATGAGCGGGCTGACAAGCTCGCAGGTAAGGCTAATGTGGAGGAGGGACGCGCCATGGACCAGGCTGACATTCTGAATGCTCTACGAGAAGTAAGACTTTTGCGAGAACCAAGTGATGACTGCGAATCTACAACCATGGTCAGACTGCGAGATCAGCAAATTAAAAGAGGTGTGGCCAAACAAGAACACTACGCAGGAAGCCAAAGAAGATTGATAAACCATCACAGAACTGGTGTCATTAGCTGCTACACGCTGCGGGATTTGCTGAGGACGGGATCCAAGCACTTATGGACTGAATGGTTCGATGTGCAATAAGGATGATCTGTCGACTAACTAACTAACTAAAATGTTTTGTATTCACCCTCTGTGACGTTCATGCAACACAATAGATAAATACAAAACTTGGACCGGCAATATTTTCAATCACTAAACAGTCATTAAAAATACACCTTGTACTATCTTGATTAACAGAAATCCCAACTTTTGGAGAAACAGGAAAAATGTAGAGATGTCGACAGTTATATATGGAGAGAAGTTACATAAAGGAAGCAGTTTTGAATTTATGGGTTCTCTAGTGGCCGGTGACGCAAATGTGATGACAAAATTTAAAATCACAAACATTGCTCTGCAAAAATTAATGCAGTAAAAAGTGGTAAATGGTGCTACATCCATACTTTTTGTAGACCAAACATCACTCAGTGGCTAATGTGGTTAGTATCATTGCTCAAAACAGAAAGAATTAAAGATGTCCTGTGTGCATGTCTTCTTCAGGGGCCTGGTGTGGAGCAGGTATCGGCGATATGACTTTCCAATCCTCTTTGTTATATGATAGTTTAATGAAATTGGTTTTTGTTACATTATGTTCAGCCTAACTGTTTAAGCTTTCCGAGTGTTCCTCTGTCTTCCTCTGTTTCTCTTGCCTAGTATTTTCCTCCATGAGGTTAATTTTCCATTTGCACATCTTCAGTTGATGTGCCCCATTTACATTGACTCTTTCTTATAGTTTTAATGAGTGATCTTGTTTTCTCAACACCTCAGCCGTGCTATTTACTTAATAAATTATAACAGTCTCAGTAAACATACAACTGAATAGCTTATAATAACTTTAATAACTTGTATATTCCTAAGGCTTTACAAATCCCGACGATCAAGGTTGTGAAACCTTGTGAGGTACTAGATGTGTGCATCAATGAATCTTGCGTTATGATTTGGGTACAAGTTCCCATACCTGTTCAGGAGGAACTACTTTGTATTTTATCATCTCTGAGGTGAGAGGTTTTGATTTCTATGTAGAAAATAGTGACAAGTATGTGTATACTGCCATTCTACAAGATCTGATCGTTGAAGAACACTAGCTCACAAACAGGGTCATGGATCAAACACTACAATGCCTTTGCCACATCAAACATTACAGTGATTTAGTAGGAACTGTAATGGAAGGCATATTTTCTGGAAGATAAAGCAGGAGCCGACTAAGATGACTTGGAGACAGAAAAGCAGGAGATGACTAACATGACTTGGAGACAGAAAACCATGAGATGACTAACATGATGTGGAGACAGAATAGCATGAGATAACATGATGTGGAGACAGAATAGCATGAGATGACTAACATGATGTGGAGACAGAATAGCATGAGATGACTAACATGACATGGAGACAGAATAGCATGAGATAACATGATGTGGAGACAGAATAGCATGAGATGACTAACATGATGTGGAGACAGAATAGCATGAGATGACTAACATGACATGGAGACAGAAAAGCATGAGATAACTAACATGATGTGGAGACAGAATAGCATGAGATGACTAACATGACATGGAGACAGAAAAGCATGAGATAACTAACATGATGTGGAGACAGAATAGCATGAGATGACTAACATGACATGGAGACAGAAAAGCATGAGATAACATGATGTGGAGACAGAAAAGCATGAGATGACTAACATGACATGGAGACAGAAAAGCATGAGATAACATGATGTGGAGACAGAAAAGCATGAGATGACTAACATGACATGGAGACAGAAAAGCATGAGATAACATGATGTGGAGACAGAAAAGCATGAGATGACTAACATGACATGGAGACAGAAAAGCATGAGATGATTAACATGACATGGAGACAGAAAAGCATGAGATGACTAACATGACTTGAAGACAGAAAAGCATGAGATAACATGATGTGGAGACAGAAAAGCATGAGATGACTAACATGATGTGGAGACAGAAAAGCATGAGATGACTAACATGACTTGAAGACAGAAAAGCATGAGATAACATGATGTGGAGACAGAAAAGCATGAGATGACTAACATGACATGGAGACAGAATAGCATGAGATGACTAACATGACATGGAGACAGAAAAGCATGAGATGACAAACATGACTTGAAGACAGAAAAGCATGAGATGACTAACATGACATGGAGACAGAATAGCATGAGATGACTAACATGATGTGGAGACAGAATAGCATGAGATGACAAACATGATGTGGAGACAGAATAGCATGAGATGACTAACATGATGTGGAGACAGAATAGCATGAGATGACTAACATGATGTGGAGACAGAATAGCATGAGATGACTAACATGACATGGAGACAGAATAGCATGAGATGACTAACATGATGTGGAGACAGAATAGCATGAGATGACTAACATGATGTGGGGACAGAATAGCATGAGATGACTAACATGATGTGGAGACAGAATAGCAGGAGATGACTAACATGACATGGAGACAGAATAGCATGAGATGACTAACATGATGTGGAGACAGAATAGCAGGAGATGACTAACATGACATGGAGACAGAATAGCATGAGATGACTAACATGATGTGGAGACAGAATAGCATGAGATGACTAACATGACATGGAGACAGAATAGCATGAGATGACTAACATGATGTGGAGACAGAACATATAACTCTGTCAGTTCCAGAAGGTATCAGCAGCAATCCAAGTGAGATGATAATGACAACAAAATACAAGAGTATTATATTCACTGTGGCCAAGTATATACATCTTAGTTTTTTTTTTTTTTTAAAACATTGCCAGATTTTTGTGTGTGGTATAATGTGAATAAATGAAGAAAATACAATTACACATGATTGGTGGAAATGAAGACTATACAATCACACAAGATATGTTGATTGATACATATGAATAACAATCACTTATTACATGTTGACTGGTACATTTGAAGAATAGTCAATCACAAATGAAACCTTGAATAGCGCAAGGAAAACTAGTCAGTCACTCACGAAACTTAGTTTCCATGTTAAATATATCACACATGAAACATTGAATGGTAAAATAAAGACTGGTCAATCACACATGAAATATTGAATGGTACAAGGAAGACAAGTAAATCACTTATGAAACATTAATTGGTACCCATGTAAAATATGTGATCACACATGAAACATTGAATAGTACACATGAATAATAGCCAATTACGCATGAATAATTTGATTGTCAGACAGACTCGCTGCCTACTCCGCTACTGAGGCATTTTAAATCACACATGAAATGCTGACTGGAACACATGTAGAATAGTAACACAACATGAAATGCTGTTTAGTACACATGAATAGTTAGTTAGTTAGTTAGTTAGTCGCGGTTCCAACTTCACGGCAACATGAATAATGGTCAGTCATTGGTACACATGAAGAATGGTAAGTCATTGGTACACTTAAAAATCGTCAACCATACAAGCAATGTGTATTTAACTGATGGATGTGCAATGTCAAACTATCCAAAGTGCGTAGATTCTGTAATCATGCCTTTCAAACAATTTTCATATTCATATTGTGCTACAAATTAGAAATAATTCTCTCTCTCTCTCTCTCTCTCTCTCTCTCTCTCTCTCTCTCTCTCTCTCTCTCTCTCTCTCTCTCTCTCTCTCTCTCTCTCTCTCTCTCTCTTTCTCTCTCTCTCTCTGTCTCTGTCTTACTCTATCTCTGTTTCTTTGTCTCTATCTGTCTCTCCCCCTCTCTGTCTGTCTCATCTGTCTCTCCCCCTCTCTGTCTGTCTGTCTCTCCCCTTCTGTCTGTCTGTCTGTCCCCCTCTCTGTCTGTCTCTCTCCCCCTCTCTGTCTTTCTCTCCCCCTCTCTGTCTGTCTCTGGCTCCTGTCTCTCTGTTTTATCTCTCTCTCTCTCTCTCTCTCTCTCTCTCTCTTTCTCTCTCTCTCTCTGTCTCTGTCTTACTCTATCTCTGTTTCTTGTCTCTATCTGTCTCTCCCCCTCTCTGTCTGTCTCATCTGTCTCTCCCCCTCTCTGTCTGTCTGTCTCTCCCCTTCTGTCTGTCTGTCTGTCCCCCTCTCTGTCAGTCTCTCTCCCCCTCTCTGTCTTTCTCTCCCCCTCTGTCTGTCTGTCTCTGGCTCCTGTCTCTCTCTGTTTTATCTCTCTCTCTCTCTCTCTCTCTCTCTCTCTCTCTCTCTCTCTCTCTCTCTCTCTCTCTCTCTCTCTCTCTCTCTCTCTCTCTCTCTCTCTTTATTTACATACATATAATCAATTAGTAAAAGACACATGCCTTAAGGCACACTGGAAATATGGAACTAGACTCATATACTCATATTTGTATAGACCAAATGGCACTTAGTGGCTGATGTGGCAGTTTAACATAAGCCTGATGCAAATTCAAACCCATGACCACCGCCAGAAAGTGAACATCTATCCCTATACTACCTTAGCTCCCTTTGTATGTGTGTTTGTGTGTGTGTGTGGGTGGTTGTGGTGGGGGGGGGGGGGGGTTAATTTTATGTGTGTGTGCTTGTATATATATATATATATATATATAATATATATATATATAAGCATGAGATGACTAACAGGATTTATATTTTAGGTTACACCATAATTAGGTGGGGGGGGGGGGGTATATTTATATGGGTGTGTGGTATATATATATATATCCATTCATCATGTGCCATGCCGGAAAGCATGGGCGATCATGACTCGCCATTTCACTCGATCACCAGAGTCGTGGATCAGCTCAGTGTTCCTGTCTCATTCATGTCATGTGGCCAAGCAATCCAGGTATTTACTTCTCAGTCTTCCCCTTGGTCTGTTCACTTCGATCTTCCAGTTGTCACCAAGTTTTAAATTTCATTTCTTCTCATAACATGTCCAAAAAATTTTGACTGTCTACGTCTAATTTCTCTAATCAATTTACGATTTTTATTTGTTTCCTGCAGTACTTGGTCATTGGTTTTTCTGTCTGTCCATGGCATTCTTTGCATTCTCCTCAGAAACCCCATTTCTGCAGCCATCAGATTCTTCTTCTTCTTCTTCTTCTTCTTCTTCTTCTTCTTTACTGCTCATTGTCCAAGTTTCACATCCATACAAAAGTACAGGCTCTATTTGGCACCTCAACACTCTTTTTCTCGTTTCAATTGACATCTTTTTATTGGTCAGTATGTTTTTCATCTTGCTAAAGGCTACTTTCGCCATGTCGATTCTCATTCTAATTTCTTCAAAGCATCTTTCATCAGATGTTATGATTGTTCTGAGATAATTGTACCACATCACTTGTTAAAGAATATTCCTATTTACTTGTATACTACATTGTGGTATTTCTTTCTTCCTAGTGACGACCATAATCTGTGTCTTTTTACAATTTAATTCTAGTCTCAGATATTCACTGTGTGCAACAACCACATCTACTAATTGTTACAGATCCTGCTCATTTTCTGCAATCAATACTGCATCATCTGCATATCTAAAGTTATTGATGTTTCGTCCTCCAATGATGATTCCATTTATATCTTCTACATTCCTGAAAATATTTTCACTGTATAGGGAAAAAAGATCTGGAGACATTACACATCCCTGTCTTACACCTTTCTTAATAGGCTGATATTGTCCCACTTCATTATCAATCCTTATGGCAGCTTATTGTTTCCAATATATGTTTTTTAGTCTAATCACACTGTTTCAAACTGATTTATAACTAAAACTAAAACTTCCACCATACATCAACACACAGATTACCAGATATGCCTTGTAGAAATATTAGAATGGAATACTAGCCATACATGTTACTTCATCTAGACTTGAAGAGTCTCCTCCACTATGTAGCCACTATAAATGGAGTTTCATAAATTTGAGACATTTCAAGCAGTACATGTTATCATCATATAGAAGGTCCTAAGCAGAACGTCACTCTCATCACTGTGCTTTGCAAAGCCTCTTGATCTCTTGCCTCTTCTCCTTCCTTATGCTGTCTTATGCCAAAGGTACATGATATATACTAAGAATCAATACTTACTATTTCATAGATACTCCATAAAAAAAGCCACAAGTGTATATTTAATTGCCGTCACAGATAAACAGTCAGATGGTGAGTTGTATTTTGTGGTTTATTTGTGTTTGTATGCTCATAATTTACAAATGAAAATAAGTTTTGACTTTAATTATTGTTTATGGTTGACAGGCCAAATGTTTGTGGTAGGCTACATTTTTTATTGTTAGCTGCACCTAAAGTAATGATTGTTTGTGTCTGTCAAGTTGGTATCATACTGACAATCATAGTTTAAAACAGATAATGTATTCTAAAATGGCAAGAATTTACGATTAATTTTATTATTATTGAATAATTCATTTTAATCATCATGCTCTGCCATGCAGATAAGTGTTGGTGGTCAAAGTTCATCATCTCACATCATGACCGGAGTCTCAGATCTAACCTTATGTTCTTGTCTCGATTATGCCATGTGGCTATGTCATGTAGGTGTTTATCTGTTTTTCTTCAGCTTGCTCTTTTCCCATCAGTTTGGCCAGTTATCACTAAGTTTTCAAATTTATATCTCCTTATGATGTGCCCAGAACATATTGGTGTCCTAAATTTAGTTTCTTGAATCAATGTATGGTTTTCTTTTGTTCTTGGGGGACTGCCTTGTTCATTTTTCTTCCTTCCATGGTATTTTTTGCATTTTCCTCAGAAACCACATTTCCAATGCCATTATATGTTTCTCAGATTTTCGGTTTATTGTCCATGGTTCACATGCATACAGCAATATAGGTTCTATAGAAAGTTTATCATTTATTTTCTCATTGCAATTGACAGCTTTTTATTGGTGTATGTTTTCCATCAAACAGCTATTTTGTCATGGTCATCCTTGTTCTAATCATTATGAGTCATCATCTTCAATCTTGAGACATTGCATATTGCTGTCGCACACGTCTCTTGACTGGCTGGTATTGACCTTCTAAATTATCAATTTTTTACTGTTTTCAATGTATGTTCATTATAGGGAAAACCTGTGTGATAACTCATTATGCTAATTTTTTTTAATGTTGATCACATTCTAAGACACCTTATTTCTTTGGGATTGCAGTAAACATAGATTTATATATATCATGAGGATGTTTCCAGTATCATATATTGTGTTCAGCAGTCTAGTGACCTGGTCTATTTCATATTATTCTTATGCATTGATTACTTGAGTTGTAATGTTGTCAGGACCTGGAATCTTGCCAGATGTGAAATGGTTACGGGCATTCAGAACTTCCATCTTCATAATTGGTCATTGCCACAGTGCGACTTACAGGTTATTATTTGGTGGAGTTTGGGATTACTCTTTGAATTTCCCATGTTGCTCCACCCTGTTGATTTTAGGGGTTTACTTTTATAATGGAGAATCGCTGTGGTTATTTATCGGCTTATTCATCTTTGCTGAACACCAGATCTTTGATATTGGGCATGTGTCCTCACATCATTGATTGTAACATGACTTTACTTGGAATCACTGAAAGCCGTAGCAGGTTACTTATTAATATTCAACATTCACTATCTCCTCTGTCATACATAAGGATCACGGTATAATATATATATAAACTTGACATAACGATGAATTGATTTCATTGCTTCTATTATACTGATGCAATTACAGTCATCAGTTATTCAGTGTTATAACATACTTTAACAGCACACATATAAAACATCTCTATCTTCACAAATCTACAAGCATTAAGCGGCACTATGTAAGGCGATTGCCATCCTCGAAACGTGACCTTATCTGCTCTTGACCACGGTCCAACGTTGAGTGACTTTCAAGGATCCGCTTCTTGCTTGATACGAAAGTGCTCACAGGCGAGTCACCTTTCACGGTCCAGGTATCCTATTAGACTTTCCTTTTGAACACTGCCATGACCTATGACACTATTTAAACCAGGTCATGGCGGTCATCTTTCAGTGTTATTTGGGAGTATGAACATCTTTGTCATGTGAATAATTATAAAGGTCTTTCATAAACTGTAACTAAGTATCTAAAGTCTTATCCTTGGCCATTATGATTCTGCCTCTTTGTGATGTTGGTGTTCTTTTTGCTAGCGAAGTCACAATTCTTGTGTGCATTAATTTGACATATTGGGTGTTGTGTTATTTTTAATTCCCTGAAATTGTCCTCAAGCCATGCTTCTTTTGCCTCTTTACATAATCTTCTAAATTTTTAAAAATATATACATGTTTTTCATGGCGCTCCCCTCAATTACTTTTAAGATAAGATACCTTCAGTCATCCACTTCCTATGGCCCGTCATCTTCAGTTTAGGAATAGTTGTTTCTGCAGCCTGTTTGATATTGTATTCTTCAATATTTTCCATTGATAATTCGCACCTTGAAATAGAATTTCTAGATTAGATATGCCAAATATGTTATTTATTGCTTTGTTTTGTTATTTTATTGTTTAAATTTGTCCTTTGTCTACATTCTTCATTCTTCAGTGCACGGAGATCGAATTTAAATTTCCTTGTTTTATATTTGACCTTCTTTAACTATCTGTCATCTACTACCTATAGTACATTGCAGTCTAGGATAAGTGGGTCTTGAGACTGGGGAATTAAGGTTGCCTGGCTAGTGTAGTTACCATGAACTTTGCAGGTTAGGATTTTCTTTTTTGCCACTGAAAGAAGAAAATCCATACCTTACTGAGGATTCAAAACCCGGCCCCCCAAAGGAGAACCCTGCATTCTAGCTGTTCAGCCAGCCGCTACTCCAGCTTCTGTAACATTATATGTATTTGCCTATAGCTAATATTTGATCACCAAAGCAGTATTCATTTTGGTTCAGTTTTTGCCACTTTTAAAGTATTTCAGTAACTGTTTATGTAAAGCATTACATGCATTTGTTGATGAAGATGAAGTCAATCAGGTTTCTAGTCTTACTGATAACACTCTTCCATGTCCATAATCTTCATAAATGTTGCTGGTATGGTCGTTTGCAACATTTATATCATGCTTCTCTCCCCACTACAAGCCTGCCTTCTCTTTCATTTCACTACCCCAAACCACAATTACCTACTATGCATCCATCTTGTTAGTTTTTAACTTTGGCATTTAAAGTCTCCTAGTATGATTATTTGAGGTGTTTTTTTTTTGCACTTATTCAAGGCATTATCACGGTCACCATAAAATGCATTTATACTATCTTTATTGCTTTCTTCTGTTGGAGCAAATGCTTGAATAATGTCATCATCAAAATGCCTGCCATTTAACTTCACAAAGAAACTTTTTGTTGTCAGATGTCATCATTCCTGTCACTTTCCATCTGGTCTCACACACTCCTAACATATTAATGTTCAGTCTCTTCATATGGAACATTTAACACAGAAAAAAGAGTAGCTCTGAAAAGTCATATATCATCAAATTCAAACCTGAACAATGCAGTGCAGTGTTTCTCAGACTATAGAGTAGTAATATTGTAAACACCCCCCAGCCTCTCATGAAAACATGCATATTCAAACACATTATATCATGCATATTTAAACACACTTTATATGCACACGCATGCATATTATAAACTGATATGCACATACGCACAGACATATATCTATTTGCTTGCCTACTCTTTCTTTTCTTCCATTCAATTAATAACTTGGATTATACATTTTAACAATACATAATTGAAATATTTATATAATATAAAATTAGCAATATTTCTATTCAGTCATATTCTCAAAAAACATTTATTATTCTGTGAATGTCCATTAGCAAACCACCATTATAATTAAAGATTAAAAAATGTTTTAACACTTTTCTACAGTTGACCTTTGTCTGCATGGCTTTGATGATGTCTATATGGAGCCAATTCCTATGGATGCCATCCTTCAGAAGTACCAGAAAATGAAGTTTTTCCCACTCTCTGAATCATCAGGTATTGAATGTAAAGGCCGTTTTCAGTTTGATATTTTATGACATTGCTGAATTTACAGCTCATTGAGAACCATGACAGGTAACATGATCTTATGTCATTCAAATTCTAGGTTAATTGCATTTTACACGGATGCAAGAGTACTATCATCCTCACGAAGCAGGTTCTTACCCTTAACGTGGCACATAGAAACGTTTCTTCATCTCTTACCATTCCTCCTGCCTCATGTCCATGGTGTCTGCAATGTTTGATATCCATCTTCATGCTGACAAAGCCCTACCTCTGTTTCCAGGAACCATGCCTTTCATCATTGTTCTTTTCCAGCTACTGTGATGTTAATATGGCCAAAGTATTTCATTTTCAAGATAGAATACTGTTTATGTGCCAGTTTTCTTTAATGTTCAGATTTTGAAAATGTCAGTATTTTTCTTCATCTTAGTCCACCATATTCTATGAACTTTTCTGTAACATTTAAATTATAAATACCATAGCTGCACTGAGATCCGTTGTATTTACACAATTAGAGCAGGCTGGGGTCTCTTCCCAGCACCATGAGGTCAGAAGAGAGATTTGTAGGGTGGATCATTGCTAAGCACAATGAGACATGAGATAACTACATCCACTATGAGAATGAAGGGAGGGACAGTCAATCCAGTTCTACAGTAGCTGAGATTCCATACCTAAAGGCTACTGTGTTTGGTGGAAATGGTTAAGCTATATAGGTAAACTAACTCTTAAATGTCTTAAATAATGAGGCATCAATAGTTCTGAAAAAATTAATGGTCAGACTTCAAGAACAAATTTTCAGGGACACTGTTCATTTGGAATCACTAAAGGAAAGACTGGAGCTTTTGAACCTACATGTTATGCAAAAATTATCAGAAAACCACGGGTCATGAAGAAGAAGATTACTGGAAATCTGTAAGATCTGCACATCAAAGAAAGCAAGCTCATAAACAGTGTAATTTCTCAGAAACTGGAATACTTTGGCCATATTAAAGATCACGGTGGTTTAGAAAGAGCAGTGATGGAATACATGGCTCCTAGAAGAAGATGTGTGAGTCATCCAACCCGAGGGTGGACACAGCACATTAAAGACATTCATCTCCTCTCCTCTCATCTCATTCCTCTTGTACCTTGTGGTGTTGAGGTGAAGCATAAACAGCAAGAGAGTGCCCTCTTATGGGTTTCATGTGTCAATATTCCCATGGACTCTTCTGTTCCCTCCATCTATCGTTTATGTGGTCAGACTCTTCCTCTGCTTCCATCTGGTTTGTACATCATTGCTTGTTGTGTGGTATGCTGTCAGTTGGTAACCTACTTGCATGGCCAAACTATTTCACTTGCTGCCTTCTAATAAAATTGTAGGGGAACTGACAAGAGATCAGTCTTTCTAGCGGGATGTGATAAGAGCCAGATTCTGCAAAGAATCATCATGACTGAATGAACCAAAATAGTAAACATAATTATACCACATTAAAATCTAGGGCAAAATCATGGCCCTGCTATGGCTGCACTTTACGAACAATATCCCTCATCTTATTGGACTGACTTCTCTCAGATGAACAATGCATGGTTAGTTGCTGCTTAATTTGCGGTGTCTTTCGCTATTAGTTTTACACCACATTGTCTTAGATCATACATCCTGTGTTTCCTTAATTTAACATTAAAGGCATTTTCTTGTAGGCACTGATTTTCAACATTCAGCCACTCTAAGTAAATAAATATTGTTTCCTTCTCATGTCACATCCTTATCTTGAATGCTTAAGAAAGATTAAAACATCTTTTATTTTGCGCTCACTTGCTAGTCCATACACACTACTTCTGGTAGTGCTGGGCTGAATTTTGTGTGTGGATTAACTTTACCTATTAACAGTGTCCATCACCATCAGGCAAACCCACTCTGACTTCAGAGGTACTTGTAATTTACATCCCCAAGTCAAGGACAATAGGTCAACATTTTAGTCCAACTGTCCGGTGTAGGAGTTGAACCCCTTACCTAGGCATCAGCACACCGGATGTTTAAGAACACATGTTCCTATACATTTGGCCATGCTGGCTTACTAAACCAGCCTATTATATAGTATTTTCCTCTCCACAGGTACTGACAGTGTAGCAACAATGCGAGACACAACCAGTACTCCAGAATCAACCATTAGCCTCGAGTCAGTCAGAACTGCTGAATACAGGTACTCTATAGTGACACTACAGTTTCTGCTGTATTATTAGGAAATCTAGAGCTTATAAAATATCATAAGATAATATGCTGGGCCACACAGACACCTCTTAGCAACTGTATGAATATTCAAAGTCCAGTGATGTGATCATGTGTCAAGTTCAACTGGGTTGTTCATCACAACAGTTATTGGAACAGTTTCAGAGACAAAATGAAAAAGAGGAAGACCCACACATTTGCTGAACAAGTAACATTCAGAAATGGACAGGAAAACTCTATAGAAAATTTAATACTGGTAATAATCAAGCACTCATGGAAAAAATGCATACAGCATACTGTGAAGACAGGATGCCCCAGTGACCTCATAGAATATGAGTGAAGGCAAGGCACTGTAAAACTGATATCATTATCATAATACGAGGGTAAGTTAATAAGTAAGTCACAAATGGCTGTAGAAAAATAACTAAATATGATAACTTGAAACCAGTTTATTTTTATACATACATTGTCCCTTTATTTCTCAACATAATTTCCACCAACATTGATGCACTTGTTTGTCCCATTGTTTTATCAGTCCTCCCAAACCAGTTGCATAGAACTGCGTGCTCTGTTTTCTAAACCATGTTTTCACTTCATATTCAACTTGGGCGTCATTCGCTAAATGTCTTCCGCCAAGGTGGGTTGTCAGTGTTTATGCTGATAAATTTTTGTCCCATAAAGCGTTGCATAGCTGGGTAGAAAAAGTTACGAGGGCGAGTCAATAAGTAAGTCACACAGTTCTGTGGGATGGCCAGCAAATGAAAACAAAGCATGCAGTTCTATGCAGCCGGTTTGGGAGGACTGATAAAACGATGGGATAAGCGCATCAGTGGTGGTGGAAATTATGTTGAGAAGTAAAGGGACAACATATGTATAAAAATAAACTGGTTTCAAGTTGTTATCATGTGTAGTTATTTTTCAACAGCCATTTGTGACTTACTCATTAACTTACCCTCGTACTTCAAATTGGCTTTGTTTCTGCTCGCAGGGTGCCATTACCTTTTGGTAATTTATATAACTGAGACTTAAAAGCCATTTGCTGCTCTTGATATTATTTAATAAGGTGTAGGCTCTGTTGTAATTTTAGAATGAGATGCTACCGTATAGCAAATTCATAATGATTGCAGAAAATAAATTACCAAATTGATTATTTTAATATATATGATGCACCCCTAAATGTGACCTATAGAAGCACTGACAAAGGTAGTGGCTACTGACATGGAACAGAGACTACCTCTCTTAATTCCACTAGCTAGTCCTTTCAGTAATTTGATATTTTAAAACTTTCTGCTACACAGTGTGAGAAATATAAATGGATCCAGAATAAAGGTATGTGAATTGCCTCAGGGTATACTTGAGATACCTCCATCAGAACAATGAGTTGTGACATTTAAACTTTCACTAGCATAGGCCATGGCCTATATGTGAGTCACCATTTATGACAGACAACCACAGCATGGTAGCCTGAATGATCTTAAAGAAAGACAAATAGAGGAAGGTCATGGATAGTGCAGGCAGAAGATACCATTAGGCAGATTACCACGGACAAACACATACCCAGGGAACAGGAATTGACTGACAATGGCAAACACAAAAGCCACTTCCATCAAGTCATCACAATGTGCAGAGAGTGTACAAAGTAGTGTAATGGGTTGGCAGAATTGGAAGTCCAACAAGTGATAGATGAACATGTGTGCAGAGATGGCACAATTAGTATACAGTAATGGTTCTGGCTGGAATTCTCAGCTAGAGTTGGGGATAAGGCTGTGGCTGAGCAGGATGGAACTTATATGGATGTAACCTCAAGTATGTAGAGGGAGGTAAATGTGATGACTGCAGATGATTTGACTAGGTGGTACTTAAGTCATCAAAGCAATCATTGTGTCTGATTGTCAGTCCATACTATGTGAAACTCAAAATGGGCACATGTCAGATGAGCAGGTACCAAGCATAGACACTTCTCTCTTACATGGATGTACTGTCCACATCATGCTGAAGTGTGAGGCAATCAGTGAGCACATCTGTTGGCTTAAAATGTGCCAGTAACGTAAACACTCACAATGAACAGAGGAGATATTTTGAAGATTGTTCCTGAATTACTGCTACTTTAAGACACAGATGAAACAACCTATTCAGGGATTTAAGAGATTCCAACAAGGAGGAAAGTATGAGAAGATGAAGCTGAAGTCTGTGTAGCCAGCATGTTACTGGAACAGTCAGCATGTTACTGGAACAGTCGGCATGTTACTGGAACAGTCAGCATGTTACTGGAACAGTCAGCATCTACAACTTGCAACGTTGCAGAGGGAGACAGGGCATTTGTGGGTATGCCAGAGTGCTATGTCAGTTCTGCATTAACCACTTAGTCAGTCACGGTTCTAACTTCATGGCAAAGGGTCGCCCCATTACGCTTTGTTCCTGTGCCAGTGAATATCACACAAAATGCTCCTCACTGCCCTATGTCAAAAGTGGAACAGACAGGAGTCTCAACAAACCAACAGCCCACACAGGTATTCTGTGCATTATGCCGCTGCCAGAATGCCAACACAAGTCTGCCACAAAATAATAGTTCATTATCGATGGAAGTGGCAGTCGCTAGAAAACCAGCAGCCACACATTACTGCATAATGCAACCCAGTTAGTTCAGCAACCGGCAGACCGCCATTTTTCTGAACATGCAGTTCACTCTACAAACAACCGCGGACAGATTAAAAGCAAGCCACATGAAATTCACAGCTCACAGTGTTGCTCCACACACTCAACTCAATAGCAGAGCGACAGAACCATGCAATACCAGTCAAATTTGAGGAAAATGCTTAAGCAAACCATAGCCACAAGCATAAACATTCCAGAGGCCTTAACAGCTCAACTGCCTATCCTCCATGTTGGGACCAGAAGTTTTCTGCATTAACCATTAGTAAGTAGACATGGGCTTATTCTCCAGTAGGAGAAGGGGTAACCGAAGAGAGACACTGCTAAACGACAGAATGCTAAATATATTATATAATTATTATCCATTCAATATATGAATAATATACTATACGGTTAACAAAAATACGAAAGAAATCAAGAATAAATAAAATAAGGTGCGTTTTGAACAACTGGGGAATAAAGACCACTTGTTCAAGCAGTCGTCATACAGTTTATGATGTTTATCTCACCTGTTATATAAAGCCCATCAACTTCGGTTGTTCAACCCTGTTCAACTTAAAGGAACTGGAAACTGGTGGTGACTTAGTTCCTTCCCAGTAGGCAGGCAACACACTCTTTCCTAGCATGCTTATGAGTTCTCAAAGTTCACCTCCTTCTAATAGATAAAAGTTACCTGATTTAATGGGGTATACGAACCCATATGTGAGACCAGCATCTTGAACATTGGTTCCTCTGATATAACAATTGTATTCCCTTATAAAATTGTATTTCATTAATGTAAATGCCATTTTGACTTGCAAACATATATTTTAGCCAGTCGTCCACGTGTGACAGTGTTTCCAGTGGCATGGATCTTCATGACATCAGTATCTCTGATCTGAAGAGCACCCTAAGTGTCCCTTTGTGCAGCAAATCACCTTTCGTATCTGAAAGTACAGAGACAGAAGGTGGAAGAAGGTAATCAGCAAAATATTTATTAGGTTGAATATCATTGGTATTAATAGATGATATTAATAGAGCTTGTCTCCCTGGCCAAGGGTTTAACAACGTTGTTCATAATCCCGTTTATCTACGTGGGGAAAACAGCTATGCAAGATTTGGCAGCGAATCGTGCCGTGCTGGTAACTTACAAGGGTATGTGGGTCGGTCGTTCAGAAAGCAATGGCAAACTACTGAACGTAAAACTTGCCTAGTACATCAACAGCAACTGAAAAATGCTGGTGTTGACTGTAAGGGATATGCAACATATTATTATTATATTAAAAATATTAAGGGCGTTCATTTGAAATCGTTTCATGCCGCACCGCGCGTAATTGCATACGTTGAACATTATCATGTCATAATCATGTGATAAGACTGACCAATGAATAAAAGAGCATGTGCTTATCGTCCCATGATGCATAGGTTCTGTTTCTGACCGTAGAGGAAATGGCCGGGTTGATCCAAAATCCATCTAAAGAAGCTCAAAGAGCGGTGATTCAGTTTCTTTCGTTGCATATGGTATTTCATTTTAATTTTAAATAACACATATTGGAAGTAATGTCACCCAACTTATTTCATTTGTATGTTAGTGAACATTTGATTTATTAGGTAGTTGAATTGCATGTACTTTCAGGATGTCTCATTGTCATTTTATAATGCATTAATTGCTTGGTACCCCAGCTGGTCATGAGTCAAAGTATATATGCTCCTTTAGCTAGGTAGTGTCGTCATTTTAAGGTGGCTGGTTTGAATCCTGGTATGCACGAAACTTTTAGTGTTTCTATTGGCTAATCTATTGTCAGATTTGTGCTGCTTTCATGTCTTCTAAGTCTCAATCTCTATGGGAATTAATTTCTCATATTACATATACTGGCAATATTTATAAATAAATCACTACCAGATGGTCATGTTTTTATTTACCAGGGTATTTCTTCTCTGTACTGGAGCACATTTTCATTGAGAAAGTGTGGGTGGCCAGAAATAAAAACAATTTAGAAACCATTGACTTTAAAATAAACAACTCATTGATTGATCTAGAGGTTTATATATGAGAATGTACAAATATGCGTACCATATTTACTATGCAGGCTGTCATCTTAATTTCAGTATGACATGTTTAGATTCATGTTTTATCATTTACCCTTAGTCCCTTAATGGATCCACAATCCCCAAGTTGGTGTAGAGTGGAACATGCTTCAAAAGAGAAACAGAGAAGGTATGTTTACTCTTACAGACCATTTATTTACTATTACTTTTACCATTACAAATTGTTCTATTAATATTGTAACTTCTAACACATTTTATTAACATGAAACATGCATGATAATTGTCATTTATAATCTTGTATAGAAAGATCTGTTTGATTTTAACTGATTCTGTATGTTATGTCAACAGTTAGGCCCATTTTTTTGTGTGTGCATATCCTTTACAGGACATTGCTGTCAACATCAGCATCTTTCAGCTGATTGTTGATTTCTTGGCAAGATTACGCTCAGTAGTTTGGTTAGGCCCATAGCAATTCCATATAGTTGTAACATTACATGGCGTGTATTAGTTATGTAAGATACACTAAGTAAACAAAATGTTTCAAAGCAGTAAAACAAATATAAATTGTTCACCCATTTTCCTTTAATTTGGTGTATAATTAATTGTATCTTACCATTGACTATGCATATTGTTATAGCAAATATAAATTGTGGGTAACTTGTATGGTCTTTATACATCATTACTGCCACATCAACATCAAATTATGTGCAGAATCAGTTAAATGGCTTTGTTATCAAATAAAGTGATTATGCAATGTTATTAAAAATAGCATTAAGAAAGGTATTTCTATTTTGTACGTGGATTAGTATTTATATAATAAACATGCTGAACATGAAAGTTGAATAGTTGAAGAAATCTGGCATGAATCATTTACCCATAATTTAAATGTATTTATTTTTTTCAAATTTTAGAAAAATGTTCATACATTTCTTGTTTTCAGTTTAACGAGAAAACTTCCTGCTCACACAGAGAAGGAGCGAAGGTGAGTTTTCTTTTCAGAGGGCCAGCTTTTCTTGCCTTTTTCACATTGTAACATTTGTACTAAGAAGACTTGCATGGATTTGCCATATGAGACATGGAAAAAAAAAAACAAGAGTTTTAGAAAGCAAAATATTGGGGAGAAGAGTAAAGGTCAAGGAAAATATATAAAACAGGCATACAAAGATCTGTCATTGGAGACATACATGGAATTAAAGAGTCTCACACGACAAGACACCTGTGTTACGGAATTGATCAGGAAGTTCATGGCCAGCTCACAGGCTGAAAAACGTGATGGTGATGATGACATTTCTTTCTAAAATTCTGTCATTATTTAAAATTATCAAAAATGACAATAATATACATTAATAGCACAAATAATAAACATTCTTCTATCATAAGCTTTCTCCATACATTCAGTCATAATAATATAAAGTGGCTGCTTTTGTTATGCTGTCAAAAGTGAGCAGTAACATATTTGTTTTTTCTCAAACTGTTGCAAGGTTTCCATATATCATATTTGAAGATACCTTTATAAATTGTAATTACAGAACCAAGGATAAAAGTCTTCATTTTTAACATTAATAATATATTCTTATAAATATTTGCATATCAAACAGTAAATATTGACCTGCATAACTATCTGTCATGTTCTGTTGTCTTTTATATTAATTTTCAGTCTATATTTTATTCTATTGCAAGCTGCTATATTAAGGTTTGTATGTTTTTAGTTGTAAAAAATTTACCGGTTTCTTGGATCTTAAATTTAGAATATCTTGTTCATATCTGACTGCTGTCAGTAAACCATCTATTGCTTTATTTTATTTATCTTACAGGAATATGTGCATAAATTAGTTTAATTAATCAGAATTCAGTGAGTTTAACAAAGTACTTCATCATGCAGTAACATCCTGAATTATATCATTCTTTAAGATTCTTAATATTTAGAAACAAATAGATGCAAGCCCTTTTCAGGGTCAAGGTGGCCTTAACACCAATGTACTGGGCTTAAAAATGCAGACAATTATTAATCATCATTTGTTGCTTGACTTCTATTCTGAATGTATTGTTTTACTTTTAATTTTACTTTGTAATGGAAATGTTTGGTAAAAGTTTTCTTTCACCATTCTGGTGAAGGTTTTCAGGTTCTTTACTTTTATGAAATTCAAGTTCTTTAAAGGATTTTGTGGTAGTTATGAGGATTTAGGCAATTATATAGGTTCAGTAATGAAAATGTCGTTAACTTTTAGTATCTTGGTTCCATAATCTTCAACAGCTGAGACTGTTCAAAAGAACTTAGATGCAGGCTGGCCAAAGAAAGAGAGGGTTAAACATCATTAAAAATCTGTGGCATTACACCAGCAAGCAGGTTAAAGTAAAATTGTTGAGAACCTGCATTTTTCATGTAGTAACATAGTCATGTGGGTCATGGACCATTTTGCAATCACTACAGAAGAAAATGTGAACTTTGGAGCTCAAATGTTACAGACAAGCTCTTAGAATATTGTAGACCAGGAAGAAGAAAAATTATGAAATTCAACAGGACTTCGTAGAAGACACACATAAACATCATATCATATCTTAGAACCTGAAATAGTTTAGTCATACTAAATGTCGGTGGCTTGGAAAGAACAGTGATGGAGAGCATGACCAGCACAAAAATGGACACAACACATTGCAGACACCTTGAGCAGGAAAGTTCATGTGTTGGGGACATGCAAAAGGTCAAGAGGCTTTATGCATGCCATGATGAAAGCAGTGTTCTGCAAAGGACGTGCTGTATGATGATGATGGATTAATTAGGTTCTCATATTTGTACTGATTCTGTGTGTAATTTGTTGTTTTGTTTTTAGTTTTGGTTTTTTTTTTTTTTTTTGTAGAAATGGGAGGACGACAGATACACTAAAGCATAATTTTATTTCAAATATATTTTAACTTTCCATACATGTCCGCCTGCACTGTGGCACAACTGCAACCCCACATAACACGATCTAAACACAGCTATGGGCAGTTTCGAAACAGACCACCTTGCGCTGGTTTTCTTAAAATGATATGAATGCCGGCCATTCAGAAATCAATAGCAAACTACTGAACGCAAACTTGCCAAGAAATCACAAACAGCCAAAAAATGATGGGGTTGACTGTGATGTCCTGAAAGGATATGCAACTAACTTTTAACTTTATGTGGATCTGGTGATTGTTTTTATTCATTGATCTGGACAATCAGGTTGACCCAGCCTAAAAGAGTGCCAGGAAATGTCCTGAGGAGTAGAGGTGGCCGGCACGATATTGGTCACATCACCCATCCAGTGTCAGTTGGTCTAAAAAATGGAACTAGCACCATATAACACATACACCTAATGGCATGAAAAAGGGGTTTTTTACTTGTAATGTTTGCTCATACAGATCTGTTGTAGTTACAGTGTTTGAGTTACATTGTAAGACTGAGATGAAGACTTATAGAGTTATGAATTTGTTACATACTAACCACTAATAGTCTAACATACAGCTCACAGCTCTGTTTTTTTAACAGCAATATAGAGTATATCTAGTATGTGTCTCCAATATTATTTTACTTAATTATAACTGTGTGAAAACCTAGTAATATTGTTTTTATTATTCTATGGTTTCTTATAAAGTAATAGCAAACTTTGCTGTACATGTCATTTTATTTGTATCTATTAGATTTTGATACTTATTTCATATGTGTTCCTAATCTGCCCATGAGAATCTTAATACACCTATGTTATATATGCGCAATGTATCAAAACACTTGTATTTGCTAATACAACCTATTCAGTGTGACATTTTCCAATAACTTATTCGTTTCTTATGTCTGTTACCAGAGAGTTTGTTTTGTGTGTTTATTTTCTGTCTGTTTATGACACTCCCAAACAAGACATGTTTATTACGATGTCAGGTTTTAGTCAGATATGACTGATCTACCGTATGACAGAAGACTGTACTACCTGCTTCTTTTAGCGCCGAATGTTTGGCGGCGCTTACCAAACCCGACATCCCACATAATGCCAACAGCTTCGGGTGGAAGAGCGCAATTGGGAGGGTACAAGCCTTATCCTGGTGTGAGGAAATACAACCTAAAGACTAAATGTCTTGGCAGGGCAGACCAGGCCCTATGCCTTGGTTGGTAACTGGTCTAGGATAGAAGCTCTGACAAATGGACAGTTAGAACATTGCTTTGCTGATCCAGAAGCTTCTTCAGCTTGTCTTGTTCCAGGCGTATTGGTGTCACCTTTCCTCTGGAGTAAACTAGACAGTCCGAGGGAAGGATCATGCTGCATGGCCAACACACAGTCTCTAAATTCAGCCCAGGCTTTGTGTTATGGAGACATAACCCCATGTTACAAACTATCATCTGTCAAGACAGCAAGTGCCAGTCATGACATCCTACCAACAAACATCTTCATTCCATTAAAAAATACCAAAAAATACTGGCTTTTCAGCATTACTAATTATGAACAATAAATCACTTTATTACAATTTACGAGCAAAGCTTGTACCACTGATTATAAATGTATATTTTTATTTTTCCTTAACTACCCAACCAGCCTTGCCTGTTATGCTCTTGATTAATTAGCCTGTTTTGCATGTGTCTCCCCAGAGAACGTATCAAGGACAGTTGTGATCAGCTTAGAGTATTGTTGCCTTATGTCAAAGGACGAAAAACGGACATGGCTTCCATCCTGGAGATGACAGTAGATTACCTCAAGATAGTAAATGCCGCTTTACCACAAGATTTCCAATCACATGTAAGTCTACTAAGTCTGGCTTCAGATTATGTTGATTATGTATTATCAGATATAGTTCAGAATTTTCTGGGAAGGAAAGTAGATGGGGAAGATTGCTGGGCACTTCACTTCATTATGTTGTAACGTAGAATATGTAAAGTCCTACCAGCTCTGGCGTAGGGATTACGGATGCAATTCATAATCCCGAATACTGTGTTTGAAACACAGCTGAGGGCTGTTTGGCAGCAGACTGCCTTGTATTGATTGTTATAAAATGGTATGAGTGCCAGTCATTCAAAAAGCAATGGCAAACTACTCAATGTAAACTTGCCCAGGAATTGCAAACAGCCAAAAAATGCTGGGGTTGGCTGTGATGTCCTGTAAAGGATATGCATCTAACTACTAATACTTCACACCTTAATGGCAGTGTCTGGTATGTGGTTATCATTTGATTAATTTTTTTTTTTTACTGTGATTATCACTAAAACATTTCTTCAGGGTCACTGATATTGATAAACAGTTGGCTTGTTTGTAGATAGTCTAGTTTTCCTACAGTGTTTTGTTTTCAACATCAATGGTTTCTGTAATGAGTTAACTTTCATCTGGTATTAGTAAAAGTATAATTACATCCCCATACAGGTACTGCTATACAAGTGTGAAGTGATAGAGATCAGACTTTACATTATAGTATTATGTGGTGAGTGACAAGGTCCCTTCTTCATCAAGTTTCCTTCCCAAAGAAATGCATGATGAAAAACAAAATCTGAAGTTACATTCTAGTCAAAATATTGGGGGGGGGGGGGGGGGGGGGGGGGGGGTGTGTGTGTGTGTGTGTGTGTGTGTGTGTGTGTGTGTGTGTGTGTGTGTGTGTGTGTGTGTGTGTGTGTGTGTGTGTGTGTGTGTGTGTGTGTGTGTGTGTGTGTGTGTGTGTGTGTGTGTGTGTGTGTGTGTGTGTGTGTGTGTGTGTGTGTGTGTGTGTGTGTGTGTGTGTGTGTGTGTGTGTGTGTGTGTGTGTGTGTGTGTGTGTGTGTGTGTGTGTGTGTGTGTGTGTGTGTGTGTGTGTGTGTGTGTGTGTGTGTGTGTGTGTGTGTGTGTGTGTGTGTGTGTGTGTGTGTGTGTGTGTGTGTGTGTGTGTGTGTGTGTGTGTGTGTGTGTGTGTGTGTGTGTGTGTGTGTGTGTGTGTGTGTGTGTGTGTGTGTGTGTGTGTGTGTGTGTGTGTGTGTGTGTGAGAGAGAGAGAGAGAGAGAGAGAGTGTGTGAGTAGGAGAGGAGAGGGAGAGGGAGAGCTAATTCAGAAATGTATAAATAGATAACATCATTAAGAGGTCATTTATAATATTATTGACAAGTTATGAAACTAATGTAAGTTTAATCTTTCTAGAAGCCATGGTAGTGCAGTGGGTAGCATGCTTACATCCCAGCCAGGTGGTCATGTGGTCAAACCCCCCTCGTGGCAGGGATTATTTTTCAAATTGACCTGTCCTAACATGTTTACCCTGCCTAAATGAGGTACCAGAAAATATTTTTTTTTAATGTTGCATATCCCTTACAGGACGTCGCAGTCAACACCAGCATTTTTCAGCTGCTGTTGATGTACTAGGCAAGTTTTACATTCAGTAGTTTGCCATTGCTTTCTGAACGACCGGCTCACATACCCCTGTAAGTTACCAGTATGGTGCGATTCTCGCAGCTGCTGTTTTTCCCACGTGGATATACGGGATTACGAACAATGTCATTAACCCCTTGGCCAGGGATAAAATATTCTGTGAAGTAAATTCACAATATTGATCACTTCACCCAGCGACCTGGCCTAACATGTTTACCCAGCCTAAAAGAGGTACCAGAAAATATTCAGGGAAGTAAATTCACAATATTGATCACTTCACCCTGTGATTGCCAATTGGTCTATACAAGTACATGGCCAGCACTATGTGTTTAATACACCGCAAGGCATTGAAAGGCGTCATTTCCTTTACTTTCCTTATTTAACACTTGTTGACACCAACCAAACATTGTTTGGTTGCAATTCATTCATATACTTTTCCTAGCTCTGTCGCAGGTGGTTTCATTTAAATCAATAGTTGTCTTCATTTTAAAAACAAACAGAATGAGTTAAAATAACAGTTGTCTGAAATTTGTAGTTAAGTAATAACTGTCTGGAATGTGTGTCTAACCTAGAGGGCAGTGTGAAGGGAAGAAAGTGTAGGTGTCTGTGTATTGCTAGAAACAATTAAGTTGGAATTGTTAAATATGGCATTGCTGAAATCATGCATGTATTCTATCTGCTTTTCAAGGTGATAGAAATTATGAGTAATGGAAACCCCACAGTGGAAGGTCGGCTGGGAGAAATTGAGAAATCAAGCATGACCAGCAAAAAAGTTCATAGAAGAAAAATTGTTGACCTGGATTTGTCACTTTTGGGAAAGAAGCAACAGGTTGAAGAGAAGTGAGTTATTTGCCATTAATTCCAGCAAACAAACCATTAATTACTATTGTAAAAATATAATATTTCTTCCTGGCCTAGGGGTTAAACGACTTTCTCCATAATCCCATTTATCCACGTAGGGTAACGCAACACGCGAGAATTGGAAGCGGTTCTTGCTGCGTTGATGACTTACGGGATAAGTGAGCTGGTCGCTCAGAAAGCAATGGCAAACTACTGAGCGTAATCTTGTCAAGAAATTAACAACAGCTGTAAAATGCTGGTGTTGAAAGCTATGTCCTGTAAAGGATATGCGCCTGGGGGAGGGGGGGGGGGGGGAATATAATATAATATATAAAATAAACATTGTTTGTTTCTTGCATTGTAGAGTTGTAGAGAAAACATATTTAATTTTATCATCATCATATTTTCTCCAATGGCCCCAGGGTAATTTTCCGCCGTAACCAGAGCCTCAGAGATCACCTTGTGCATAGTCGCCTCCCCACGGTTACCTCATCCGTGGGCACATTCGAATGCCATCGTAGGAACTGTCTGACATTCCCATACGTTGTTCAGACACCAGAGATTGCATTTCCCCGAGGTACCTTCACCTTGAAAGATTCTTTCACTTGCACATCCTGCAATCTGATTTATGTTATCATCTGCAAACGATGTGACATGAAATACATTGGCCAAACGGGCAGACGTCTTGCGGATCGTTTCAGGGAACACCTCAGGGACATCAATCAGGGCGCTGACAAACCTGTCCCCAACCATTTCAATTCCTTCAACCATAATGGAGCCGACGATGCATGTGTCACCGCACTAAAACCTTGCTTCTCCAATAGCGGCGTCAGACTTAAAATTAATGCCAACTAATCAACAATCTGGGATGCATCCACCCAGCCGGAATTAATACGGTTGTGGACGCTACAGTATAACTGTGGCATCTTCCCTAATTGTTCACACTATCTATTACTATGCTGTCCCCCCCCCCCTCCCCCCCCCCCCCATATCTAACTTAATTGTCCTCACTTTCCTATATTTTCATAGCAGACTGTTCACATATTTTTGGCTACTCCAATCCTTTTTGGCAACCCATTTTTAATTCAGCTGGCCAAGTCACCTTTCCGGCCTCACGTGGCTAAGTTATAGATCGTGTGTTAGTGTATTGTGGTCTTTCATTTGCTGTATCTCGTTGTTAGCTGTGTTGTCATTGACAAAGATTCTGAGAATCGAAACGTCTGTGTGTCGTATTGTATGCGTTCGTGTGTATTTTATCTTATTTTATTATTCATTTTTATATTTATTGAGTGCTTCTGATTTCGGATTTTTCACCTGTATTTCGCGACACGTGGATCTCCTTGTAAGGTATGTGCAACGTTTGTTGATGTTTAGTTCGTTTTTTCTCGCAGGAGTTTAAAATACCTATTTGTTTCCTATGACTACTGAGCTGGTAAGCAAAACTCTGGCCACTATGCTGCAGCTCCAGTATCTTGTAATGAGTACGGCAAGGTGCGTAGAGTGCCTTAGTCATCCACTGCACCTGTATTCATCTCCAGTTGTCTTGACTTGTCTTGCCACAGGATTTAGACGGACTCAGGCGAGATAGTGTGGTCAACGAATTGCGCAACTCTTCCTCACATTAATCCAATTCATAACGCAAGTCATTCTTCTTCCAACTTCCCTCACTGGATGAAATGAAAGATCATTATCATACTTAATGGGCAAACTCCAGTACCAAGCTTGTATAATGATGAAGGTGCCCTTATTTGACGTTGTAAATATTTTAGTAATGGAGTCAATTGAGTTATTTTCTCTCCTTCTTTAATCTACCATCAACAAACTGGTAGACACAGACTTTGCAATCTACATTTCAGCAAATGTGCATTCTTTTACAAAGATGAGAGTTGACCAGGCCTAGTACCATCCTTTTTTATTTCATGATTTTCTCATTTTAGAGCCAGCATGCACACGAACTACGACTGTAACATTGACCAGTCTTTGACCAATAAGAAAGTGACCAGATCAGTGTCTCGTGCGGATGCCACCATTGGCGTACTTGACAAGGCCAACATGAACAGTCATTCTAGTACCATAAAAGGCTGCACAGGCCAAAGTGTAAATAGTGCCAATGTTACCAAGCGAGGTATGTCTGTTTTGTTACAAAATTGTGATACTGGTTTACTCTCTTTTATTTTCAAACAAATTGTATGACGAATAGTTCAAACAGCAAATGTCTGGTTTCTCAGTTGGTATTTATTTTTCTCTTTAGAGACATTCTTCATTATGAATAGTTAAGACCCCAAGTCTATTTTCTCCATTTCCTGGAGCATTAAAAACAGCTTTTATAATGAATAGTGTGAACATCATCGAGCATGGTATGTTAGTATGGTACGTTAATCATATTATAATATTTGACTTATTTTAAAATCTTGAACTGATCTTTTATTTCTCTTTCCTTACTTTCAAGATTGTAGTCAAGACGTAGTCATGAAAAACTAGGTTGTATCATTGAATCAGCATTGATTTCTGACATATACCTCACAATGTTCTAGTTTAAAACAGAAAGTAATTTCATGGTATTTTCTGAAAAGGTGTGATGTATTAGATCTTCACATATGCTAGATCATGGAATTATGAAGAGGGTGACCTCCAGATCCCTTCCTAGCCATCTTTCCTGCCAAGAAATATCCCTTTTAACTAGACTGGGTTTACCTCCAAGTGAATCAAATTTACTACTGTTGCAACTGGCAACACACCAAATACAAGGTTAGTAAGTGCAACAACCTCCATTCTGTCACAGAGCTAGGTTAGGGTTGGAAATGGTAGCAGGGTAGTAGATAGAGCATACTAGGTAAAGACTAAGTCATGAAATGACCAGTTCTCTACCTAGTAATCTAATTTATGTTTTAAGTCATATAAAGTAGGTATCCAGTTTACAACTTTATAATTTGAAGCAGTCCTGAATTTGGTTTCATACTTGTTACCAGGGTAATGTGATGTGTTAAATTACCATGTAGAAAGTTACTTAACATAACTGTCTTAAATTCCATTTTAGGGAAATGAGAAGCAAAAGTGATTGATTTATTGGAAACTAGAAGAAATGAAATGAGAAGCAAAAGTGACCTACTTGTTGAAAACTAGAAGAAAAGAAATGAGAAGCAAAAGTGATCGATTTATTGGAAACTAGAAGAAAAGAAATGAGAAGCAAAAGTTACCTACTTGTTGGAAACTAGAAGACAAGAAATGAGAAGCAAAGGTGACCTAACTGTTGTAAACTAGAAGAAAAGAAATACATTTTAACTCTTTTGGTTTGAAGCATTGCACGTCATATTCTCCATTAAATCCAATCATCGTATCATACGCCATCTTACTTTTTGCATTTATTTAACTAAAAATAATATGTTGTTCCCCCAATGGTTAGTTCAGCAGCTGCGGTATTGTAGTGGCTGGAATCCTCGTCTGCTAGCTTGGTGGTCATTTGTTCGATTACCCATCAAGGAGAATTTTTTTGATTGACATGGGCTCCCAGATTGACCCAATGTAAAATAGGTACCAGGACATGACCTGGGAAGTAAAATGCAGCTGGCATGACATTGACCACAACACCCATCATGTGCTAATTTGTGCATAGATATAATTTGTGCTAGATATAAAATTGACTTAGCAACATACGCCCAATGTGGTTCAAGGCTTAAAAAAGGGCCCTTTACTTACAGTGATCACTTCCGTATATATTTTATACAAATGGTATATATTTAGCCTCTGTGAAAGTAATGCAGTTGTCATTTTTCATAGTGGCTTTTTTACCCTTGGGAATCTTATCTAAACACTATTGCAGTGGTTCTCAACCTTTTTTGGCCCATGCACCCCTTCACCATATGTTCAGAACGTCATTCCCTCCTTTCGTATTGCCTCCCTATAAATTCCCCTCCCCCCGCCCCTACACAATATATGTAAAAATGGAAGCAAAATTTAATAACACATACTAGAAAAAGTCTAGACGTCTACATAAAACGTGATTTGCAGGTCTACTTACATTATAAAATCAATTTCAGAAGGGCGAAAGTACAGAACTGTAAAGTATGGAGGGATAAAAAATATCAAATAATCGGTTCTTGTATTAACGTGATCTTGAAATATTCATCCCCCCCCCCCCTCCTCCCCCCGGAAACCCTAAAATTCCCCCTGGTTCACGACCGGTTGAGAACCACTGGTCTAAACCTTTCTTTTTTGGCGTTCACTTTGAACTCTAGTCCATACACATGTACTAGTTCTAGTGCACTGGACTGATTTTTGCATGCGGATTAGCTTTCTCTATTACTAGTTTCCATCATCATCAGGCCAACCCACTCCGGTTTCCGAGGTACTTGTAATGTACGTCGCCAAGTCAAGGACGAGAAGTCAACAGTTTAGTCTAACTGACTGGTGCAGGGGTTGAACCGGCTACCTCGGCATCAGTACACCGGAAGTTTAAATTAAGCGTTATTGTCTTTTAAAGAGTTAAAATGAAAGCTCTTTATGGACCTTTTTGTTATAAAGTGACT
This sequence comes from Cepaea hortensis, assembly GCA_963921405.1. NCBI lineage: Eukaryota > Metazoa > Mollusca > Gastropoda > Stylommatophora > Helicidae > Cepaea > Cepaea hortensis. The sequence goes on from OY992878.1 coordinate 110,668,002, forward strand.
CAACATTATTCTGAGAAAGTAATATCAATAAACAAATATTTCTCTTTCATAATGAAAGCTTCATTTCCATCTGACATTGGGGAATTTAATAAGGTAAAGATGGAGAGCCATTGTTTGACAGAGTTATACAATTGTTATAGAATTGTACAACTTGAGAGAAAGGGCACTACAGAAAGCTGACATAATAGACTTCCTCCATGTTCCATTTGCCCGAGTTTTATTTTTATTTAAAGTTTTATCCAATGTTTGAAGTAACATTTGTATTGCATTTTTTAAAATTGTCATTTAACTCCTTGTATTTGTGTTTGATTGATTGATTGATTTAGGAACTGACATCACAACATTCGGGGCATTCCCATAGGCACTCCGTCCCCATCCTCAGCAGCCAGCGAAGAGTTCCAACACCAATTGTACCAGTAGCAATCTGATTATATGTCCGTCTCGCCTTTCTTCTGAGCGTCGAGCGTCGGCCAGATCCCCTCGTCACTCCTTGCTGCCTCATTCTTGCCAGACCATGATGATCCATTTGCTCCTCCAAGGTGTACACGTGCTCCCGCAAGGCCGCAACCACGTCTGCCTTGTCATGCATCAATACTCCAAATTTTGCAGAGCCAGCCAATCTGCCTGTCTGTTCATTCCCCAGCACACCGGCATGCCCCGGAGAAAAGATCAAGGCGATGCTTGCCACCCGTGATCTCCGAAGCAAAGCAACCCACTCTGCACGAAGCATGCCTGTCCTCACCTTCTTCAGCATGCTTTCTGAGTCAGTTACAATCATGATGTGTGTGTGTATCATAATCTCGATCCAGCGGAAAGCTGCAGTGATCACCTCCACCTCCATTCTTAAGCTAGATGTTGTGGTATCATATGCTAAGCTAGATGTTGTGGTATCATATGCCAGGCTCTCCTGCACCAAACGTCGGCCATTAGCTTTTGCTATGAACCCCCAGGCACTTCTCCTACCTCTCGACACCGAACCATCTGTGTAGATAGTCACATCACCCGAAAGAGCATTATCATGAATTAGTTGCTGGATTTCCACTTCTGGGGCCCCTGCTAACCACTGCCGGCTCAATGTGATTATAACTCTGCACAAGTCTGGCTGCTCCACTGGCACTCTGACCCACTCCTCTCCTCGCCTAATGTTCTCCAAGATGCACACATGTCTGATGGTATCCTCCGTCTAAGCCATCCGTGATTTCCCTCTTATCAGTCGCTGAACCCTTAACTGTCCAGCGTCTCATGCAAAGGGTGATCTGTGTCTGCAGCTACTCTGAGGTATGCCTTCGCCTGCATCACCTTGAGCCTACCTGCAACAGTTGGCAAACCAAGGATGTAACGCATGCACACCACTGGGATGACTGGTGCATCCCAGAATGACCTGCATAGCTTCGTTCTGTATGCGCTCTAACTTCACCAGCTGACTCTTTGAGACAGTGAGCAGTCCTAGCCCATAATCAATCACTAGTTACTTAGTTAGTCGCAGTTCCAACTTCACGGCAACGGGTCGTCCCCATATTGCTCCGTTCCTGTGCCAGTGAATATCACAAAATGCTCCTCACTGCCCCATGTGAGCAATGGAATAGACAGGAGTGTCGACAAGCCAACAGCGCGCACATGTACACTGTGCATAATGCCGCCGCCAGAATGCCAACACAAGAGTCCTCCACGAAAAATACAGTTCGTCAATGAAAACGGCAGTCACCAGAAAGACTTCATTGACCGGGGTTTTATCCCATATGGCTCGGTCTCTTTCTGCAGTGCGACCCACCGAAAGTGCCGTACAAAGCACGAACTTCGTAGCTACAGCAACGACTCCCAGGAGTTTCCTGAAAAATGCACTCGTAAACCGAAAAGACAAACCAATCAATCCAGCAATAGCCGGCCGTCATCGCTCCGAACATGCAATTCACGCGAAAAACAACCGCGGACAAAAGCATTCTACATGAAATTCACAGCTCACAGTGTCGCACCACGCACTCACTCAGTAGCAGGGCGACGGAACCATAGCCTCCTTAGTCGCCTCTTACGACGTGCATGGTAGGCAACAGTGTTACTATTCTTTGCTCTCCCATAATCAATCACTGAGAGGATCAAGTGCTGGTATAGTGTGAAAAGCATTCTCTGCTCTGTGTCCATTGCAGCCATAGTTTTAAGTGCATTGAGTCCCTTTTGAGATCTTGTCACAACCGTCTCCACATGATCCTTGAAGGACAGGCTCCTGTCAAATGTGATTCCCAGATACTTCAGTTTGTTCTCTCTGTTGACGTTTCTACCATCTGTTGTGAGGCTTGGGACATCAGTACTCACAATCCTGTTGTCCAAAGAGCACCATAAAACAGCCGTCTTTTCCAGGTGGATGACAGCACTCATTTCAGTGCACCAGTCAATCACTTTGTCTACTGTCGCCTGTAGCTCCTGGGCTGTTTGTACCCTATCTCTCCCCTGCCTATATGCAAGAATATCATCTGCAAATGTTAGTATCCTTCTCTCCAAACCCTGGTGCTTCTAGATTTGCAATCTTGCTCGTATACACGTTAAAGAGCACAGGTGAGATTGCAGATCCCTGTGGCAGTCTCGGGGTTAGCATGTGGCTCTGAGGTCCATGCACCCAGACAGAGAGCAACCTGACGAGAATGCAGGTCGGCTGCTATTCAGTTCACCAACCAGGGATTGGCCTCCTCCTCCATCAGTGCGGTCATCAAAATATATCTAACTCGTGTTGTATGCATCCTTGAGATCAAGCGCCGCCGCCATCGTTTCCTGTCTATTCTGGAACCCCTCATAAACATCAAAGGCAAAAGTGGCTGCATTTGACCAGGTATCTTTTCCTGGCCTGTAGCTCCCTAGGCCTCTTGGAAGAAGCTTCCCCCTTTCCAAAATCTCTTGCATCTTGACGGCGACTATCTTCTCTAAACCCTTCCCAATTGTATTTTGAAGGGTGATAATCCTAAAGCCGCTAAGCTTCGAATGATCCTTGAATGGTTTTGGGAGAGGGATGAGATAGCTGTGCATCCAGTCCTGCGGTACTGATGCTGTCCTGATGCTCTGGTTAAAGCAGTCGGTCATCTCCTTCAGGTCTGCATCACTCAAAGCCTTCATGTGGCCATACCTAACCCCATCGGGCCCTGGTGCCATGTCTTTTGCCTTTTTCAAAATATGTTTAACATCTTCAACCCGTATTATGTCTTCATAATGCATATTCTCCATGGTGCCAGATAACCCCTCTCTAACTGCATCCCTGGTATCAGCATCATTATGATTGGTCTGCTCTAAAAATCTCTGGAGAAACGCCTCCCCTTTCTCTTTGTCTGTTGTCACGCGCACATCATCATCTCTATAAATTGTTCCCACTGTCATAGGCCGATCTTTTCTTTGCATTTGTCTGTGCAGCTTCCAGAATCTTCGCAGTGTTTTATCACCTCCAATCTCCTTCATGAAACATTCCTATTTTGCGTTTTTCGCTTCCGCAGCACAGTGCTTGAAAAGCTCCACTGTCAACGTCTCGAATAGTTTGTGTAGCGGGTTCAGACAGGCAGATGTACATGAACAGATGAGTTGTGAACAAACATGTACATAGTCACATATTTTAATAACAGATCATTACGATACTACTCGCATATCTAGTTTACACAACTCACACAGCGCTCAGCAATACTCTAGCGCGTTTACATAAGTTCACACAATTGTGATTCAGCACACACACTAATACACAGCTAATCACAGCCACATTCTCTCTCATAGCAAACACTGGCATCTAAGTAATTGGCCTATTCTCCCTCTTGAAACAGTCAAGCGTTCTCTTCCATCCACAGTCTAGTCCTGTCTGAAGCTTTCTGCTCAGATTGGTAAGCACGAGGTACTTGACCCTCGTGCCGTCCGTGGTAGTCATGCTAGGTCAGGTCTGTCGTCTTGTCCTTCGCCCGTCTGTTGATGGCAGGCGTACTGCGTCGTACCGTCCATGGTTTACCTGCCCTGTCGTTCCAGGTCTCAGTCCTGTCTGTAAACCCCCTGTCCTGGGCGTATAGACCCATCCACTATACCCGTAATCTTCCCATGTCCTATGTCTATCCTGTCCTCTATGTCATGTCCTTTTGGGACCTTGACATCCACCTTATCTTTCTTGACCTTTTCCGCTGTATCCACTTCTTCTCGTGAGCTTTGGGGTGTCTGTTGCACTTTCCTTAGCTGCTTCACTGCAGCTCTCTTTGCTTTCCAAGCATGGTCTACTTCTGGAGTCCACCATGGGGGCTACAAAAAAGGAGCTTTAACAGTCCTGTTGCATGCCTCCTGTCTGAGGTGTCAAAGAAGGCTGTCGGTCCTCTCATACCGGACGGAAGGTCTTGTGCGCTCTCCCAGCCTAACTTTCCTGGATTTAGAGATCAGGACTGAACACAGCATGTGATCACTCCCATCGTCATTCAAAACAGTCCACTTTACATCAAGGACTGATGACTGGTAGACAAGTGCCAAGTCAATAGCTGTGTCTGCATCGCCAGGCCTCATTGCCATTCTAGTTGGCCTCCCATCATTTATGCAGACCACATCAGAGTCCACCATGGCATCCACAAGGGCAATTCCCTGTCGGTTTTCTCCACTACTGTCCCATTCTCTGTTCCTCGCATTGAAGTCTCCATATATGAGTAGCCTATCACCTGGTATTCCTCCAATTCCTTAAGCCAGTCCCAGTGTTCCTTTCTGACAAAACAGTCCACTGTGGCATATACGTTTATAATGTTCCAACTTAAGCCACCAATCTCCATTTGTATACCCTGGACCTCTCTTGCACTGTGATTCCACTGGCTCAAGTCAAGTACCACATGCTTCACACCTTCCTTCACCAGCAGACCTTGCCCATGTCTCTACTGCCCAGTAGGTTTTATATAACTGGCGTACCCAGGACAATGATATTTGTCTGTATTTAGCTCCTGGAGCATGAGGACATCAAAATCATATATTAGCCTCTCCAATACAGGACCTCTCTGACAGTACCAGTATTCCACTCTTACATAGTTGAAACCTAGTCTCTCCACTTTTCGTCTTGTTCTCCTGGCGCCTACCCTCCTATTTATTTGCATTTGTGTTTCACACATACAAAATCAATTTACAGTGTTAAAGAGAAGAGTCCTTAAAAACAGTTATAGCATACAAGTAGATGTATAAAATATGTTGGCAGTTTGAACATCTTTAATGTACCATGGATCTATTTGCATTTATAGTAATTGTCGTCTTTCTCCAAACAGAATGTCCACTTTTTAAAGCATCAGGCAGCAGCAAGCCAAAAAGGCCACACATGGCAATAGTTCCAACTGTTGGGGAAGTGAATTCGTCATCTGTTGTTTACTTGCCAGCTGGGAATATCACACCTGTCAAGGAGACTAAGAAAGGCAAGAAATAAGTACCCAACTCTTCTCAATAGTGTGCAGGATAGTTTAAAAAAAAAAATAAAGGACAATTTTACACACCTTACGATGCATTGGACATATGGCGCTAGACCTATATTTATAGACCAATCGGCTCTCAGTGGGTCATGTGGGTAGTTTCACATCACACCTTTACTTTCCTGGACATTTCCTGGCACTCAGGCTGGGTTGACTGGGGAAACTGCACACTAGAGACTTAAATAAAAGACAATAAGAGGAGGCTGAAATAGCATGATAGAGGAATACAACATACTGAAATAAAATGCAGTAGTCTTTATGAGTTTATGAAAATAAAACATAATTGTATTGTGGTAGCTGGCATGGCTGCTGAAAAGGGATAGAAGATGAAGAGAGAGAGAGAGAGAAATCCATCCATCCATCATGTGCCAAGCCGATAAGCATGGGTGGTCATGTTCTGCCATCTCACTCGATCACCAGAGTCGTGGATCAGCTCAATGTTCCTGTCTCGACCATGCCATGTGGCCAAGCGATCCAGATATTTACTTTTCAGTCTTCCCCTTGGTCTCTTCCCTTCGATCTTGCCAGTCATCACCAAGTTCTTCAAGAGAGAAATACACACAAGATGTTCAGCAGATTGTCACTGTTGAGTATGTAAAGTAAATTAAGCACTTAAAACAAACATGTCCCGAAGAATGGGCCTGCTATGGGTGTGTGAAATGTTAGTACCATCACATGATGTAGGCCTCAATGGGTGTGTGAAATGTTAGTACCATCACATGATGTAGGCCTCAATGGCTGTGTGAAATGTTAGTACCATCACATGATGCAAGCCTGAATGGGTGTGTGAAATGTTAGTACCATCACATGATGTAGGCCTCAATGGGTGTGTGAAATGTTAGTACCATCACATGATGTAGGCCTCAATGGGTGTGTGAAATGTTAGTACCATCACATGATGCAAGCCTGAATGGGTGTGTGAAATGTTAGTACCATCACATGATGTAGGCCTCAATGGGTGTGTGAAATGTTAGTACCATCACATGATGTAGGCCTCAATGGGTGTGTGAAATGTTAGTACCATCACATGATGTAGGCCTGAATGGGGTGTGTGAAATGTTAGTACCATCACATGATGTAGGCCTGAATGGGTGTGTGAAATGTTGGTACCATCACATGATGTAGGCCTGAATGGGTATGTGAAATGTTGGTACTATCACATGATGTAGGCCTGAATGGGTGTGTGAAATGTTAGTACCATCACATGATGTAGGCCTGAATGGGTATGTGAAATGTTGGTACTATCACATGATGTAGGCCTGAATGGGTATGTGAAATGTTAGTACCATCACATGATGTAGGCCTCAATGCGTGTGTGAAATGTTAGTATCATCACATGATGTAGGCCTGAATGGGTATGTGAAATGTTAGTACCATCACATGATGTAGGCCTGAATGGGTGTGTGAAATGTTAGTACCATCACATGATGTAGGCCTGAATGGGTGTGTGAAATGTTAGTACCATCACATGATGTAGGCCTGAATGGGTGTGTGAAATGTTAGTACCATCACATGATGTAGGCCTGAATGGATGTGTGAAATGTTAGTACCATCACATGATGTAGGCCTGAATGGGTGTGTGAAATGTTAGTACCATCACATGATGTAGGCCTGAATGAGTGTGTGAAATGTTAGTACCATCACATGATGATAGGCCTGAATAGGTGTGTGAAATGTTAGTACCATCACATGATGTAGGCCTGAATGGGTGTGTGAAATGTTAATACCATCACATGATGTAGGCCTGAATGGGTGTGTGAAATGTTAGTACCATCACATGATGTAGGCCTGAATGGGTGTGTGAATTGTTAGTACCATCACATGATGTAGGCCTGAATGGGTGTGTGAAATGTTAGTACCATCACATGATGTAGGCCTAAATGGGTGTGTGAAATGTTAGTACCATCACATGATGTAGGCCTGAATGGGTGTGTGAAATGTTAATACCATCACATGATGTAGGCCTGAATGGGTATGTGAAATGTTAGTACCATCACATGATGTAGGCCTCAATGCGTGTGTGAAATGTTAGTATCATCACATGATGTAGGCCTGAATGGGTATGTGAAATGTTAGTACCATCACATGATGTAGGCATGAATGGGTGTGTGAAATGTTAGTACCATCACATGATGTAGGCCTGAATGGGTGTGTGAAATGTTAGTACCATCACATGATGTAGGCCTGAATGAGTGTGTGAATTGTTAGTACCATCACATGATGTAGGCCTGAATGGGTGTGTGAATTGTTAGTACCATCACATGATGTAGGCCTGAATGGGTGTGTGAAATGTTAGTACCATCACATGATGTAGGCCTGAATGGGTGTGTGAAATGTTAGTACCATCACATGATGTAGGCCTGAATGGGTGTGTGAAATGTTAGTACCATCACATGATGTAGGCCTCAATGGATGTGTGAAATGTTAGTACCATCACATGATGTAGGCCTGAATGGGTGTGTGAAATGTTAGTACCATCACATGATGTAGGCCTGAATGGGTGTGTGAAATGTTAATACCATCACATGATGTAGGCCTGAATGGGTGTGTGAAATGTTAGTACCATCACATGATGTAGGCCTGAATGGGTGTGTGAATTGTTAGTACCATCACATGATGTAGGCCTGAATGGGTGTGTGAAATGTTAGTACCATCACATGATGTAGGCCTGAATGAGTGTGTGAAATGTTAGTACCATCACATGATGATAGGCCTGAATGAGTGTGTGAAATGTTAGTACCATCACATGATGTAGGCCTGAATGGGTGTGTGAAATGTTAGTACCATCACATGATGTAGGCCTGAATGGGTGTGTGAAATGTTAATACCATCACATGATGTAGGCCTGAATGAGTGTGTGAAATGTTAGTACCATCACATGATGATAGGCCTGAATGAGTGTGTGAAATGTTAGTACCATCACATGATGTAGGCCTGAATGGGTGTGTGAAATGTTAGTACCATCACATGATGTAGGCCTGAATGGGTGTGTGAAATGTTAGTACCATCACATGATGTAGGCCTGAATGGGTGTGTGAAATGTTAGTACCATCACATGATGTAGGCCTGAATGGGTGTGTGAAATGTTAGTACCATCACATGATGTAGGCCTGAATGGGTGTGTGAAATGTTAGTACCATCACATGATGTAGGCCTGAATGAGTGTGTGAATTGTTAGTACCATCACATGATGTAGGCCTGAATGAGTGTGTGAATTGTTAGTACCATCACATGATGTAGGCCTGAATGGGTGTGTGAAATGTTAGTATCATCACATGATGTAGGCCTGAATGGGTGTGTGAAATGTTAGTATCATCACATGATGTAGGCCTGAATGGGTGTGTGAAATGTTAGTACCATCACATGATGTAGGCCTCAATGGGTGTGTGAAATGTTAGTACCATCACATGATGTAGGCCTCAATGGATGTGTGAAATGTTAGTACCATCACATGATGTAGGCCTGAATGGGTGTGTGAAATGTTAGTACCATCACATGATGTAGGCCTGAATGGGTGTGTGAAATGTTAGTACCATCACATGATGTAGGCCTCAATGGATGTGTGAAATGTTAGTACCATCACATGATGTAGGCCTGAATGGGTGTGTGAAATGTTAGTACCATCACATGATGTAGGCCTGAATGAGTGTGTGAATTGTTAGTACCATCACATGATGTAGGCCTGAATGGGTGTGTGAAATGTTAGTATCATCACATGATGTAGGCCTGAATGGGTGTGTGAAATGTTAGTATCATCACATGATGTAGGCCTGAATGGGTGTGTGAAATGTTAGTACCATCACATGATGTAGGCCTCAATGGGTGTGTGAAATGTTAGTACCATCACATGATGTAGGCCTGAATGGGTGTGTGAAATGTTAGTACCATCACATGATGTAGGCCTGAATGGGTGTGTGAAATGTTAGTATCATCACATGATGTAGGCCTGAATGGATGTGTGAAATGTTAGTACCATCACATGATGTAGGCCTCAATGGATGTGTGAAATGTTAGTACCATCACATGATGTAGGCCTGAATGGGTGTGTGAAATGTTAGTATCATCACATGATGTAGGCCTGAATGGGTGTGTGAAATGTTAGTACCATCACATGATGTAGGCCTCAATGGGTGTGTGAAATGTTAGTACCATCACATGATGTAGGCCTCAATGGATGTGTGAAATGTTAGTACCATCACATGATGTAGGCCTGAATGGATGTGTGAAATGTTAGTACCATCACATGATGTAGGCCTGAATGGATGTGTGAAATGTTAGTACCATCACATGATGTAGGCCTCAATGGATGTGTGAAATGTTAGTACCATCACATGATGTAGGCCTGAATGGGTGTGAAATGTTAGTACCATCACATGATGTAGGCCTGAATGCATGGTGGAAGAGGCGGCCAGTCTTTCCCTCACTTAGCGGACAAGCATCAGCATCCAGCCCTGGTCAAACTGCGCCCATGATATTATCAGTGCAATATCTTAACAATTCCGCCAACAAACTCACTAAATTTAGCATTTATTTCAATAATCCCATGAATTCATTTACACATTTTCTCCTACTCATTATTTATGTACGTGTGCACTTATTTTTTCACTTAAGTAGGTTAATGTTGTGCAATGCTTCACCATTTTTGTTCACAGACAACATCCTGGGAGAGGTAAGAAATCCGAGCCACCATTTCACAGACAACCAGTTTCCACATTTGTTCACGGAGGGAGACATCCCTGCCAGCCACATGTTTGCTTCCACTAACACTACTAGTGACATGTTTCCATATCAAAGTCACGCTCAGATGAACACACCATTGGCACGGGTCAGTGCTGCCGACCATAGTGACTTGACCACCTATACTGGGATATATTTTGATGGAGCCTTTTGTCACTACTATCCACAGTTGCAAGACCCCAACACCAGCAGCTACTTTGGTGTTGGTGGTAATACTGAATATGTCAATCCAAATGCAGTTCTGCCCATGACATCTTACGTACCTAGGGCTGCAGCGTTCACCTCATCACAGAAATTTGACCGCACGTCAACAGAATTTGACAGATACGGCATGGGCGACCAAAAAACTGATGTTTTTAATAATAATTGCAACATCACAGGGTTCAAGCCTAGCAATACCTGACCATTTATATATTAATTCGTTCATATACATATTTTAATGTACGTTTAAATGAACAAGTTATGCATTATTCTTGAGCAAAATATGCATCAGGTATGTAATTGTTTTATGCTTCTATTAAGTAATCTTGACATGTTTTGTCAAGTGGCACTTGTGAAAAATACATTGACTATGAAACAGCTCTAATAGCAAAGACTGCTATTTACTATTATTTTGAGTATTTAAGAAACAGTGGTAAATATTGCTTACTTTACACATTTAATATCAGAGGATGTTCTTATTTACATATTTGTCAAGAGATGGTCACTAATTTACTCATGTAACATCAGGTGATGTTATCTTCTTTAGTATTGGAAGTAATTTCAGTTTTTGCCCAAGCATGGGGTTTTGCTAGTCATTTTAAATTATATAGAATTAAATGTAGCTATTTTATACAAATTGTTATCTTACTGAAGTTTCTAAGTCAAATGGAATTCTCTTTTTCAAATGGTTGATGATTTGTTGATACACATGTATATTCCCAGTTATGAGAGATGTCTTTGTTATTGTTTTTCTGTTCTTTGTGGAATACAGAAATGCCAGACTAAACAAATTCAATCAACAACTGTTCTTGGAATTATTTGTCACTTTCTGAACTTCATTTCTTCAGATTACGTAAGGTGTGCTTACGATTGTGTTGAGTATTTGTTGCTGTCTAGTGCAGTTATTAGGTCTCTAATGTATTTGAATGAACAAATGTTCAAAAGTTGCAGTATTAATGTTTGCTTAACATAAAAATACACAGTTCATTTTGACAGGTCAGAGACTATTCTGTTGTATATGTAGTTCATTGTTCTTGTCACCTCATGTTCTTGTCACCTCATGTTCTTGTCACCTCTTTTTCTTGTCACCTCATAATGCAATCTCTATATCTATTTCAGATACAAGGTTTTCATTCATTTTGTCTTCTGCAGTATTGTGGTGATTTTCGTTAATGTTTTGTAGTGCATTTCTATTACCATTATCTCTCTCTCTCTCTCATCATGTTCCTCTTGTACCTTGCGGTGTCGAGGTGAAGTATAAACTTTGTGAGAGTGCCCGGTTATGGGCTTCGTATATCGACATTCCCATGGATTCTGTTATTCCCTCCGTCCAGCGTTTACGTGGTCGGCCTCTTCCTCTGTTTCCATCTGGTCTGTACGTCATTGCCTGTTGTGGCATGCTGTTGACTGGTAGCCTACTTGCATGGCCAAACCATTTGACTTGCTGCTTTCTAATAAAATCTAGAGCAGCTTTAACCCCCACTTTAGTCCTGATTTCTTCATTTCTGATCTTATCTCTTCTTGATACGTTGAGTATTCTTCTCAGGAACCTCATTTCTGTTGTTGTGATTTTTCTTTTCTCTTTTTCTGTCATTGTCCAGGTTTGGCATTGGTAGCACAGAGTTGGTAGGAAGATTGTGTTGTAAAGTGCTTTCTTAGTAGTTATTGATACATGTTTGTTCTTTAGTATTGGTGCCATTTGTCCAATGAGTTGATTTGCCTTATTGCACCTATTTTCGATCTCGTCTTCTGATCTGCCATTTGATGATATTATACTTCCTAGGTACTTGAAGCTCTTTACTTGTTTCAAGGGATGTTCGTTTAGGTGAATTGTTGCTGTTTGTTCTTCTTTAGTTATAGTCATTACCTCTGTTTTGCTTGTGCTAATTTTCATGTTATGTTCCCTACACATTTCGTTTAGACTATTCATGTGGTCTTGTAATTCAGCTTCTGATTTTGCTATTAGTGCTTGGTCGTCCGCAAACAGGAGTTCTCTAATGGTTAGATTTGCAGATGGTTCTTCTTCTGTGTTCTCGTCATGCGGTATTCTTGCTGTCTCTGCTTGGCTGGTTTCTTTACATATGTTGTCTATATATGTTATGAACAAGAGAGGGGACAGGACACAACCTTGTCGTACTCCAGATCTTATGGTGAAGGGTTCTGAGTGTCCTCCAGTTGCTCTCACTATGCATTCACTGTTGTCGTATAAACTTCTACATAGGTTTGTTAGATGTGTGCTCACTCCATATTGTTTAAGGATTTCCCACAGCTTGTTTCTATCTACCCTATCAAATGCCTTTTCTTGGTCAACAAAGGCTAAGTAGAGTGTTTCATTGAATTCAATTGATTTTTCTATAAGTTGTCTAAGAGCAAAAATGGCGTCTGTGCATCCTTTGTTTTTCCTAAATCCAAGCTGCGTTTCGCTTAGCTGGGGTTCTAAAGTAGTTCGTAATCTTTTTTCAAGAATTTTGCAAAATATTTTCCCAGTATGACTCAACAGTGAAATGCCTCTGTATTGTGTGCAATCTCTTTTGCTGCCTTTGTTTTTCCAAATTGGGATAATTATGGCGTTTCCCCAGTCTCGTGGTGTCTGTTGTTCTACCCAAACATGGTTGAATAGTCTATGTAGCCAAGCTGTTCCTACTTCCCTTGCTGCTTTAATTAGTTCATTTGGTATTTCATCCTGTCCTGGTGATTTGTTCAATGGGGCTAATCTGATGGCTTCTATAATTTCTTCTTTTAGTATGTCTGGTTCTAGTTCCTCGGTGACATCTGTGTAGGTCTCTTGAATTCCTGTGACATCTGATGGGATGTTGAGAAGTTGTTCGAAATACTGCTTCCATCTTATTAGGATGTGTTTTTGTTCACTTATTGGTTCTCCATTTTCGCTGTTAATTATTTCAGTTGGGTCAAAGGGTACTCCTCTGGTTCGCATTGCACTTATCTTTTTGTAGAAGTTTCTGGTTGCCTCCTTGTAGTTTTTATTTAGGGTTTCTCCATACTCTTCCCAGTCTTTCTGTTTTTCCCTCTTTACTATTCTACTCACATGTCTTCTCGATATTCTGTATTCTATGAGATCACATTCCTGTTTGCTCTTCAACCACTTTTTATATTTTTTATATTACCATTATATCAGTCTTAATTATATAGCGCTTAAGAAATTCTTCTCCTTTCTCCCTCTAATTTGTTAGCATTGTACGTTCTGAGTCCTGTGTATTTCATATTTGACAGCTTACTTTCTTTCTATTCATCTAATGGCAATGAAAATATAGATTCTGAGGAAAATACAAAGAATATCATAGATGGACATAAAAATGAATGAGAAATTCCCTCAAGAAACAAATTAAAACCGTAAATTGATTACAGAAATAAACACAGAAGTCAAGATTTTCTGGGCACATTACTATAAGTAAAATTGAAAATTGAGTGACGGCTAGCAAAATTGATAGGGAAAGAGCAAGGGAAAGGCAAAGAGATCAATACTTGGATGGCTTGGCCAGACGGCATTATCCGGACAAGAACACAGAGCTGATCCAGGACATGTGATTGTATGAGAGGCATTATCCGGACATGAATACAGAACATGTGATTGTATGAGAGGCATTATCTGGACATGAACACAGAATATGTGATTGTATGAGAGGCATTATCTGGACATGAACAAGAGCTGAGAGCTGATCCAGGACATGTGATTGTATGAGATGGCACACCATGAACACCCATGCTTTATCAGTAGAGCATGGTGATGCCGAGGTAAGCGGTTCATCTCCTACACCGGACAGCTGGACTAAAATGTTGACCTGTTGTCCTTGACTTGGGCACGTAAATACAAGTACCTCTGAAGTCGGAATGGGTTCGCATGATAGTGAGGAACACTGTTAATAGGGAAAGCTAACCGACACGCAAAATTCAGTCCATCACTTCTATAAATAGTGTGTATGGACTTTGCTTGAGTTCAAAGCGAGCGAGCACCAAAAAAAAAAAAAAAATCAGTATGGCACATAATGGTTCATCCGTCTGTGTAAATTCCAGAATTTGCACATTTTCTCTCCCTCCACATCTCCCACACTTGTTCCTTGGCCTGTGATCAAAGATTTGAATGTGTTATTGGTACTTTATTTTATTCCACCTCAGCATTTTGTTGTTGGACGCTTTCTACCATTTCTTAATTGCTAGCTCCTTTGCTATCAGGACTTTTTCATCTAGCTCTTTTCATCATGGTGGATGGGTAAACAGTATTTTCCGTGTGATTTGTGTGGTTTTTTGGCTTAAAGAAAATAATAGTTATGCCAAGCTTTTATTTACTGCATGTTATGCTAACATGCTCAACCTAAACCATCTATAAAGATGAACTGAAGAGAAGAAAACGAAAATTACAGACCGGAGCATGACAGCATTAACTGATTCAATGACAAATGAAAAATGGGTTTAGACGAAACGGAAATTTATGGCAGAAAATGGGAAGTTGAGGTGTGTCACAGTAATGATCTAAAAATTGTAGCAATTATATTGTATTATATACCAAATTAAAGGAGATTACACAAAGAACATGTCAGTGTTGCTACTATTGCTAGAGGTTAGAAATATAACAATAATGTTAGATTTTTTTTTCAAATTGGAGACGGGGTGACAATTATTAAAAATTTCCACTCACCAAGGCACTACTCAATCTTTGATGATAATCCAATTAAATTTACCAAATAATGATAAATACAGCACTTTTCTTCACCAGTTTCACAAGACCAGCTCCTTAACACTATCAAAATACAATTAAAACACCATATTTTGAAGCACATCATTTTCACACAAAATGGAAAAAGGAAAACACGAGGCAGATTTGTACTCATTAGAATGAGAACCAATATATATACTATTTTCTATTTAGTTATGATTATTATTCTTTAAATTTATTTATTTAAATACTCCTCAGCTTATTTGTGATAGGCAAAGCAAACTTAAGGGCACAAGTGTGGCCCATTAGAGCAAGCATATTTTTCGACATGTGCCATCATATGATGATGAACTTTCACTGTTTGGTTTGTTTTCCACAATGTCCACGTGCTACATAACTTAACTGAATAACCACATTACTGCACATGCTATCAGTTATAGAATCTTACACAAAGTCCTTTAAATCAGAATAACTATAATCTAAAATTGTTTAAAACTATAATCTGGTGTAAATCAATGAGGTTGAAAAACGGAGGATGTTGCCATTTCTAAAATAATAAAAACAAATCAGTTTCACAAGCTGTTTTTCTCAAAACATGCTTTTTCCATGCTTCTTGTCAGATATTGTTCTAAAGGCATGTCTTTTTCCAGTGTTAATTTTCATTTACCAGGCACTATAATTGTGGAAGTTACGAGAAATGAAACAATGCACTGTCAGCATTCAGCCGATCAGTCAGCTTTTGGCAGTTTAGGGTAGTTCAATAGAGCCGATTAATCAGCTCTTGGCAGTGAATCAGTTAATAAGCTTTGTACAGGCAAGAATTGTCAGACTCAAAAAAGGGCACACAAACTCAGTGCACACCCTTCACCGAGTAAGTCTGGCTGGATTTGCCACTTGCAAATGTGGAGCACCAGAGCAAACTCCAGAGCACGTCCTACAAGACTGTCCAGATTTTGACAGAGAGAGGAAATCTGGCCTAAGGAACAAGCCTTTAATTAAGTTATGGTGAACCAGTAAAGACCTGAAGCACACCATCCTGTGTGACCTATGTCAGAATAGACAACAAATGTTGATCACTAAAGAAAAAGAAATATGTTATTAACATGTTATCTTATGTACAAGACTTTTTATAAGTAAAAGAATAGCATTATGCTGAAAGGATTTTAAGTAAATTAAACAATATTGTTTGCACAGACTGAACCAGATATGCACATACAACATAGTTGTTATGTAAAATGTTTTATTTTTAAGTCACTATGACATAAACAAGGGAGGTTTCATTGTTCTATCCTGTAGTGTTACAAATTGCAACTTGCTTGTCTTTTTTGACAATAACTGCTTTCTGATGTTTGTGATATTTGTTATAAGCAAGATTGTTTTCTTTTGTTTGCTCAACAAACGCTTGTGAGATTTCAATTTTCTTGTTGTTTCTAATATGCTAATGTACCAAATAATAGATGTGTTTGTTAGTTATTTTATGCACTTTTATTGTTTGTTTGTTTGATGTTGATTTTTATTTTGTTTACAATTCTGTAGACGTCAGAAAATTGTCTGAAGTGATAGTGAATTCTTGTTTTCTAAATTTTTCTTTCTTATGATCTCTCTTTCTTCCAGTGTTAACCATGTGTTGTTATGCTCAAATGTATTATTAAGTAATGGTATTACCTCGGTTGACTTTTATGTAATGTTAAACTGTCTTACTTAATACCTTCAAACAATTTAAGTTAAAATAGCAGGCTCACAATTTACTAAAAGTTCATATTAATATAATAATAATAATAATGTGATTGTATTTAACAGCTTTACAAGGTCTGTTAAAAAAGTATCAGATCTTTGGCATGAAAGAATACAATTACTCACCTAGAAGTCTGGAACCCTAATCCTCTTCAAAGTATTCTCCTTGGCACTGTACACATGCCTCACAATGGTCCCGTCACTGTTGAGAGCATTTCAAAAAGGAATCTTTGGGAATGGAGCACAGCATGGCTATCATGCTCTGCATGTCTTCCTGTGACTACAAGTGGGTGCAATTCAGCTGCAATTTCAGTTTTTACAACAGCCAAAAATTACAAGGAGCCTTGTCAGGAATGTAGGCAGCCTGATCAACCACAGAATATTGTGTTCGGCCAAGAAAGTCTAGATCAGATGCAAAGTCTGCACCTTAATGAAGCTGTGAATTGCAAATGAACAGACCTATTAGTAACGGGAACTTGGCAGCTCCATCATGACAATGCACCCACCCGTTCTTTGCATCTGATTCAGACTTTCTTGGCCAAACAGAATATTCCTCTGGTTTGTCAGGCTCCTCACTCTTCCAGCATGGCTTTTTGTGATTTGTGGCTGTTCTCAAAGCTGAAAAAGCTGCTGAAACTGACCCGGTTTGAGTTGCATGAAGACATTATAAGGAATATGACAGCCAGGCTTTGCTCGTTTCCTTAAGAGGCCTTTTTGAAATCCTTCCAACAATGGCAGGACAACTGGGAGAAGTGTGTGGAGTCCCAAGGAGAGTACTCTGAAGGGACTTCAGGTTTCAGATCTCCAGGTGAGTAACTTTATTTGTCCAGTCTATGATACTTTTTGAAAAGACATATATACAAAAGCTGAGAGGATCTCAAACATGCTGAAATCATCACCATCCAGTTACTTATGTGCATTGAAATGTGACTGTAAGAATCTTCAACACTTTCTACCCTGTCTTCACTGTGCACTTTTAGTCTGTCTATTGATATTGTCTGTCTATGAGTGGTGTTGTCTTCCCTCACACACTTCTCCCCTCAGCACATCCTTTAACTTGTCTTTTTTAATGCTCATATGTTGTCATCTGACAGTGGTATCATTCAGCATTTTCTTCAGTACCATTGTTTGTGGACCCTCCTTATTTTCACCTCCTGGTCACATTTCTCTTAATCATTAATGTAACCATATTTTAAAAGCTGCCTATTGTCTGTTATTTCGTTTAATCTTAGTGTTATGTGATTGTATGTTATCTTTTCATTGTTTTTGATCGTCTTAGTCTTATGTGATTGCATATTATCTCACATTGTCCATGTTAATTCATTGTCTATTTGTATTCAAGCTCCCTGTTTATTTAATGTCACTTTAGATTCATCATTCTCTTTATTCATTGTCCGTGTTAATTCATTCTCACTGTTTATTCATTGCCAATATATATTCTTCATTCTCCCTGCTTATTTATTCTTAGTGTGTATTCATTCTCCCTGCTTATTCATTGCCCAGGTGTATTCATTCAGTCTTCGTGTTTCAACACTACACTATAGTGAAAAGCATATGCAAAACTGGATTATTGTTAGTTTTAAATTGTATCAGAGTTGTTTAAATGTGCCTTGTTGTTTGATGTTATTGAATGTTACTTTGGCCATTTCTGTTGTCTTTCTTATATTTGCCTCACGCCTGCCATCACTGTTATTAGTTGGTACAGGTGAGAAATATGAAGATATCACACCCATTTTAGTTTTTTTTTTCCTTTGTTTCTTTCTTCTTCACCGTTATTATGTGTTATCTTACGGTAACAAACATTATTTATGTAAATATAACATTACAGTTAATAGTTTTTATGTAAATAAATCAAGTAAACTACATTTGCATGAATATATTCAAATCATGAAAATTTTCTCAAATCAAAAGAGCACTCATAACACTGACTAAATTAAGTAAATATTAATGGAGAAATTTAGCTGTCTGTATTTCTACAGCATGAAAGATACTAGATCAGAAGAAACTGTTGTTCAACTCTTTCATATATAATTCTAGTCTCTCCATCTTCAACGTGGGCATCATCATGGTCCAATACAGTACAGATCTTACACATAAATTCTACGACTGTTTTTGTGTACATTTGTTAAGTCTAAGAATGTGATGACTTTTACTTTGTAACTGTTCCCCTGCTATCCTGAGGTGTAGACAGTTCTCCCAACCAGTCTGCTCTATCAGTTAGGGCTGTCAACCGTCCAGGAAGTATTTATAGCACTTTGACAAATATTTAAAAATGCAGATAAATGCAAATAAAGTACATTGAGAAAAATGAAAGCATTTCTTTATTCATATCATGTGTATATCTTTCAAATATTTGTTGTTAACCAGTTTGAGACAGTTAAAAATATCCAAATAAGAATGATACGAGGGAATTAATTTAATCAACCTGAGATGTTCATTTAAAACAAGTTATTAGTGTGTAAAATGCCTGTGTTATTACCATATCATCATAACTTTCATGATAACTTGTTACCAAAAGGGAGGTAATTTCTAAGAGACCATAAGATAATGCAATGCTGTTTTTTGGTATCATTGGAAAAGGCATCCTCAAAAGTCCTCATCTTTTTTTAACCCAGACATCATTTTCTGGATTGCAGAGATGGTAGCCCTGTCAGTGGCTTTTGTAAAAGCTGTTTTTAGGACAAGGCCTGAATCCTTCAGTGTAACCACATGATGTTTTATATTTTGTATTAATGACTGTCTAATTAATTTGTTCAGAAAGCAATGGCAAACTACAGTAAACTTGCCTAGTAAATCACAAACAGCCAAAAACTGCTGGGATTGATTGTAATGTCCTGTAAAGGATGTGCAACTATCTAACTATTAAATATTTCAAGAAAGGTACAAGAAAATCTTTAGTGATTCTTATGGTAAAGGTATAGTTTACCATTCTGGTTGTTTTACCCCTCTCAATCTGTAACATTTATTGTGGCATGATTATTTATAACTATATTAATTCACACCCAACAGCATATTCTGGTAATTCAACATAAGGAAGAAAAGAACTACAGATGTCTAATATGTCGACATATTAGTTGTTTTACTGCTGCTAATTTCTGCATGACGAGGACAGTTAATTTAATTAGATTAAGTGTCATCTTCACTTTGAAGGTGAGGTCCAGTGGATCTGTTTTCTATCTCTGTGCATAATGGTAGTTTAACATCTTGTCATGAAGACTCCTGAAGTTGCCTCAGGGTTACAGTCACTGGGAAGGAAAGGTCGCCTAGAATATGTGAAGGTCTAACACTTTCATGTAGGACCTATTGTTTATGCATATTTGATTTAGGACACAAATACTAGTTTGTGATTTCATGGTCAGAGCTGCAAAATAATCGTTCCTGTAACTATGTCTTTATTGTTGTTTGCTCAACATATAGTATTTACTGAAAAAAAGTCGCTTAAAAGTCGACAAGGTCGACTTCATTGCACCGGGTTTATCCCATATGGCTCGGTCTCTTCCCGCAGCGCGGAAAGCGTCGCACAAAGCACGAACGCCGTAGCTTTTAGCGACGACCCACAGGAGTCTCTGAATCATTTAACTCGTAAACCGAAGGGCGCGGCCCGTAATCGAACCCACAACCTTCGAAGCACGAGTCAAACGGCTTGATCACTTCGCCACAGAGAATACACAGAGAGTATTTACTGAGAACTGCATGACCCACTGTATATTATTTATTTGGAACATTCCATTACATGGCTCATATTCCAGTTATAACATTTGTTGTGTTCACCAAAGAATCAATAAATATTGTGATGTACCACATTCGCAGTTGATTATTATTTTGGGTATTAGTAACTCACATGAACTATTCTAATGCCTCTCCATTCTGGTTAACCTTGTCTTGGCATGTGAAAGTCCTCATTGTTCAGCTTCTGCCTATTGTTTTTATTAAATCTCCCACTGCATGAGGTGATATTTGAAGCATACCAGTTTTTACACTCATCATGTGCCATGCCGATAAGCGTGGATGGTCATGTTTTGTCATCTCACACGATCACCAGTCATGGATCAACTGTTTTCTTGTCTTGACCATGCCGTGTGGCCAAACCATCCAGATATTTACTTCTTTGTCTTCCCCTAGTTCTGTTCCCCTCTGTTCTTCCCTGCCATCTCTCCTGCACCTTGCCAACTGTCACCAAGTTTTCTAGTTTGTTTCTTATCATGTGTTCAAAAATGTTGACTGTCTGTGTATAATTTCTCTAATCAGTTTGCGGTTTTCATCTGCTTCTTGTAGGACTTGCTCACTGGTTTTTCTCTGTCCATAGTATTCTTTGCAATTTCCTCAGAAACCACATTTCTGCCATTAGATGTTTTTCAGCAGGGTTCAAAACTTGAGTACAGGTTCAAAACTTTTTTTTTGCCTAAGATGTTACGTTGATTCTTAATTGCAAGAACTATTCATGATTGTTGCAATCTGTTCCTGCAGATCAGACGTTAAAGCCTGCAAAGGACCGACAAGAATCCCAGAAATATATACCAAATTCCACTGTCTGTCTTTATTGCAGTTAGTACCATTGCTGGTGTATGCAGTGTTCTGAGGAAGGAAAAGCCACCCGTAAATTGGAAGCCCTGCTATGTCATGTTCAGGCTTATAACGACTTATAATCATATGCCTTGACAAGTGGCATAGGTGTTCATGTTTCTGCACAGCTCTAGGCCCTTGATGTTCTGAATCATTTCTATTCTTGACATTCCTCCAAGCCATGATCTTAGACCATCAAGCACCATTTCTCTGCATCTTCCACAGATCTTGCCTGTCGTCGAAATGTTCTCTAATGCCTCTTCTCTTCTCAATCTATGACTAAAGAAGACTGTCTCTTTTTCATCATTAAGGAGCAGGTCATTTGCAGCATGTCACTCATCACAGCTGACCAAAAAATGTCTTGATCCCTTGCCATCTCTCCTGCACCTTCATGTCCAAGGTGCCTCTTTCTTACATATTGTGAATAATGTTCTATTTTTTTGTTCTGTTTAATAGTTGTCTCACACCCCACATTCTATAAGCATAGCTTGATTTTCTTATTTATAATTGTTGCCAGGAGCAGCCATACAGCCTACTCTTTACAATTTCCAACTGTCAAGAGCATTTTAATTATCAATGTGCACACTGGATCTCCTATTATCTCCCTTGTCCATGTAGTCTAGAGGTACATTCACTACTTGGAGATCAAACAAGTTATAATAATATTTTTGACAGCATGCGCCTTTCCTGTGGCAGCATATGGATCTGATCATTGGACAATTTTACAATCACTACAGAAGAAAATCAGAAACTTTGAACTGAAATTTTACAGAAAAGTTCTTAAATCACGAACCAAGAAGACAACAACAACAAAAAAACTACTGACATTCTACGAGATCTTAACATCAAAGACAATGGCCCATAAATAGCATAATGCTCAGAAACTAAAAGATATTGGCCACATTACATGTCACAGTGGTTAGGAAAGGACAGTCATGGAAAGCCTGGTTCCTGGAAGAAAAGGCAGAGGTCAACCAGCATGAAGATGGACACAGATCATTGCAGACACCTTGGGCATGACATTTCATGAGGCAGGAGAGGGTGTTATTCTTCAATGACTCAAAGATAAGGAAGAAGCACGACGTGAACAGAATATGCTGCAAACATTTCTTCCACATTATCCGCATAAAGCACTTCTTGAAGATGGGTTGGACACCATAGCTCTAAGCCATTCTGTACAAAATGATATCTGGATTATGACTATGCATGAGTCATGGAGTGACTTGTGCATGTGCCATTGTCTTCCCATTGTGTGGGTGAGATTTAACTCAATAAGATTACATTATACATATATTAATGCACTAAACAACATTAGGCAAATATAACCATTCAAGGGTCTGCTAGCAGAAGATAATATATATGTTTTAATGAGTCAAAAAATGTACAATTGTGATGATATAATACAATATTTGTATATGAATACATGTTAGTATAATTCAATAAACTACAACCAAAGAAATATTGTGTTGAAATATTTAAAAAAAACAAACAGGACACATGTTTCTTTCTTAACCTTGAGGTCCTATAAGCCTTTACTATGAGCACAATGTTTCATTTGCATTCTACATCCAAACACCTCCTTCATTATCAGTAGCCAGATGCCCGACATCCAGTTCTATACTGCATGTGTTACAACATTAACAAGCATCTTGAACATGTACCTCACATCACTGGACACAAAATATGCAAACTTCTGTCTCCACTTTGAGAACCCTACACAAGCTGCCAATCACAATGTTTCATTGCTGTCTACCTTGAGGATCATGCTCCACTTAACATCAAGTACCTTCAGATCCAGTCCTATGTTGTTTTATGTTAACATAACATTGCTTTACTTGTGTGCATTGGTTGGTTGTGAATGCTATGGAAGACTGGGTCCATTAGGGCGGTCTAAACCTTTTTTTTTTGGCTTTCACTTTGAACTCTAGTCCATATACATCATATGTACTAGTTCTAGTGCACTGGACTGATTTTTGCATGCGGATTAGCTTTCTCTATTACTAGTTTCCACCATCATCAGGCCAACCCACTCCGGCTTCCGAGGTACTTGTAATGTACATCGCCAAGTCAAGGACGAGAAGTCAACATTTTAGTCTAACTGACCGGTGTAGGGGTTGAACCGGCTACCTCGGCATCAGTACACTGGAAGTTTAAATTGAGCGTTCTTATCCATTCGGCCATGCTGACCTCCTCATGTAAACCTTGAAAAGGGATAGCATCAGTCGGAGTGAGCTTGGCATAGAAAACCTTTCTCCTGACCTGATACTAAAAGTACCATCTTATCAGGAACTGTTTTGCTGCAAGCCCAGAAACCATGAGGCTCTGCAAGCCAGCATTGGAACTTTACATCTGTGTAGAGGCACATCAGTGTAGCCAGGTCATGATTCAGCACAGCACATACAGACTGGCTGGCATTAGGCCTGGGTTGGTCATGTTTCCTGCACAGGTTATTGGATATTTCACTGTCAACAATTCATTTGTCCTGCCAACTGATACAGCAGAATCATAAATGCCTACGTCAGTAGACATGACTCATAATGAGAACAATGTTACATCACTTAGGTCAAAAGTAAAAAATAAATCACTTGGAAAAACAAAAACAAGAATGTTTGGTCCAGTCAAAGATTGTATAATAATAATATCAACTAGAAGGATAAGTATGGGTTATCAATATCAGTATAGAAAGTATTAATCAATGTCACAAAATTAAAGATTACAATTGTTAGATGAAACTAATTTACATCTAATGAGAACAAATAACAGACATGTACAATCAGTTAATGGCATATTTAAAGGTCTTTCCTCTAGTATCCACAGAGGCAAAAAAAAAAAAAAATAAAGACATGAAAAAAAAACACACACGCAAAGAATATAATAAGATACAGGTGAGCAATGTGAAAAAAAACAAAGAGAACACTACAAGAGATAACAAAGGATAAGAGGATATGGCATGAGAAAGCTGGGGAGCAGTGCGCTCCATTGGAAGCTAAATGTCAGCAGAAGAAGAAAACTGAATAATATTTTTCAAGACTTAAAAAATCACATGGAAGGACAAGGAACTAGACTGTAGACCATTTTAGATAAAGTAGACAGTAAAAATAAAATCTAATGCAGAACTTTAACAAACTAATGTATTTTTACCTAGATCTGACAGTTAAAAAATTACTGGCATATTGGAGAATAACAAATGCTGAAATTACTATAGAATTTCTCATTCTCCTGCAATTTAGTTCCTGATGGAGCAGAGACTGGCTTTACAGTTAAGTGGTTGAATAATACACTTTTCCTTCAAATAAGTCTTTGTAAATGTGATAAACTTGTGTAGATCATAGTAACCAATGCATAAATATGACAACAAATAAAGATGTTCACACATCTTGAATAAGCTCGATCAGCTACTACTTTGTGAGCATTATTGAAGAAGCTCTGAATATGGAGCTAGAGGAAGATAAAAATTTTAAAAGTCGGGTAACTCTTATCAAGGGTAATCTCAATACATTCTGGTTAACATTTATGGCTGTAGATCAACTCTCCCTACTCTTAATGTTAAACGAGCAGCAGAAAATCAGTCCATAAGTAAGTGAAGGACCCTTGTACTCCATAAAGTGTGTGTGTACTTGGTGTTAAACCTACATTTGTACAAGCCAATGTGCACTCTGTTGGTGACGTGGTCAGCAACATACTGGCCACCTTCGCTTACTAAGATATTTCCTGGCACCCATTTTAAGCTGAATCGACCTGAGACCAAGATCAAATGTTAAAATCCACCTCGATGAGGATTTGAACCCATGAATATCAGACTGGCAAACGAGCATCTAGCCATGACAATACCACACCCTTCACTGTCCTTATGTTGATAGATAGATATGGAACCTTTGAGCTAAGATATTGCATACACTGTTCATGTAAACCGACATCTTTTTATAGATGTCTTTCATAAAACACCTGTGTGCATTTAAGAACACCAAGTCACATGTCTAAACTAATGTAACCCAATATGGCAATTTTAAATTGTGGCTGGTTGTGGAAACCTGGCATTTGGTAACCAAGGGAACAAAACTCTGCAGCATTAAGATCAACATGATGGCCTGATTGCTGTTTCATTAAAATGTAAAATTACTTGAAGAACTACAGATACATCTGTGTTTTCCTGTCTTCTATTGAAAGTAGCATGTCCTCATATTCAAGCAAGTAAACATAAAACATAAAGAAGATTTTTACATCCCTTGAGGTTTGGTGGCTATATGGTGCTAGCAACATATCTCTAGACACCAATCTGCACAAGAAGGGTCATTGGCACTATCATGCCGGAGACCTTGACTTCCCAGAACATTTCCTGGTTCCCATTTTACACTTGGTTATCCTGGGAGTTCAGGTCAATTTGACAAATCTGCCTCGATGCGGATTCAAACACATTATCACCAGGCCCATAGGCAAGAGTACTAACCACTGCACCACTATGACAGCTATTCAGGCAATTACCCACTATTATCCGTTTCCATATCACAAGTTTAGTCTAACAAACTGGCACTTTCATGTTAACATTAATCAACTACTATATTATGTTTATAACACTGACATCGCCATTAAAAATATTAAATAACACAAAGTAATGCAGCTTTACAAAGCACAATTACAGAAAACGCAGGACATTGTGGCGACCTGCCTTCATCAGCAAACAAATACATACACAAAACACAACATATAATCTCGGGGAAGACACTATAAATACATACACAGAACACAACATATAATCACAGAGAAGACCCGCCAGTGACTACACTAAGGCATAAGAATGGGATGAGAAGAATGAAAGGATGAAAACATTAGAACAATTAAGAGAAAATCCTTTCATTGTTCTAATTTTTTCATCCTTTCGTTTTTCTCATTCTGTTCTTATGCCTTAGTGTAGTCACTGGAGGGTCTTCTCCATGATTATATGTTGTGTTTTGTGTATGTATTTGTTTGCTGATGAAGGGTAGTCAAGTCATCACGTCCTGTGTTTTCTGTAATTGTGTTCTGTAAAGCTGCACTACTGTTTGTTATTTTATATTGTTTACATTTCCACAGCTTTATTGTAGTTCCACTAAATTTATTCATACATTGCTGTTCAAGAAACTCACAATTGCTTGCTTCCACTACTGTCCTCAAGTAAACATATCAAGGGATGCCAGCAAGATAAATGAGAAATACATGAGCATATTATTGTTATTTCAAGATACAGTTCCTATTCTCTTCACAATTCACCCATGCATTAACTCATGGAGGCTCTGAGACCAGTGTCTGGGAGTCAATGTTTCCAGTCATTTAACAAGGGATAACTTTTACTTAACTTCTTGTTTAATTAATTTTCCTATTTGTTATTATGAAATATTCCCTTTATAATATAATGACGTGTGTCAATGTAGTTTTGAAAACCATAACATAAAACTGTTATTTACTGCCAATATAGTAACTTGGCAGGGATGTCTTGAGCCTGAGGAATTAAGGGCGCCTGGCTAGTGCAGTCGCCGTGAACTGTGCAGGTTAGAGTTTTCTTTTTTCCCCCGACATAAAAAAACTCCACACCTTACCGAGAATTCGAACCCAGGTCTCTCGAAAAGGAGAATCTGGCATTCTAGCCACTCAGCCAGCCGCACCTCACTAATTAGCCTTTAATCTTTACTGATACCAAAACCTTCAAAAGTAAAAAGGTGTCCATATATACTGGTCCGTATATACATTAGCAAATCATGAATAATTAGCAGACAAATGAGGAATTGTGTGGAATCTGCCATGATGTGGATAGAAGAATGATGAGAACACTAGAGGGACATAAAAGGTAGAAGGTATCTCTTCAAACAGAAAACTGGTTACTCACATCAGAAGACAGTCCACAATCTTTGGGCATGTCATGGGGAGGGAAAAGTATGTTGTCACAATGGGAAAGTTGAAGGGGAGGAGAGGCAGGGGGAGACCCACAGAGCAGATGCTGGACAGTTTGACATGATGGCATGGAAGAACCTCAGTATCAGAATTGATTAGCAGTACAATAGACAGAAGGCTACTGACAGACATAATCATCAATGCCACGTGACATGGACTACCAGAAGTAATACTACTATTTAATGACAATATAACTTTACACTTTATGATTTTAATTTCACCAAAGGTATGTTTTTGGTAGTTAGGCATCTATCACAAACCCACTCTGCATACACTTCAGCCTTAAGCATTGAAAAAGCATCTGGGGTTAAGCCTGTGCACATTCGATGGAAGAAGAAGTTGCATCCACTTTCACACAAAACAGCTTGATCATTCTCATGTATCTCCTTGTGGCACACACCACATGAATAGATAGGAGGGGCACATGGATTGGAGGGGTTGAAAACCAATGGCTGGTTGGGTGGGTACACTTTCCCATGTGGCGGAGGACCCTGACCAGGAATTTGTGGTCCTGGCTGAGACTGGGACATCTGTTGTGATAGCTTTCCTTGCATACTGTTTGCTGGCATGGGGTCGTCAAATGGGTTGTGAGCAACGATGTTGGAAGCGCTGGTCGAAACAGGTGGTGGTGATGGACCCGGTAGAAGCTCTGCAAGTGTGTTCTTTTGCTGAAAGACATAACATACAATAAATTAGATGACAATTATGAAGATTGACTTGCTTTTCCACTGGGTTTTTTCCCATTTAGTTTGATCTTTTTCCGCAGATCAACCTGCCGAAGCACAGAGCGTGAACTCGATAGATCTAGCAATGAGGACACGAGGGAATCTCTAAGAAAGTTGAACTCGTGAACTGAATGATGAGTCCAGAATGAACCCACAACCTTCACAGCATGAGGCTGGCAACTTTACCTCAGAGACCCTCTTAGTTAACTAATTATGAAGATATATAATTCAACTCTTTGCGATGGTAAATTTATAAATAAAACTGCTCTCAACAGTAAGTTGCTCCAAACATATGCATATTTCAAAACATGTCTCCTCAAAGTGGGAAATTCAGAATGACTTATGTAGCATGTATAGAACTCAACATTGGGATATTGTACCTAGCTCTCAGCTCATCATCACTTTATAGCTGAATGATTGTGTTTTGTAGGTTATCGGACACATCAGTTGGTTCCTGATTAAACAGTGAATGAATTAGAGAAAGGCCTCAATCTCACAGAGAAGAGACAAATAGGAACAATATGGGAAGACATGGATGGAGCTGCATGAGATAGCAAAGGATAGGACAGCCTGAAGTGAGTTGGTTGATGGCTTGTGCCCCAAAGGGGGAATAAAGGACAACTGTAGAATCTAAGAAACAGCAGATGTCAGAGGACACACTAGACGACACACTAGACAACACAAAATCTCATGGAACTAATAGAGTTAAAGTATTTAAGAAACAATAGATATCCTGGGGCACACTAGAAAACAGAAAATCTGCTGGAACTAATGAATAGTCAAAGTATCTAAGAAACAGCAGATATTGGAGGACACACAAGACAACACAATATCTGAACACCCCTCCCCCCACCCCTAATTCCATATAATTCCGATTCCATTTCAAAAACAAAAATTCCAAATTCGACCTCGTCTAACCTGCTTCATCAGCTGTGGTTATTATTGAGGTACGTGGTTTTTGTGGGTTTATTAGCCACATTATACAAGATACAAGACACCATTCAAGGAAGCAATGCAGAGGGGCGAGATAAGCCACAAGATATTATTCTTGTCTTGTGAGTCCTATCTCGGACTGGTTATGTAGCGTTTGTGTCTGTGACGTCAGCAGTGGTCGGCGGCTATCCTTTGTGCTCTTCTGTTGTTGTGGTTTTCTTTGTTGGTGTAGGCTCCTGGCTCATCTGGCTGCAGTCCTTATAACTTTTCGTTATCCCACTCCAGCTGGGGGATCGATTGGCGGCTGTCCTTTGTGCATGTTTCCACTTGTTTTCTTTGTTGGTGCAGGCTCCTGGCTTGATTGGTTGCAGTCCTTAAAAGGACTTTTTATTTGGTCTTTTTGTCTCCTTTCTTGTGTAGTTTCTGTAGGACCTTTTTGACGTTTTCATTTTCCTCCTAGCGCCTGTTTTCACTGTTGCGTTTGCGTATCTGCTGCCTAGCGTTTTCTTCCTCCGTGGTCAGCCATGGGACGATTTCACCGTCCTCGATATAGTACTCGAAGTCGGCCTCACAGTTGTAGTGTACTAATGGGTATATCATCGGTTTCCCCCAGAGTTTTTTAGGCTTCTTCTTTTCTTTTTCTTCCCAGCGCCTTCTGAATTCCTCGCGCTTGAGTTCCTCCTTGTCGACTGGGTATTCTGTGCCTCCTTCAGAGATCCGACGGTATAGTAGTTCCCTCTTGGGCGTTGTGGTTGGGCTGCTGGCTTTAGCTTGCTGTTCAGACTCGGTCTCTTGGGTTTCTTCTTGCGGTTTTTCTGTGAGTTCTTGTGTGGCTTCTGTTGGTTTGTTTTGAAAGAGTTCCATTTCAGCTCTATGCAGTTCTCTTTCGGTCTTGATAATTTGTAGGATTTCTTCGTTCTCCTTCTTTATCTCAGCCATGCGCTGAATCTCTTGTTTGATGTTGAGCTGGATTTCTTTCATGTCGGCCAGCAGCTTCTCATTATCGCTGGTCGGAGACGTCGTCAGCAGTGCCTTGACTTGTTTCTTCAACTCGTCTATCTGCTTTTGAAGTTGATCTCTTTCAGCTTGTGCTATACCCGTGGCTGTCTCGCCCCTCTGCATTGCTTCCTTGAATGGTGTCTTTGTGATGATGGCGATCTTTAAGATGTCTCTGTGTCTCTGCAGGTACGGACAGCCCAGGTATCTTGTTCCATGTTTGCCCTGGCAGTTGGCGCACTTTCTTTTGTTGTTGGGTGCTTGGAAGTCCGTGTCCAGCTTGGCCAGCGGACACCCCTTGAAGGCTTGGTGATCGGCGCAGTATCGGCATATTTCCGTCTTACTGCGACACGTAGCTCTACTGTGGCCGGCCTTCTGACATCTGGAACATTGCGTGATTCTTGGTATGAATCTCTCTGGTTGCTGCATTCTCTTGTTGAATGATACTGTGTTCGGCATCTCGCTGCCCTCCGACGTCACTACTGCCAAGGTTGTAGGTATCTTGGAGTAGGTGAGAAGCCGCTCCGCCTTCAAGAATCGGATGTGAAGATTCTCTTCACGTAGCTGCTTCAGGATTTCTTCATCTGTCAGCTCCACAGGAATCCGCTTGACAACCCATCGGACTGTTTTCGAGTCGGTGTTTCCGACTCTGGTGTCTTTCTCCTCCTTCTCTGCTGTCTTGGTTCTTGACTGTGTTGGGCTGTCAATCTTCTCCCTCGTAGTAGCTTCAGTGATGGCTGTAGTATCAGGCTCTTTGATGCAGCTAGCAGGTGGGCTCTCGACGTTCTTCTTCTTCTTGTCGGCTCCCACGCTGCACATCTTGGCAACAGCGTGTTTCTTGTTGTTGGATTTTCCACGTGACATTTTCCCGCTGATCAGGCTTCTTGACAGGATAATGCGACTTGACTTGTTAGCGCTCGCAGTGCGAATGTGACATGCGCGCGCGAATTCCATATAATCTTCCATCAAGCTATTTAAACCAAACAAGTCTACATCTGCTACCCATCATCACCCATTGAGGCATATGCCCTCAATCAACTCAGTCCATGCCATCCTATATTTAGTTGTCCCTTGCAGCTCCATCCATGTCCTCCCATGTACTTGTTAGTTAGTCATAAGATTACTCTCACTGCACACTGGATGACTCAGTTCATAAGTGCAGGGATCCCCAACTCAGTATCTCAGCCTGTAGCGGTCAATTACAACAGTTCTGTGTTGCTTAATTATTCTTCTCTGGTTTTAACCCTATTGACCTGATGTTTTTTTTGCAGTCTGGTCGAGGTTGCAGATTCATAGCCATCACTTGATTGCCAAGCCTCTGTAAGGTCATTCACTATATCAGCCGGGTCCACAGCTCATCCATTTTTCACAGCAGCTTAGCTCACAAGCCTATCGTCTTGTTAATGGTCTGGCGTCAACCTTGACCTCCTCAGAGATTTCACCCACTGTCTTTGACCCAACCATCTCTATTCTCCTGAGATTACATTGAATCACTGAGAAAGTACACCTGGGTGAAAGTCTCTAGTCAGGCTATTACTTTAGTTACTGCCATGACCTCAATAGTCAGATGAAAAGCACAGCAGTCTTCCTTCAGTTCTCACTCCAACCTGAGCCATAAAAGTCCTGATATATGCCGGGGTTATCTTCTATATACAGCACAATTATGTAAATAAAAAGACATGCCTGTCTCTTTAAATGTACTGTGGTGGCAGTGAAACATATGACAATGTGTTTGGTGTATTACTATTTCAGTTCTCTTCTTTATGGCAGTGAAGTCTGGTCAACTTACTCACACCAAGAGATACGTTTAAACAACTTTCATATTCAGTGACTGTGAAGAATACTTGGTATTAAGTGGCAAGACAAAATCACAAATACTGAAGTATTGGAAAGATCAGGTTGCGTTTCAGTTTGTTCCATGCTCAGTCTTCGTAGACTTAGGTGGATAGGATACGTTAGGAGGATGGATGATGGTAGAATACCAAAGGACATCTTATTTAGTGAATTACAGATACTCACTAGGGAGACTTTATTAGCAAATGTTTGCTAATAATGGCCCTAAATTATTCGCAAACGGCTGGTCACGTGACGTTTACTACCGCCGTCGGTTGGCTTAAGAAGACTATTATTCTCCCTTCTTGTCTGTCTTTTGTTTGCAAGTTCTTTTTCTTCAAACCTCACTAAGACGATATTTGTCTTGTGGTCTGGGTGTCAGAGACACGGTTACAACAAGGTTTAACAGGCAAGACGACATATTTCTGTCATCTACCAAAAGCGTTACACAGAGAATGAACTCAGTGGCTCCAGCGATGACCTCCTGAAGTTCTTCCAGGTTCTTTTTCTTCAAACCTCACAAAGACGATATTTGTCGACAAGGACACACACTATGTACAGTGATAATTTATTTGGCAAATAAAATTTACGTTAAACAAAGACATCTATTGGATCCATCGATTCCGACACACGATCACTCCATCGCTGCCTGGGAGCTGCGCCCCCCAGCAGCTTCCGTAGATCCACAGAGCACACTTTATTCACATGCTTCGAGTTTCTCAGTTCTATATTTTAGTTCATAATGTTTAATATTTGTTTTATTAAACATTTTTTTTTATTAAAAAATTTGCCAGCGACGAGATGAACCCCAGTCTCCCGCGTGACAGGCAGAGGTACTGACCACTACACTACCGAGGACACAATAATATTTCCACAAACATTAATAATGTAGTTATAATCACTTTGTACTCACTAAGATACAAAGATATTTGTAAGCAGGACATGACTGATACAGGCATTGATAATGCACACTGGGAGCAAGTCGCAGCCAAACGTGTTGCTTGAAGGGCAAATATCGGAAATGGAATAAAGACAAAGGAGAAAATGATTTCAGATAGGTCCCACACTCAGCTTGTGAGACGTTAAGATGGTGCATGATGGTAGAAATGACCATGTGTTCACATACATCCATTATAGACAAACATTTACAATGTGAATTGGACTGATCAGTCACATTAGCTACCGCCATGGGTTGTAATTATGCCTTTTTGAAGCACAATGTATTATGCCTTTTTGAAGCACAATGTAACAAACTATCGTCTGTCAAGACGGCAAGGTGCCAATGGATGACTTTCAGTTGAAATTATTCATAATGCTGTTACTGTTTCAGTATATGTTGAACATTTTCTGTTGTATAAAAAGGTACATTAATTATTTATCATATTGCTGCTATTGGAGTGACTATTCACAAACTTTTGTGAATAGTACGAGCCCCTATTCACAAAAATAAACCACTTAACTACATTATTAATGTTTGTGGAGATATCATTGTGTTCTCGGTAGTGTAGTGGTTAGCATCTCCGCCTATCACGCAGGAGACTGGGGTTCGACTCCCCGCCGCAATTTTTTTAAATTTTTATTTTTAATAAAAAATATTAAACATTACGAACTAACATATAGAACTGAGAAACTCGAAACTTGTGAATAAAGTGTGCTGTATGGATTTGCGGAGGCTGCTGGGGACGCAGCCTCCAGGCAGCGACGGAGTGATCAAGTGTCGGAAGCGATGGATCGAATAGATGTCTTTGTTTAATCTAAATTTCATTTGCCAAATAAAATATCAATGTACGTAGAGTGTGTCCTAGTCGACAAATATCGTCTTTGTGAGGTTTGAAGAAAAAGAACTTGCAAACAAAAGACAGACAAGAAGAGAGAATAATAGTCTTCTGAAGCCAATCGATGGCGGTAGTAAACACAAATTTTTGTGGTTAGTGTCTCGTACTATTCACAAAATTGTGTGAATAGGGGCTCCCTTTCTGCTATCATAAGATGCAGCAAATTATGCCAAGCAGTAAATTGTGCAATACATTGCTTGTGTCTGTGTCTTCATTGTATTACTCGAACACACACTCACTCAGTTGACTCAGCCTTCTCTGGTCACATATTAAATATGAGAAGAGAAAACATTCCTCAAGACTGGAAAGATCAGCCGTAGGAGGGACCAAGGAAGACTGGCATAAATTAAGTAAGGACGGTGGATTGGGACAATGGCATGCAGGAATATCACCAATGATCCTAAACATCAAGGACCGAGATTTGCGAAGATGCATGAACTTGAACATCTACGCCAATTGGCATGATGATACATGATGATGATGACTTAACACCCAGAATGAAAATTTATTTATTAAATTATTTTATTATTACCGACCTGACTTGAGGACGACTTTTTGTCATCCATAACTGGAATTCTCATACTACTACTGCAACCGATCTAAACCGGTTAGATCTCTTTTTTCTTTGTTGTTTTTAGAACTGTTAATGGCGACTGTTAATTTGTTTACGAGTGGTGATGATGGAGACTAAACTACAGAATTAGTATTCCATTAAACAGTCACATCGACATGTTTAGTGCAGACCCGAGTCAAACCAACGCGAGTTACCTACCTTGATTCTTGGTTGCCTGTTTGCATTACTCGATTCAATATAGCATTCCTGTGTATTAGCTTTCATTCCTGTTAGTTCTCTCTATTTGAAATTTCGTGTCAATCAATCAATCAGATACCGTCTCCGCAATAAAGGTTGGCTGCAATGGATCTCCAACACTGTCTGTCTCTTGCTTTGACTGCACATTCTGTCAGGCTGATGTTCGTCCATCTCTTGATGTTATTCTTCCACTTGTATCGCTGTCTAACTCTTGCTCGCTTGCCCTCAACCTTGCCTTCCAGTATGGGTTTTTAATAAGAGTATCCATGTCTTTTAACGTGACCAAAATATTTCACTTGTCTCCTCTTTATTTCTTTCATCAACTCTCTCTCTCTCTCTCTCTCTCTCTCTCTCTCTCTCTCTCTCTCTTCATTCCCAGTTTTTCTAGGACCTCTGCATTTGATTGTGTTTGTTTCCATGAAATACGACCTATTCGTCTGAATATCCACATCTCCAGGGCTTCTATGCGACTTTCTAGTTGCATGTTCAATGTCCAGGCTTCCGAAAGTCTCATTATTATTGTTATTTGATGTTTTCTTCTTGTTTTTAATATTCGGCGATACTCAAAGTGTAGATGAAAGCGATGCAAGCTTTTAATCAAATTGCTGCTGTAATAAGGGAACTCTACTTTAGCGGCTTTTGATGAGGTGGACGCAAATTATTCCTCCCCACGACGCTTGACGGCAGAAGTGGAAGATGATGATGATGATGATGATGATGATGATGATGATGAGGTGGACGGAGCTTGTGTTATGGAAGCTAGGTTCTGCAAAGGATGTGCTACTTAATTAATTAATTAATTAATTAATTAATTAATTATTCTTCAGCCTTCGATAACTACCGTTGAACAAATTGAAATACTATCATCTCTCACAGTGAGAGTGCCTGACCTTTGTCATCTATGACGATCTTCTCTTGTCTTTGTCTTTTCCGCCGCAGTTTCATAGTTATTTTTGCGTGTCCTTTATATGACTTTGCAGTCAACCCCAGCATTTGTTGGCTGTTTGTGATTTTCCAGGCAAGTTTACCTTCAGTAGTTTGCCACTGTTTTCTGAACGGCCGACGCTCATACTTGTGTGTGTGTGTGTGTGTGTGAATTGTACATGTGAATTACAAGATATTTAAATAAGCGTCACCCTTTATACTTTATTCCATCTCTTAAAACTGAAAACTGCTTGTCATACTATCAGAATACACTTTTTTTGGAAATAAGCAAATTATTTATAACTATATTTATAGCTAAATGTATAGAGACAAAATTCACATAAATGTGTATTTTCGTTATCCATTGTCATTGTTTGTGAGTAAGTGTTTGCGTGTGTGTGTGTGTGTGTGTGTGTGTGTGTGTGTGTGCGCGTGCGTGCGTGCGTGCGCGTGTGTGTGTGTGTCACTGCTGTCATTATCTGTTCCTAATTTCATGTTCTCAGGTTATGGTCGTCAGTAGGAAGGAAGAAGTGCCACAATGTAATATACAAGTAAATGGAAATATTCTTCAACAAGTGAATCGGTACAATTATCTTGGAACAGTTATAACATCTGATGGGAGATGCCTTGAAGAGATTAGAACAAGAATCGCCATGGCGAAAGTAGCCTTTAGCAAGATGAAAAACATTCTGACCAATAAGAAGATGTCAATTGAAACGAGAAAAAGAGTGTTGAGGGGATACATAGAGCCTGTTCTTTTGTATGGATGTGAAACTTGGACAATGAGCAGTCAAGCTGAAAAGCATCTGATGGCTGCAGAAATGTGGTTTCTGAGGAAAATGCAAAGAATACCATGGACAGACAGAAAAACCAATGACCAAGTACTACAGGAGACAAATGAACATCGTAAACTGATTAGAGAAATTAGACGTAGACAGTCAAAATTTTTTGGACATGTTATGAGAAGAAATGGATTGGAGAACTTAGTGACAACTGGCAAGATCGAGGGGAACAAACCAAGAGGAAGACCGAGAGGAAAATACCTGGATGGCTTGGCCACATGGCATGGACGAGACAGGAACACTGAGCTGATCCACGACACTGGTGATCGAGTGAAATGGCGAGTCATGACCGCCCACGCTTTCCGGCATGGCACATGATTGATTGATTGATTGAATGTCATGTTCTGTTGATTACCCATAAAAGCCTCTCCGTTGTTTTTGGCCCAGCCCTAGCTAACTAATCCCTCAATTTTTATTTGATATTTTCCCTGAACTTTATTGCTCAACATTTTGCTTATTACCAGTCATGGCTCTTGTGCCCTGAACGAATAATCTAGAGCAGCTATATTTACTACATTTGCAATATTTTTTAATGTGCTGTTTGTTTGTTTACCCGCTCCGTGGCTAAAGGTTTGCAAACGCGGTTCGTGAGCCGGGTACCAGTCGTTCGAAGCTCAGCTGCGACCGATTTGTGCAGCAGACCGTGTCGCGTTGTGTTATAACGTGGTGGTATGGGAGCCGGTCGTTCAGAAAGCAGTGGCAAACTACTGAACCAAGTACCTGCCAAGTACATCAACAGCAGCTGAAAAATGCTGGTGGTGACTGCAACGTCCCGTAAGGGATAGGCAACAATTTTTTTGTTTATTTGCTTGTTTGTTTGTTTGTTTGATTGTTTGTTTTGCACTGTTTTGTTGACGCCGAGAAAGAGTTGAGTTGGGTTGAGTTGAGCTAAGAACTGATATCACTGCATTCAGGACATTCCCATATGCTCTACGTCCCTTCGTTCAACAGCCAGCGAAGAGTCAAACTACTAATCGTTCCCACCGCTATCTGATTGAAAGTTCTCCAGGTCTTCCCTCTCAGTTTTGAGATTCTACCAGAACCCCTGCCAATCTCCCGCAATCTCATCCTTTCTACAAACATGTTCTAAATATGTTCTTCCACCTTCTCCACCTCTTCCCACAGGCGCAAGACCACCTTTCCCTTGTCCATAAGTAATCGACCACCAAGAGGTGCATTCCCTGCCATCCTATTAGCCTGATCATTCCCCCGCTCTCCCGAATGGCCATGGCAAAAACAAAATCCATACAGTTCTCACAATCTGTGACCTCTGAAGCGAGGTGAGCCATTCCACACGAAACATTCCTTTCTCCGCCATACTAAGCATACTCCTTGAGCCCATGATGAAGACAGTATGTGTTAAAGTGGTTTCCTCTAACCAACGGAATGCCGCTGTGACTGCCTCCACCTCCATTCTCATGCTGGAGGTCGTAGCCTCATATGTCATACTCTCCTGTTTCAAGAATCGTCCATTAGCCTTCGCAATGAACCTAACCATTCCGTCTGTATCTCACCACTGGCCCATCAATATAGATCACTATGTCACCTTGATGTGTATTATTCTGGATCAGTTGTTGCACTTCAAACTCTGTGCGGCCCGCTGCCCATTCTCTGAACTCACGACCTAGTGTTACTATTACATTGTCCTGTCTGCCGGTACCTCAACCCACTCTTTTCCATGATTGATGGTCTCTAGATCACACCTGGCGCATAGATATTTCCGCCAGTGCCATCCAGGGCCTGCCTCGTCTTAGTCTATGACCCTTGACAATATCCATGGCTTTATGCCGGGGTGATCCCTATTTGCAGCCTGAAGGACCGTATGTCTATCCGTCATTGTTGGTAGAGCCAGGATATGTATCATGCGTATAATTGGTGTGTCCTTTGTGCACCCCAGGATTAACTGTATGCGCTCCAGCCTGTCAAGCTGGCTCTTTGATACTGTCAGGATCCCCAAACCATACTCAATGACAGAAATTATTAACTGCTGAAAGAGCCTGTAAAGCATCCTCTGCTCTACCCCAGTTGCTGCCATCACCCTAAATGCATTAAGTCCCCTACCCGCCTTCACCACCAAAGCCTCCACATAATCTTTACAAGAAGGTGATACGTAAGTACTTCAATTTACTCTCTATACTAAAAGGACATCCATTCAATATAATACATGACATCTGTCTTCAGAATCCGGTTAACCAGGGAGTAACACGCAACCGATGCCTTGTCTGGGTTTATAACGGTACCTACGTCCCTACACCACTCCGCCACACTGTTTACTGTCATCTGTAAGTCTGCAGCCTAACTGTCCCTATCTCTGCCCTGTCTGTACACCTACACATCATCTTTCTGAGAAAGAACTTGTTGGAAGCATTCGTTTTCTTGTAATCTATTGTTACGAGTATGCCACCACTACAAATCTCTAAGGGTGTAACATTTGTTTTCTTCTTTTTGCTTTCGGTGTTGTGCA
This sequence comes from Cepaea hortensis, assembly GCA_963921405.1. Classification (NCBI taxonomy): domain Eukaryota; kingdom Metazoa; phylum Mollusca; class Gastropoda; order Stylommatophora; family Helicidae; genus Cepaea; species Cepaea hortensis. The sequence goes on from OY992878.1 coordinate 110,706,638, forward strand.
AGGGGCGGTGAACTTGTTATCTTTCTCTTTTCGTATTTATTCTTCTTCAGGCTACTGTCGATGTCTCCTGCTTATTTCTTAAGTTATTGCACGTTTGCTGCCCACTTATTATAGTCAATTATGTTTTGAGAGGTCGCCTACTTTTCAGCCTCTTTTCTCTTCTGTCAGACTGCATCAGCAAGGTCAGAGCTTCAATCAGATGTGTGTTTTCCGTTCGTCCTTCAAGTAATGAACTTTCTTGGCAGGTGCGACAATTATGATACAGTGTTGCAACATGCTACACCGATGCCATCTGTTCTAACAATTGAGTTTAGCCCAGTATCAGTGCACGGCGATGGTCAAACCAAGGCGTCTTCTGCCAAATTCCACTGACGCAAATGTCGGGTCAAGTTGAATGGTCACACAATATGCTCTCTGAAAGTTTCTATATCCTGGAGTAGCATTCCATCCATCATGTGCCATGCCGAAAACCGTGGGCGGTCATGATTCGCCATTTCACTCGATCACCAGAGTCGTGGATCAATTCAGTGTTCTTGTCTCGACCATGCCATGTGGCCAAGCCATCCAGGTATTTACTTCTCGGTCTTCCCAATGGTCTGTTCCCTTCGACCTTGCCAGTTGTCGCCAAGTTCTCCAGTTCATTTCTTCTCATAACATGCCCAACAAATTTTGACTGTCCATGTCTAATTTCTCTAATCAATTTACGATTTTCATTTGTTTCTTGTAGTACTTGGTCATTGGTTTTTCTGTCTGTCCGTTAGTATAGTAGCATTAGGTCGGTATTATTGTATGGCTCCTGTACTTCTGGTCCTCTGTTGTTGAATTATCGGTCTCCCAAAGATGATATATGCTTGAAGTCACCAGCTATGATAGTTTTCTTCCGTGTTGGCTCAAAGTCCGGTAGATTTACTACTGAGGGCATTAGATATTGTGTAGGGTATACTTGTTGCTATCAGTAAACCATAACTTTATTATTTGTTGATCAATGTCGGCTTAAGTGTTGTTGGTCATGGTGGTTTGAACATTGTTTCTGACCAAAGCCATAGCTTTTAAGACATTCACAACTGTACTGGGTATAGAACGATAGTGTAGCTGGGTTGAGGGTTCAGAAGCAGCAACCGCTACTCCAGTGTCCCGTTTTTGAAGAAAACATTGTTACATCCCGAAGCAGGATTCTTCTATGGGTCTGTGATAGGGCCATCACATTGTGTAGGCCTGGATTCAAGGAGGAATACAATAGGTGGCCAGTCTTTTCCTCTGTTGGCAGACGACGAACTCACACGTCAAACCCTCGTCCTGTCGCTCTCATGACATTATCAGCGTAGTCCCCTATCGACTACACTAATGTGCCTACCTTTTTTGTTAACCGTCGCTTAATTCACTTTTGCTATAAGTCATCTTGGCGCCGTTTTATATGTTTCATGGCGCCGTATTATATGCTCGCTCCCCCTAATGCTAGAACCTGACTACGCCATTGTATATCCTGGTATGTTTATCTCGTTCTTTTTGGAGTATTGTTTCTGGCAAAAGGGCTAACTTAACTTGATGTTTATGCAGCACCTTGTCTAGCCTCATTACTTTGACTGGTGATGATTTATTTACGTAGAGTCACTGGTGACCTTATTTATCTATGGTGTTTGTCCATCAAGAATGATGATGACCATCCATTTCATCCAATGGGGTTGAAAGTTTGGAGCCGTGAGTTCTAAGATGACTATTTATCTATAGTGCTCCCTTGATGGTCGTAAGTCTGTTGCTTTTATATCCGTAATTATCCATCGTGCTCCTTTGATGGTCATAAATATTACTTTTATATCCGTAATTATTCATGCTCCCTTAATGCTCTTACACATTACTTTCATATCCGTAATTACCCACTGTGTTCCTTTGGTGGTCTTATAAATTACATTCATATCCGTAATTATCCATTGTGCTCCTCTGATGGTCTTACATATTGAGACTGTTACTTTTATATTCATACTTATTTATTATGGTCCTTTGATGGTTTTTCTTTTTTTATCACGTTACTTTTGTTTCTTTCTTTATTTATCTCGGTGCTTTGATATCCTTAGGCCTACTCATGCATCTTGTTTCATTGATGGCATAAAGGCATCTTGTCAACGCATATTTTCTTCTATAATAAGCAGCGAAGATTGGAAATTATAGCTAATAATTATATTAATATTATGCTACTTAAAATATATCTGAATGTATTTTAATTCAAGTTATTATATATGCATTTTACAAAACGACAACACATACACAGAACATTCGATATAAGAGATTTTCTACAATCTATATACAACTCAAGAGTAGTTGAACAGAATGTTATGTTTAATCAGGTTTACAATAATTATAAACAATACTTTACTTATCACTCAGATCTGCACTGTTTAAAGTAATTCGCTTGCGAAGAATTCATCAGCGTATCAATTGCTTGTTAAGTCGCAGAATAAACGCACGGTTTGCAAGATATGTAATTCCCATATGGTTTATTAAACTAAATGGTACGTAAGCTAGGTTATTGTGTAATTAATTAAGACATTATTTGCCAATATGAAATATGGATTACAAAATTAGCATCATTACACTCGGGACATTCTGTATGAGTTACGACCATTTCTTCGGCAGCCAATGAAGAGTGCCCATGAATGTGATCTCAGTGGAAAAAAACACTAACGTCATTAGAAACAATGGTCGTCAGATGGAGAAAATTCTGACTTTGTTTGTAGAGTAACACGATAGAAGATAGGCGGTCGAATTGATCAAACACACGGATAACAGGTGGTTGCAGAGATATGTGATGGGCTGTCCCACAGGACATTGCACATGATGATGATGAGAAATCTTTCGGACTTATAAATAACTTTGGCTGAGATTACATTAGTACTAGTACATACAGATTATTACGTATGTAAATTTCTGAAACAGTCATTTCTTTCACGCTTCTTGTAAACTAACATTGTGTATTGATATTGAATTAATATGTCACTTTAGGTCTTGCGAATAAAATCTCCGTCAGTATTGAGCTGTTCCGCTGTCAGAGTGTAAGACTTCTTCAAACCAACAACCCCACAATTTTCTAGTATAACGGGTCTAAAAGGTGTGTTATCCTCTGCTGTTTCTTCAAGCGCCACTGTTTGAACTCCATTCTGTGGAGACATAACAATATGGGCACCAAGGATGAACAATAAAACAAATAAAAAACCAACAACAACAACAATGAGCAAGACCTACAAGAATCAAATGAGAACCGAAAGGGCAGCAGGGCAGAATGGATAAGAGCACTCGTTCTTAAATATCCGGTGTGCTGATGCTGAGGTAGGGATTCCAACCCATACACCGGTCAGTTGGACTAAAAAAATGTAGACTTCTCTTCCTTGACTTGGGGACGTAAATTACAAGCATTCGTACCACTGAAATCGGAGTGGGTTCCCCTGATAGCGGGGGTGGCCCGGGGGGGGGGGGGGGCACTGGTATTGGGGAAAGCTAATCCACACGCAAAATTCAGTCTAGTGCAGTAGAAGTAGTACTAGTAGCCCGTGTGTGAAAACCGTAAATGGATTCGATAAATTAGGGGGGGGGGGGGAAAGATAGTTGCGAATCTCTTACATGGCGTGGCAGTCAACCCCAGCGATTTTGCTTGTTTGTGATTTCTTGGCGATTTTCTTTTTGGCAAGTTTACGTTCAGTAAACTGGAAAACTTAGCTATGATTAGCAAGACTGGTGGGAGAAGAGCCAAGGGGAAAGCAGAGAAATGGCACTATCGAGACAAGAACACAGACCTGATCCAATATTCTTGTGATCGTGTAAGATGGCCCACATTTGTCGGCTTGGCACATAGTGATGTTGACCTGTTCAATTACGAGTTGTATTTTCATATACAATTTAATCATAAGTACATCATAATCTGATGATTAATGGAAAGGATTTGCATATCGCTTTACATGATGCGTTTTACCTTGATGGGTATCATATCGCTTTGTTACTTTCATAACCAATGAATTATGCAGTCAATCCCTTTGCCACTTTCGTTCATTAAAAGAAAAGCAAAGGATCCTTATCCAGGCCTTGAGGCGTATTTGTTATAGAGGGTGTGCAATGTTTGAAAATATTACCGGTCCAATTATGTTGTATGGACTTTACGGAGGGTGAATACAAAACTTGGACCGGCAATTTTTCAAACACTGCACAGTCATTAAAAAATACACCCTATACGAGTATGTCGATAGTCCCATACTTTCACAGACCAGTCGGCACTCGACGGGTGATGTCGCTAATAATGGCCGTCTTCCCAAAATATGTTCTTGTACCCATTTAACCTGGGAGCCTAGGTCAATGTTATAAATAACCCCTGCCTCAATGGGTACCCTAAGACACGCGTTCAGTAGTAGAGCACGGTGCCTCCGTGTATTCATTTTAGGCTTGGTATACCGGCGAACCTAAAAAATTAGTTGCGTATCCTATACAGGACATCGCAGTCAACCTCAGCATTTTTTAGCTGTTTGTAATTTCTTGGCAAGTTTACGTTCAGTAATTTGATTATTTGGTTGTTTCGGGATTTAAAATTTAAATATTGAGCACAACCCACTACTGGCAACGCTGATCGTATTCTGGTATGAACCTAAGGCCTATCCACGTCAATATGGAAGCACTATACTCGAGTTTCGCTCTCGTTTGAGCTCGTCAGTAGTGCATATCCCTGACCGGATCCGGAAACAAGCCCCGGATCACTGACGTGTGAAGTGCGTCACACGCTGGACACGCCAAATTATCACAACCGAATATTACAACGTCACCCATCGTAGGCTATGCTCAAGGTTGCCCAATCGCCGCGACTGACGCCCGTCAATCGATGTGGACCCGAACGATCAGGACTTCTCACTGGCAAGGAACACCAGGCCTCCTAAAATCCAGTGAGCAATAATCAAACTGATTATTTGGTTGTTTCGGGATTTGAAATTTAAATATTGAGCACAGCCCACTATTGGCAACGCTGATCGTATTCTCGTATGAACCTAAGGCCTATCCACGTCAAAATGGAAGCACTATACTCGAGATTCGCTCTCGTTTGAGCTCGTCAGTAGTGCATATCCCTGACCGGATCCGGAAACAAGCCCCGGATCACTGACGTGTGAAGCGCGTGTGTAACCACGCGGCACACGCTGGACACGCCAAATTATCATAACAGAATATTACAACGTCACCCGTCGTAGGCTATGCTCAAGTAATTTGCCATTTCTTTCTGAACGACCGGCACTCAAACCATTTTATGAAAACCAACGCAAGACGGTCTGTTGCCAAATTGCACTCAGCTGTAGTTTCGAACGCGGTATGAGGGGTTATGAGTTGCGTTCGTAACTCCTACGCCACAGTACCGGCCGGGGAGCTTCAGTCAGTTTAAAAAACACATCCCGGTCTCGATAAGGACCTAACACATGATCGCCGAGCTGGCAGGCAAGCGCTCTAACCACTGCCACGGCTCGCCTCATATGTTCTTTAGTAATACGTATTGATTTTGTGTGTGTGTTTGTTTTTAAACATAAGTAAAGAAAGACTTACATCTTTACTTCATTGACTACACAAAGGTGTTCAATAAAGTAAGACATGTGAACATGATGAAGATGCTTACAGATCTACAAATTGATGGGAAATACCTTAGACTTGTAAAAAACATATATTGGAAACAGCAAGCTGCCATAAAGATTGATAATGAAGTAGGTCAATATCAGTCTATTAAGAGAGGTGTGCGACAGGGATATGTAATGTCTCCAGATCTGTTTTCTTTATACAGTGAAATTGATGTAAAAAAAAAAAAAAGAAATATAGAAGATATGAGAGGATTCACCATTCGAGGATATAACATCAATAACATTAGATATGCGGATGATACAGTATTAATTGCAGACAATGAACAGGATCTGCAATATTTAGTAGATACGGTTATTGTACACAGTTAACAATTACGGTCAGAATTAAATTGTAAGAAGACAGTGATTATGGTCATTACTAAGAAGATATCATGCCAAAATGTAATATATGGGTAAATAGTAATATTCTTAAACAAGTGGAACAGTCATTACATCTAATGGAAGGTGATATGAATAGATTAGAACAAGAATAGCTATGGCAAAGGTAGTCTTTTGCAAGATAAAAAACATACTGACCAATAAACAGATGTCAACTGCATCGAGAAAAAGAGTGTTGAAGTGATACATAGAACCTGTACTTTTGTTTAGATGTGAAACGTGGGCAATGAGCAAACAAGGTGAAAAACATGTAATGGCATTGGAAATGTGATTTCTGAGGAAAGGCAAAGAATATCATGGAGCAAGTCCTACGAGAAGCAAATAAAACCCGTAAACTGATTAGAGAAATTAGACGCAGACAGTCAACATTTTTGGGCATGCGATGAGAAGACATAAGCTAGACAACTTGGTGACAATTGGCAAAAGTGAGGGGAGAAGAACAAGGGGAAAGCAGAGAAGTAAATATCTGGATGTCTTGACAACATGACATGGTCGAGACAAGAACATAGAACTGATCCACGACTCTAGTGATCGTGTAAGATGGCGAAACAAGACCGCCCAGCTTATCGACATGTAACATAATGATGATGGTGCATTTTTTTCTGACATTGTCTCGTGCTATGAGTTTTTACTTTTTAATCCCCCTTACTAAATCTCCGTTTTTCATACCAGATATAACAATCAATCCCAATTGTTTTCCAAGTCTTCTCTCTAATTCTGCCCTGTATGCCCCATGGAGGCATCGACCCTTAACCAACCCACCCCCAGCCATCCTATCTTTTGCCATCTGCCTGCATCATGTTTCTCTCCTGCATCTGCCTGTATCATGGTTCTCTCCTGCATCTTCCTATATCATGATTCTCTCCTGCATGTCCCTCCATCATGCTTCTCTCCTGCGTCTGCCTCCATCATGTTTCTCTCCTGCATCTGCCTGCATCATGTTTCTCTCAGTGTTTGTCACCTCTGTCTGTCATTCTCTTCTTCGTGTGTTGTTAGGTCTCCCCCTATTTCGTTGTCTTGTGAATACCAGACAAGAGCGTGTCTAATTATTTTATCCTTAGGTTTTCTATGTGTGTCCTATACAGCGCCAGCGTCTTTTACTCGCCTTTTGATTCACTGACATTTGTTTAGTCTCCACATGAGCTCTGAATTAGGGATTCTGTCATATCATGTTGGTCCCATTATTCTACGCATGTATCAATTAGTGAATGTTTGTAGTTTATTAATTCTTCTTCTGCGATCTATATTTGCTAAGTGTAGTGCATATTATCCATCGTAGTGCATACATGTCCACCTTCTAGTTCCGTGCCACAAAGGCGAACATCTTCCGACTCAGACGTTTGGTGTCTTTTCGGGATTCATCCTCCCATAGGCAGATTGCCTTCCCGGGCTTGTGGATTCTGCTTGCCAACATTTTCTTTCATTTCTTTCAGGCTCTGTTACGCTAGACTCTGTTCTTACAAGAACTTCAACAAGGCAGTGGCGGTTTGGCATTCTGTGTGTCCTTCAAGTAGATGAGTTTCTTTCCGTGGTTTATGAACTCCATCAGCCCATTTTGTGTGTTTTTTTATTTTATCTTGTCAAGCATAGACTTTTTCCAGGGAGCACAAATATAAATTCTTTTCATCGTTCTTCTTCATTTCGAGTAACTTGCCACAAATATGTTGATAGATACCTCCTGAAATTGTGGAAGAACCTTAGACCAATCGCAGCCAGTTCGTGTGTGCTGTGCGGAATCATGACTTGGTTACATTCTAATAAGACCCTAGCTAGATGTGAAGACTCAGCCCCAGTGTTGCACACCTCGTTGCTTTCTGGACTTGGAGCAAAGAAGGAAAGCTATATAGCATTATATACAGCAGTCATCGCATCTTGAGAAAAGGCTCTGTACAAGTCCCTCTCTCCACGAACGATGCAAGCTCGGGGCACAGACCACCTGAACACTTAAATGCCGTCTTTCAGAGGATTCACAACCACCCACCACACATACATGTTTCTAAATATAACACAATGATTGTTACCATTCCTTTAAGGACTTTTCCAAAGAGAAGATGTGTTCCATCCAGCCACCTTGTAGGACGCAGTATGATGTAGAACTCTGAACCCGTCATATCAGGACCGAAGGCAGCCCTACCCACCCATCCTGCGTGGTTATGACTTAGCGGCGAACCTTCTTTAGGCTCAGTGAAGCGAGAAATGTTCACTCCTGTCAAATAACAACAATCACTACATTATAGGAAACAGAAGCAGTAGTTATAATGACAGTTTGACAGCATCCACCTCCTCCTCCCCCTCTGCTTTTTACCTTCTTCTTCTCCTCATCCTCATCCTCCTCCTCCTCCTCCTTCTTCTTCTTCTTCTTCTTCTTCTTCTTCTTCTTCTTCTTCTTCTTCTTCTTCTTCTTCTTCTTCTTCTTCTTCTTCTTCTTCTTCTTCTTCTTCTTCTTCTTCTTCTTCTTCTTCTTCTTCTTCTTCTTCTTCTTCTTCTTCTTCTTCTTCTTCTTCTTCTTCTTCTTCTTCTTCTTCTTCTTCTTCTTCTTCTTCTTCTTCTTCTTCTTCTTCTTCTTCTTCTTCTTCTTCTTCTTCTTCCTCTTCTTCTTCTTCTCCTCCTCCTCCTTCTTCTTCTTCTTCTTCTTCTTCTTCTTCTTCTTCTTCTTCTTCTTCTTCTTCTTCTTCTTCTTCTTCTTCTTCTTCTTCTTCTTCTTCTTCTTCTTCTTCTTCTTCTTCTTCTTCTTCTTCTTCTTCTTCCTCTTCCTTATTTTAGTCCTGTCAATGAATCGATAGTAGAGTTGCTATTCATGTTCTCAGAGCCTTAACAAAACGTACTTTTGTGTTACACTACTAAGTTGTAAATATACTCGCAACACTAGAAATATCCCAGTGACGTAACCAATGGTGCAACATTAACAACGCAATGACAGAAGGACATGTAACACTTACGGGCCCCAAACCGTGATCTAATATCTCCCAGTATAATCATGTAGTCACGAATGATGCTCTTAACTTTAGTGCCTCTGTAACTCATATAGAGCTGAAAATGAAATAAGTTCAGGTAAAACAGAGTCCGCGACATGTAAACAAGGCCTATGATAACATTAAATACCATGGAGCGTTGTGTTAAATAAAATAAAGTACCTATTTTCACATCATGAGACGTATCGTGTAGATGATAGATGGTTGCCAGCCGCATTTTGTTAGACCAGTCGGCACTCATCAGGTGATGTGGTCAGTATCACACCGGCTGCCTTTACTTTGAAGTGATGGATTTCAAGCCAGTGTTAATATGTTAATAACGCTTTCAATGTTTTTGTTCTCTAACATGTCCTCCAGTATCTACTTTTAACTTCAGCGAGTGCTGATCAATACCTATACTTTTATTAATATAAATCCGAGGATTGCCTCAAGAACATGAGAAGGTCAACAAATCTTCTTCTTCTTCAACGTTCCGAGCCATCAACAAATGGTCAACAAATGCCTGAAACAATTCGGACGTTTCGGCTGAAAGGCACAAATATTGCAACTCTGCTATAAACAACCGCAAATTAAATTTCATCTCATCTCATCATGTTCCTCTTGTACTTTGCGGTGTCGAGGTGAAATATAAACAGCGGGAGAGTGCCCGCTTAAGGGCTTCGTGTATCGATATTCCCACGGACTCTGTTATTCCCTGCGTCCACTGTTTATGTGGTCGGCCTCTTCCTCTGCTTCCATATGATCTCTACATCTTTGCTTGTTGTGGTATACTGTTAGTTGGTAACCTACTTGCATGGCCAAACCATTTGACTTGCTGCCTTCTAATATAATCTAGCGCAGCTATAACCCCCACTTTAGTCCCGATTTCTTCATTTCTGATCTTATCTCTTCTTGATAAATTGAGTATTCTTCTCGGGAATCTCATTTCTGTTGTGATTTTTATTTTCTCTTTTTCTGTCCTTGTCTAGGATTGGCATTGGTAACAATGAGTTGATAGGAAGATTGTGTTGTAAAGTGCTTTCTTAGTAACTATTGATACATGTTTGTTCTTTAGTATTGGTGCCATCTGTCCAATGAGTTCGTTTGTCTTATTGCATCTATTTTCGATCTCGTCTTCTGATTTGCCATTTGATGATATTATACTTCCTAGGTACTTGAAACTCTTTACTTGTTTCAAGGGATGTTCATTTAGGTGAATCGTTGTTGCTTTTTCTTCTTTAGTTACAGTCATAACCTCTGTTTTACGTGTGCTAATTTTCATGTTATGTTCCCTAAACATTTCATTTAGTGTATTCACATGGTCTTGTAATTCAGCTTCTGATTTTGCTATTAGTGCTTGGTCGTCCGCAAACAGGAGTTCTCTAATGGTTAGATTTGCAGATGGTTCTTCTTCTGTGCTCTCGTCATGCGGTGTTCTTGTGATCTCTGTTTGGCTGGTTTCTTTACATATGTTGTCTATATATGTTATGAACAGGACAGGACACAACCTTGTCGTACTCCGGATCTTATGGTGAAGGGTTCTGAGTGTCCTCCAGTTGCTCTCACTGTGCATTCACTGTTGTTGTTTGTATAAGCTTCTACATAAGTTTGTTAGATGGACACACAGCATGCAAATTAAATATCATCTAAAATAAGGGGGGGGGGGGGATAGAGGACGAACACAGAGGTTGAAGAAGACTGTCTTAAATTTTTCTTATTATTCTTCATTCCCATTATGCAAAATCTACTTAAGTAAGTTATTGTATTAGAGAGCTTCGCGGCGTGCTTTCTGCGTCGCCTACCCAGTTCACACAGATAGGAGATTCCAATTTCCTCGTAAATGAAGCAGCCATATGGAGTGTATTTAAAAATTTTACCCGAAAGTCAATGTTAAAACTCACTACAGCTGTTGCAGTCTGTAGCTCGATTATGTGTATTTCTTACATTGATTTTTGTCGACGTAAGATAAAGCACAACAAATACGACTCAGCTATTGATATTTGAATATATGCGTTATGTTCATGGACTTGTGGTCAATTCTCTAATGCTTTTCTTTCTTTCTTTCTTTTTTCTTCTTTTGAGTTGATGAAAGAAATTTAAAAAAAACAAAAAAACAAGAGGCAAGTGACATATTTCAGGAACGTTAAAAGACATAACACTTTTATAAAACCATACTAGAGGGTAACGCAAAAGGCAAGCGAACAAGTGGTTGACAACGATACAAGTGGGAAAATAACATCAAAAGATGGACAAACAGCAGTCTGACGGCATATACAATAAAGGCGAGGGATAGATAGTGTTGGAGATCCATCGCAGCCAATCTTCATTGTGGAGACGGCACCTGATTGATTAATTGAATGTAATTTGCGTAATAATGAAATAACAAGGTAGTTCAAATCGCAACCATATCTTACATCTTTCTTTTTATAACCGCTAAACAGCGAGACAAAGTTGTCGCACGTTTCTGGAGCTAGCAGGCCAAAGCAGGCAACGGTAATTCTCTGCCGAAAATGACTGCCTCTCCCGTAGTAATTTGAGATCTTTAGATCAAACCATATCTCCTCTGTCACTGTCAGTCTGTTAATAATAAAATTAGCATTTGGTTGGACAATTTACTATATTCATCCAGGATGGCATTCTAACTAAACATATTACTTCTTATTACTTAACGACCGGTACGCCAGATATTTGGAGCTATGTCTAAACGATCGTGATGAAATGATGTCTACTGAACTTTTTGTTCTGGTATTTTTTTTTTAAATTTTTTTTTTCGCAAATCCTTTACAGGACATCGCTGTCAACATCAGTATCTTTCAGCTGATTGTTGATTTCTTGGCAAGATTACGCTCAGTAGATTGGTGATTTCTTGGCAAGATTACGCTCAGTAGTTTGCCATTGCTTTCTGAGACCCCGGCTCACATACCCCCTATGTTACCGACGCGGCTAGAACAGCCACCGATTCTCGCGCACGTCACATTACTGACGAGAGTATACGGGAATTACGGAGAAAGTCGCTAAACCCTAGGCCAGGGAGGGCGCTTTTTCTGGTTAAACATTTTAAATATCACGTTTATTAATGCTTGTAAAGACAGTGCAGTATGGAAAAGGACAGAAACAATAAGCAATTTTACAGTTAGTTGCAATTACTTTGTAAGACGTAGCAATCAACCTCAGTATTTATTCGCAGGTTGTGATTTACTAAGCGATTCTATGTCATTTGTATGTCATTGCTATCTGAACGGCCAACGCCTCAAACAATCGAAATCAGCGCAAAATGATTTGCTTACTTTATTAAACGATTGTTAAAATATACAGAGGCGTTATATATATATATATATATATATATATATATATATATATATATATATATATATATATATATATATATATAAACCTAAACACCTAAACAAGTTAATAGTCTAAAAACAGTACATGGGTAGTCTTAAAAAGCCTAAAAACCAAAGATGGCAAAACTATAATAGAAAAATATCAGATTTTACATGCGTGGTCAGATTATGTGAAAGACCCCTATGATGATACAAGAGAAGAACATGATCATCGGAATAATAATGAAGGACCATCAATTTTGAAGATGGGAGTTCAAAATGCTCTTAACCATATGAAAACTGGCAAGGCCCCGGGTACAGATAAAATCACAATAGAAATGCTCAATGCCTTAGAAGAATATGGAATAGACCAAGTCACCAGACTGCTGAATGCAATATACGATACTGGAGATATACCTCCTGAATTATGTAATTCTATATTTATTGCAATCCCAAAGAAATCAGGAGCCTTGGAATGCGATCAACATCGAACAATTAGTATAATGAGCCACATCACGAAGATTCTGATGAGAATTATCATGTAAAGAGACAGGAAGAAAATACAACCCGAAATAGGAGAAGAACAATGTGGGTTTGTAGAAGGCAAGGGCACAGTAAATGCTGTGTATATATTGAGAACAGTAATTGAACGTTCTATAGAAGTAAACAAAGATCTATATCTTTGCTTTATTGACTACACAAAGGCTTTCGATAAAGTGAGACATGTCAACATGATAAGGATACTTGAAGATCTACAAATTGATGGAAAAGACCTTAGACTTGTAAAAAACATATATTGGAAACAACAAGCTGCCATCATAATTATAACAATGTAGGTCAATATCAGCCTATTAAAAGAGGTGTGCGACAGGGATGTGTAATGTCTCCAGATCTGCTTTCCCTGTACAGTGAAAATATTTTCAGAAATATAGAAGATTTGGAAGGAATCAACATTGGGGGACGATACATCAATAACATTAGATATGCAGAAGATACAGTCTTGATTGCAGACAATGAACAGGACCTGCAAAATTTAGTAGATGCGGTTTTTGCACACAGTGAACAACTAGGGTTAGAAATGAATATTAAGAAGACACAGATTATGGTCGTCACTGGGAAGAAATAAATACCAGAATGTGATATACGAGTAAATGGGCATATTCTTAAGCAAGTGAATCGATACAGATATCTCGGCATAGTCATAACATCTGTTGGGAGATGCCTTGAAGAGATTAGAACAAGAATTGCCATTGCGAAGATAGCCTTTTGCAAGATGATAAACATACTGACCAATAAAAAGATATAAATTAAAACGAGAAAAAGAGTGTTGCAGTGCTACATAGAACCTATACTTTTGTATGGATGTGAAGCGTGGACAATAAGCAGTCAAGCTGAAAAACAGCTGATGGCTGTGGAAATGTGGTTTCTGAGAAAAATGCAGATCGTAAGCTGATTAGAGATATTAGACGTAGACAGTCACAATTTTTTGGGCATGTTATGAGAAGAAATGAATTGGAGAACTTGGTGACGACTGGCAAGATCGAAGGGAAGAGACCAAGGGGAAGATCGAGAAGTAAATACCTGGATGGCTTGGCTACGTGGCATGGTCGAGACAGGAACACAGAGCTGATCCACGATTCTGGTGATCGAGTGAGATGGCAGAATATGACCGCCCACGCTTATCGGCATGGCACATGATGGATGGATATATATATATATATATATATATATATATATATATATATATATATATATATATATATATATATATATATATATCTTCTTCTTATATATAAAAAAGACTTGTGCGTATGTATCTCTGTATGTATTTATGTATCTCTGTCCGTATGGCCTTTATTTGTTCGCGAACGGCCCATCCGATTGAGATGAAATTTTCTACACGCCTTCCTTTCATTCCAGAGCTGACAACTGTGATATTTTGTTAGTGTGAAATCGCCTGCTTACTCAGTATTATTTCATTTTTCATTTTTCATCATAATTTCATATATTTCAGGGGACCTAACTCTGTAAAAGTTATTTCAAGGGGCATAACTTTTCTGTATAACTTATAGTCATATTGTGGCATCGTTTTCAAAGATTTATAAACTCTTTGTCCATAGTTATGTACCGGCATATGAGTTATAATAAATAATGATACAATCTGTAAGGCATTTTCAAAGTTTTCATAAAAATGATGCACAATGCATAACATTGTAACTCATCTTTTTTTGCTTAAGAAGTTACTGTAGTCATGCAGGTGATTAGAAAGAGTTTTCATTAAAAATAATGGATGGTGTGTAGAAGAACGTTCTTTTAAGTTACTTTTTTTGTTGTATGAATTTAATGAAGCCGGACAGGGTCAGGCAGACAGATAGACAGACAGATAGACAGTCGGGAACGGGAACTTATATGACTACTTATATGAATTAAATGAGATGCTCCACATCAGGAGCTGGGAAATGCCGGGCCGGGTCAGACAGACAGACAGACAGACAGACAGACAGACAGACAGACAGACAGACAGACAGACAGACAGACAGTCGGTAACGGGAACGAGAACTTATATGACTACTTATATGAATTAAATGAGATGCTCCCCACCAGGGTCTGGGCGAAGCCGGGCAGGGTCAGCTAGTATATATATAAAACAGAGTGTATGTGGTTTTGTGTGTTTGTGGGTAGCTTTGTATTGGATGCGTTCGTTAACGGTACATCCGATTGAGATGAAATTTTCTACACGTCTTCCTTTT
The DNA here is from genome assembly GCA_963921405.1 of Cepaea hortensis. Taxonomy (NCBI): domain Eukaryota; kingdom Metazoa; phylum Mollusca; class Gastropoda; order Stylommatophora; family Helicidae; genus Cepaea; species Cepaea hortensis. The sequence continues at coordinate 110,721,694 of OY992878.1, forward strand.
ATTCCTGTGCAACCGACTATAATAGTTTCTTAGTGTAAAATCTTCTACTTATTTAATAACATTTACTTTTTCATTTTTCATTATATAATTCCTTTATAGCAGGGGGACTTCACTCAAGAAAAGTTATTTCAAGGGGCATAACTTTTAATAA
>OY992878.1:110726844-110931844 GCA_963921405.1 Cepaea hortensis
TATATATATATATATATATATCTGTGTGTGTGGGGGGGTAGTTGCATATCCTTTACAGGACGTCGCAGTCAACACCAGCATTTGTGCTGTTGTGATATCTTGGCAAGTTTACGTTCAGTAATTTGCCATTCCTTACTGAAAGGCCGGCACCCATACCATTTCGTTAAAAAAAAACAACGCAAGACGGTTTGCTGCCAAATCGTCTGCAGCTGTGTTTCGAACGTGGGTATGCGGGATTACGAACTACGAAATTACGAAATAAACTAGTAGCATATATCTTGAAAACTAGGTCCAATCAACATTCTTTAATGTCATTGTCGTTTGCAGAACTCCAAAATTAGTTAGGATATTTTCATATCCGGTACAATTTGGTAGTTGACAAGAGTATGTTGCCATGGGAAATAAATATGCATGCTCTTAGTCTTAGTACTCTGACCTTTGCTGTTCCACTCCGTTTTTCATTGCTGTAGTTTTCCTATTTGGGAAATTGCTAGTACTAAGGACATTACTTTCTGAACTTAGCAGTATGCATAAGGTCACCATACAGTGGATACCATCCCACTGTGGAGTACCCGGAAACGACAGAGCGAATCGATTGGCTAAGGAAAGAGCAAAAGAAGAAAAGCCTGATGTGCCCATTACACACCACCAAAAGTAAAGAATGATCAAATCAGACAGAAAGCCTCCCCCGATGTGTCTCCACCTTGCCGTGGTGGGGGAGCTTGCGTGTCCCATCGACCCCATGTGCTTGCCGATGGGTGAAAAACTACATATCGGACAGCATATGGGATAGGGACCAGACTAAGAGAGACACAACCTGCTGCTCTGCAGGTGAGACTGAGGATAGCAGTCTAAAATTTAAATCAGGCGCACGAAGGCAGAAGTTCTTGGTCCGGACAAAACACTAAAGGCTCCCTGTCGAGGGCTGTGGCTGAACGCCTCTAAGCCACAAACCCTCGGACCTGAGAGCCGGGCCGATAGCCACCTTTCGAAAAATAAAGGCGTGATACTGAGCAAGCTACATGCTCAGGTCTGATAGAAGTTCGAAGGCTCTCAGCTGGGGGATATGAGAGATTCCCGGATGAGAGGACAGGCCGTTTCTCGTTCACCGCTGCACGAAGGTAAGGTGCTGAGCCGGCAGCACAAGTAGCCTACCTCGTGAGCGAGTACAAAAAGTCAAAAAAGTGCCCCAGTCGAAGAAAGTGGCTGCGAAAACTGTATCTATCTCATAGAGAGTGTAGACAAAAGTGGAAGAACGTCTCAATGACGAAAAATGGAACGCACGGCGAGCGAACCTATTGCGTGGTCCGAAGTCAAAAGCGTGGGTGTCGCTTGCAGTCTGACCGTCCCTGGTGTGTGCTTGAGCGATCAGTGGCAAACGAGTTGCCCAACACATGGAAGTGAGGAACTAAAGCAGCCATGAGCAGGACGTGGCAACTCCTCGGGTGAGCCCAGTCACAGAGCAATATGTGCCGGCTCTGCAATTATGGAAGCCTCCTTGGATAGCGAGGGAATGCTCATGGTCTGCCCCTGCCTTCCCTTGAGGGCCGACCACGATGTCGTTCATCGTTCTATCTTGACCAGCTGAGATGTTAGCGACATCACAACAGTCCAACGTGCCTCGAAACCAGAGGATGGCTAACCTCATTAAAAAATGCCCGCTGAAGTCGGAAGTGTCGTCCTACGGGTGGCAAACTAAAAATTGACACTACGCAATTACGTCCGAGTGAAATGTCTTGTCCGAATGTCTCTCGTGCTAGGAACAGCTCTGACTACCTAGTTTCCGAATGCCGCTCTTGTTCGGAACAGCTCTGACTGGGTAGTTTTCCGAATGTCTGTTGAGCCTGGAAAAGCTCTGATGGGCGCAACGACAAGCACATGTCCGAAAACTCGCTGAGTGGATGCCGTCTTCAAACCTGTCTGGTTTGTGCGGGAATGACCCGGGGAAACGAAATGACCAATATATTGAAGTGAGGATTTAAAGCAGCCATGAGCAGGACGTGACGATCTCCCTCGGTGAGCCCAGATCCAGGGCGTTATGTGTCGGCCCTGCAACTATGGAAGCAACCTTGGATGGCGGAAAATGCTATGGACTGTCCCTGCCTTCCTTTGAGGGATGACCGTTGTCTTCGACCGTTCCACCTTGGCCAGCATGGTTGCAGATGGCGCCACAAAAGTGAGAGTCTCCCAGGAATGCTACCTGGTCAAAAATGCACGCTAAAGTCGATGTGTTGGCCTACGGGTTTCGGCCCAAGGGCGCATAACAGACACACCGCAATCACATCTGAAAAAACACTCCGGATGAACGAAAAGAAGAAGAAGAAGACAGAAAGCCACCAAAACCTGCTCACGACGACTACCACGTTAAGGACAGACCAGAAAAAGTCATTATTCTGCGCCTCAGAACAGGACACAATAGATTACGCAACCACGTGTATACAAATTTCAAGATTGGTGACTCAGCCATGTGCACATATGGTTTGGCGTCGCAGACAGCAGTGCACATACTCTAAGACTGCCCAAATTATAACATATCCAGGCAAACCTTCGGGCCTAGAGAGACAACAGTGGAAGATAAACTCTATGAACCACTGTGTGAACTAAAAAAGACTGTTAGATTCATACAAGCGACAACATTGCAGTTATAGACATATTTCAAGCGAACGACATAAGACGAAGAAGAAGCTGTAGTTTTTACAGTTCTGTTAATTCCTACTATCGTATTTCCGTAGCCTGCCAGCATTAAGTCTAGGGATTCTTCTTCTACTGCTGCGTTCATCCGGAGTTTTTTTTCTTTTCCGGACGTGATTGCGTTGTGCCTGTTTACAGCAGAGCTGCGTTCTTGCGCCGTTAGGCCGACACATCCGACTTCTGCGGGCATTTGTTGACCGGGTTAACCTTCCCAGGAAGTCTAGGGATAAAGACTTGCTCACTTTCGGTAATTACTCTCGAAACAGAGATATTACACCACATAAATGTAAATCAGAGGATAAAAGTGCAGTAATTTACCCGTGATTATATATCCTTATATTGGTAACAAGAAGAAAAGTGAAATAATTTACCTGTGGTTAAATATCCCAAATGTTAGTTATAAGGAAAAAAGTGAAGTACTTTACCTGTGATTATATGTCTTTATGTTGGTAAAAATCAATTTAAATTATACAATTTAACCTTTCTAGCGTCAGAAAATTTCTGCGCAGGTTCAGCCAAATACTATCATACACATGATTTTCCGTACGAATAAAATGTAACGTGTTCAACACGACTGATCTGTTACCACGCGTGCCAACAACGTGTCCATTCATTGATCTCCCTGGCGGATTAGCACGACAGTTGTTGGTTCAATGTTTCAATGTATGTAGTGTGTTTAGCACAGTCGTATATTTCCATGTATCAATTAGTAAGTTAGTAAAACACATGCATAGTATTATATCCATACTCTCTCTCTCTCTCTCTCTGTCTGTCTGTGCATGCGTGTGTGTGCGTGTGTGTGTGTGTCTGTGTGTGTGTGTGTGTGTGTGTGTATATATATATATATATATATATATATATATATATATATATATATATATATATATATATATATATATATATATATATATATATATATAAAGACTTTCAGCAGAGTAGACAGATGCAAATTATCGGTTATCCTTGAAGACTACGGGATACAAGCACAATTGCCAGAAAATATCACAACAATGTACCACTGGAGCCAAACTGCAGCAAGAGCACAAGAAGGTTTATCAAGTATGTTCACAGCCAACACAGAAGTGAGACAGGGATGTATGCACACCCCCAAAGCTATATTTAATATCTACACAGAATATCCAAAGAAGCAAACTTCGACAGAAAAGATTAAGAAACTTTTGAACTCTTTACTTTAGGTGTACCAACCGATTCACCTGCAATAAATTAATATTTATTTGCAGACGATCATGCGGACTGCAAGATCATATTAATAATCTGAGTTCAATATGCAGCAGATACAATATGAATGTAAATACTGCCAAACTGAAGTAATGCGGGTTACCAAATCTCCTGGTCCGTTAGGAATACTGATAAATAGCACACCTCTGAAGCAAGCTAAATGATTCAAATATTTTAGAAGTAATGTTCACATAAGACGTCAGAATAGACAGAGAAATCGAAATCAGATGTTAAAAACAAGTGCACTTATATATCAGCTGACACCCATACTGAAACATCCAAATATACCTCATCGTCATCAAATTGCCTTGCCAGCTGGCGTAGTCGTTCATGCCTGTCCACAGATCTCGGTCTTTGGTGTTCTGAAGCAACTCTGCTGGTGATATCCCTCCATGCCACCGTCTCAATCCGTCCAGCATCATTTTTCTTGTTCTGCCTCTGCCTCTCTTGCCCTTGATCTTTCCAATCGTCACGATGTTCTTCAATGCTTCTCTTATCATCACATGACCAAAGCAAGCTGTTTGTATCAATCTTATTGTTGAATATAATGTTCTAGTTTCATTAGACTCTGCCTGGCAGTTGTTGTTAGTTACTCTGGCAGTCCCAGGAATTCGTAACATTTGTCTCAAGAACGTTTCTGTTGCTTCCAAGGTCTTCATAATATGTTCATTTGCATTTCAAGATCCACTGCCACACAACAAAACAAGTTCTATATAAAACTTCAGCACTCTCATTCTTACAATCAATGATAGTAACTTATTGCATAAGATACCTTTCCTTTTCTGAAATGCAGCCTTTGCTTGTGCTATTTTCCATTTAATCTCTGTTGTGCATCTTGTATCAGATGGACAATGACAGAAAAAGAGAAAAGAAAAATCACAACAGAAATGAGGTTCCTGAGAAGAATACTCAACGTATCAAGAAGATATAAGATCAGAAATGAAGAAATCAGGACTAAAGTGGGGGTTAAAGCAGCACTAGATTTTATTAGAAAGCAGCAAGTCAAATGGTTTGGCCATGCAAGTAGGTTACCAGTCAACAGCATACCACAACAAACACTGATGTACAGACTAGATGGACACAGAGGAAGAGGCCGACCATGTAAACGTTGGACGGAGGGAATAGCAGAGTCCATAGGAATATCGATATATGAAGCCCATAATCGGGCACTCTCACGATGTTTATACTTCACATCGACACCGCAAGGTACAAGAGGAACATGATGAGATGAGATGATGATATCAACATTGATATCGTTTTCTTGATATTCAAAGAGAGTCCTTTCATTGCACTTTCTATTACTACAATGTCCAGCAACTGTTATAAGTTTGTTGCATTTTCCGCCATCAATACTGTGTCATCTGCATAGAGTAGATTGTTCATATTATAACCACCGACTAGTATTCCTGGCTTCTTTTTGATCTCTCTCGTTATTACTTTGCTATAAAGAGAGAAAGGCCTACAAGAGACAAATGAAGACCGTAGACGATTAGAGAAATTAAACGTAGACAGTCACAATGTTTTGGACACGTTATGAGAAGAATCAGAAAACTAGGTGACAGCTGGCAAGATTAAGGAGAAAAGAACAAGGGGAAGGCAGATAAGTAAGTACCTAGATGGCTTAGCCACGTGGTATGGTCAAGACAAGAACAGAACTGATCCACGACTCTGGTGATCGTGTGAGATTGCGAAACATGACCGCCCACGCTTATCGGCATGACCCATGATGATAATTATAGAGAGAGAGAAGAGATCCGGGGAAAAAGCACATCCCTGTCGTACTCCTAGCTTTATTTATTCATAATTACCCTCTTTATTTCCCAGTTTAATTGCCGCCACCTATGTCAGCGAAACGACATAACAAATACCATATTCACACCAACAATATGCTATCGATAATAACCATATTGTCAACACCCCAACGCCAACTGTAAATCTGGGATCAGAGACGGTGGAAAGAACGCAGACAATGAATTACCCGGGGATACGATTTGATCGAAGCCTTACTCATACTGAGCACGTAGACCAGGTGATAACAAAGGCCAAGCTGCGATGCGAGTGACGGTGGTGACAAACTGTGAGCAGCGCAATCAATGTCTTCTTTACGAGGGTCTGGTCCTTTCTGTTTTGGAGTATGCGATGGCGATCCTGACTCTCAGCCATACGCAGATAGAAAGGATGGAAAGGAATCAGAACGAAGCTATGCGCATTATTCTTGGATATACAAGAGATACAGCATGCAGGACGATATGCTACCTTCTTGATTTTCCACCATGAGGGACAAAATACAAATTTGCCAAGCACGTGCCTATCTCAGAATCAACGCAAACACACAACATCCATTGCATAGCGAGATTAAGAAGGTAAAGGGCAGCAGGTTAAAATGAGGAAAGTCGTGGATAGGTCAAGCCGAAGACATTCTTCAGCAGGTGTTAACTTGAGGACTTAGAACCTGGCGAGGAGTGGGTACAAGTGCCAATAGAGTTCTGTACATCCTTTTCAGTGTGCATTCATCTAGACAGGAAATGCTGCTGTAGAGGCTGAAGTACAGGCTCTGATCTTCGAGAATTCTTTAGAGGATGATGCTGTCATTTACAGGGATGGGTCGGTCGTTCGAGGAGTGAGAAGTTCACGGGCCTTTACGGCCGGAGGGAAAATTGTGAAGGAAGAGTCTGGCACCTTTGCTTTGACCACAAACAGCCTGACTATGGAAGTCATGGCAGTAAGTAAAGCAATAACATGGTTCGAGACACAGACATTCAATCGGGCATGCGTCCTTAGTGACTCAATCAATGAGTATGCTCAGGAGGATAGAGATGGGGTGGGTCCGAAGAGAGTGGCTGCTGTCTCTGGAGCGGTCTCGGCTGGCAAAGATTAGTTTCATCTTCGTGCCAGGGCATGCGGGTGTACAAGGGAATGCGCAGGCTGACAGGCTTGCAGGTAGGGCTACTGTGGAAGGCGGACGAACCATGGACCAGGCAGACATTTTGAATACTCTACGAGTAGTGAGTCGTTTACGAGAACCAAGCGATGACTGGGAATCTACAACCATGGTTAGGCTATGAGAACAGCAAGTTAAAAAAGGTGTGGCCAAACAAGAATACTACGCAGGAAGCCAAAGAAGAGTAATAAACCAACACAGAACTGGTGTCGTGAGCCGCTACACGCTGCGGAATTTGCTGAGGAGGGGATCCGAGCACTTATGGACTGAATGGTTCGATGTGCATTGAGGATGATCTGTCGACTAACTAACTAAAAATATGCCATCATTTATCAATGTCAAACTTGGTCATCCAAATCACATTTACGCAAAACGTGGGATGAGATGCTTGAGGAGAGCTTTTAACTTAACTATCGGAGACCGAGTAAGAAATGATGTTATCAGATGGACTGTGCGATCAACACCTTGTGCCACTTACATTTGAAACGCAGAAGATGAAATGGTTTGGCCATCTCGTTAGAATCATAGAATGCAACACAATCAACTACCAGCACTGTCCCTACATCAATGAAAATCTGCTACGAGAGCAAGAGGGCACCCGAGAAGCAAATGGATTGACGACATCAAAGACATTGTACTGTACTATAATACGGATTGACACTGTCCACTGCCACTCATCGGCCAATGAAGCGTCAACTTTTCTTCCCCACGTCGCTTGACAAAGGAAGTGGAAGATGATGATGATGATGCTTGCTTGCTTGCTTGTGTTCGTTGGCTTGAGCTCCAACGAGAGGTCCTGTATGTCGGATGAAGACATCCTGTTGTCCAACATCAGTGTGATGTCATACAGGACTTGAGGTTTGCGTGAGTATCCGTTGTCCCATGTCTGGCTTATTGGTGTGCAGACTGGTGGTCCCTCGCCGTACAGGCAGACACTCTCCGACTTCGGAGGAATCGGCGATCCTATTGACTTTAGCCAGGACCCCGAAGGGACCTGTTGTCCAGGACGCTCGACGAGGACGCGTCAATAGGTCTTGGCCAGTATATAACCCGGCCCTGGTGCCTTGGAAACACCTCTGCGTCCCATGATGATGATGATTTATCACATTGAAATTGCCAGTCTGTGATTGGACGCCGGGCCGCCATAGTGTGAAATATTAGCCAATCGTTGAAAAGTTCTCGTTGTTGTGACCAAGGAAGGCAACCCAAACAGACCGCACAAATAATTCAAAAGTTCATTGTCAACAAACGACCGACGATGTTGGAAAGTGCCCAAGAAAACCGATCTAAGGTTGTCAACAAGCTGACCAAGGAGGAAATGACAAATTTACAGAAACAGATTTACTATTCAGATAAATACACAGACGATGAATATGAGTACAGGTAAGCAAATCGCAAATCAAAACTAGCAGGTTGAAAAAGGAGAATTCAAACAAGTCAACAGTGACAGTTCAGTGGATTCAAAAGACAAGTTGTAACTTGTACAACTTACAACCCGTAGTAATAAACATTGAGGTTATCATGTCGCTTGCTTTTTTGAGAAAAAACTAAAAGTGTTTTAGTCACCTAGGGGCTAACCGATGAAAGTATAGTTTAACTGGTTGATTCTTTGGTATCTGAGCCCCAAATCCGAATAGGGCTAAATTAGTACAAAATTACAATCTTTATTCACAATAAATTGACAATTTATTGACGACGCCGAACTGGAGATAGTAGACCATTTTACATATCTAGGAACAGAGGTAAATAGCAAATTATCCCTAGATCAGGAAATCAACATCAGGATTGGTAAGGCAGCAACAACAATGAACATGTTAGCAAAAAGAGTCTGGGAGAACAGGAAGCTTACTTACTGCCAAAACAAAAGTCCTCGTCTACCAAGCCTGTGTCCTTAGTACTCTTCTTTATGGCAGTGAAACCTGGACAACTTACTCACGCCAAGAGAAACGTTTAAACAGCTTTCATATGCGGTGTCTGCGAAGAATACTTGGTATTAAGTGGCAAGACAAAATCACAAATACTGAAGTATTGGAAAGATCAGGTTGTGTGACGGTGTATTCCATGCTCAGTCTTCATAGACTTAGATGGATAGGACATGTTAGGAGGATGGATGATGGTAGAATACCAAAGGACATCTGTTTTGGTGAATTACAGACGGGTAGGAGATCTCAGGGTCGGCCTCTACTACGATACAAAGGTGTGTAAGCGGGACATGATTGATACAGGCATTGATAATGCACATTGGGAGCAAGTCGCCGCTGAACGTGTTGCATGGAGGGCAACTATCAGAAATGGAATAAAGACAAAGGAGAAAATGATTACAGATAAAGCACACACAGAGCGTGAGAGACATAAGATGGTGCAAAATAGTGGAAATTACCATGTTTTCACATGCATCTACTGTGGGCAAACATTTGCAGCAAGAATTGGCCTTACCAGCCACACTCGCCACTGCCATGGGTCGTAGTTATTAAGCCTTTTTGAAGCACAATGTACCAAACAATCGTCTGTCAAGACAAAAAGGTGCCAATGAAGTACTATTAGTAGGGACTTTTTCTTGACCCGGTACCGGTACCAAATTCAAATACCATCGCCAAGGGGATTATGTTACTGAGTTCCCCTTCCCGTCTCCAAGCTCAGAAGCCAGTTGCACGAGCAAAACCAGTAGTGAAACATCAAATCTGTAGTGGGATATTATGTTATTATTAAGTACAGCACAATCACACAGAACTTGCCATAGTGTAGTCTGTAGGTCTAGATTAGATAGATTGGTATGTTCTAGCCACTTTAGTAACATTTTCTAAATTCCTTCTTTATTATATAACCTGATTAGCTGGATACCTCTTGAAAAAACAAATCCAACGTTATCTTATTCAAGCCTGTAGGTCAATTATATAAGCCGAGATGTTAATGTTTGTATGTCAGTTTATTATTTAATATAAGCATATAAAAAAAAAAAAACGATGTTGACCTTTTAACTTTTTGTGGCCCTACCTACAAACTCACACAACTGTCGGGTTACATTGACGCAAAGGGATATTACCACTGCCGCTCTCTAACTCAAGGACAGATAACTCTGCCAGTTTACACACACACACACATATATACATCTCCACGTCATGCTTTGATGACGTCATTCCATGCATGCTACCACACGCTGTTGCCAATGCGAGGCAAAGATCCATTTTAACTAGAGAATTTGCCTTACAAAGTTATCCAAATATAATTGACCCCGGCCGCTTAGAGTGATGACAATTTATACATAAATAGTACAATGGGTGTTGAATGCAAACATCCATTCATTATCATTTCGTCGCTCTGAATAATCCATAAGAATGTTAAATGATCATCGTTCGATTATGACACAAAAACCGCTATTTTCCTGCCATTGAAATATCCCATTACAGCACCAAAGCATGCAATCTTAATGATTTCAGTTTGGGATGTCCCCACCGACTTAAATAGTTCTTCTTCTTCTTTCCTTCGCTTGAAATGTCTATAACTGCAATGCTGTCTCTTGTATGAATTGAACTGTCTTTTTCAGTTCACACAGCGGTCCATAGAGTTTATCTTCCACTGTCGTCTCTCTAGGCCAGAAAGTTTGCCTAGATATGTTATATTTTGGGCAGTCTTGGAGTATGTGCTCTGCTGTCTGCGACGCCAATCCACATGTGCACATGGCTGTTTCACCAATCTTGAATTTTGTATACATGTGGTTGTGTAATGAATTACAAGACCACATGAATAGTCTAAACGAAATGTGTAGGGAACATAACATGAAAATTAGCACAAGCAAAACAGAGGTAATGACTATAACTAAAGAAGAACAAACAGCAACAATTCACCTAAACGAACATCCCTTGAAACAAGTAAAGAGCTTCAAGTACCTAGGAAGTATAATATCATCAAATGGCAGATCAGAAGACGAGATCGAAAATAGGTGCAATAAGGCAAATCAACTCATTGGACAAATGGCACCAATACTAAAGAACAAACATGTATCAATAACTACTAAGAAAGCACTTTACAACACAATCTTCCTACCAACTCTGTGCTACCAATGCCAAACCTGGACAATGACAGAAAAAGAGAAAAGAAAAATCACAACAACAGAAATGAGGTTCCTGAGAAGAATACTCAACGTATCAAGAAGAGATAAGATCAGAAATGAAGAAATCAGGACTAAAGTGGGGGTTAAAGCTGCTCTAGATTTTATTAGAAAGCAGCAAGTCAAATGGTTTGGCCATGCAAGTAGGCTACCAGTCAACAGCATGCCACAACAGGCAATGACGTACAGACCAGATGGAAACAGAGGAAGAGGCCGACCACGTAAACGCTGGACGGAGGGAATAACAGAATCCATGGGAATGTCGATATACGAAGCCCATAACCGGGCACTCTCACGAAGTTTATACTTCACCTCGACACCGCAAGGTACAAGAGGAACATGATGAGATGAGATGAGTGGTTGTGTAATCTATTGTGCCCTGTTCTGAGGCGCAGAATAATGACTTGTTCTGGTCTATCCATAACTTGGTAGTCATCTTGAGCAGGTTTTGGTGGCTTTCTGACTGATTTGATCATTCTTTTCTTTTGGTGGTATGTAACGGGCACATCAGGCTGTTCTTCTTTGGCTCCTTCCTTAGCCAATTGATCAGCTCTGTCGTTTCCGGGTACTCCACAGTGGGATGGTATCCACTGTATGGTGACCTTATGCTGACTGCTAAGTTCAGAAAGTATTGTCCTTAGTACTGGCAATTTCCCAGACAGGAGCGCCTCGAGTACTGATTTTGCATCTGTCAATAGCACCACAGGTTGTGTACCATTGCTGGTATTTAGTAATTTCTCTGTTGCTATCTTGATTGCCTCAATTTCAGCATTGTAGTTATGGCAGTACTTTCCTGTTGGTACTCTAGCTGTGTCCCTAGTACTATTTGGGTATTCTATGTACACTCCCGCTCCTCCATTTCAAACAGCATTTTGTGCTGACCCATCTGTGTAGACTCGGATCCAGAGGTCCTGTGGGTATTCTTCATCAAGGAAGCTGAGAGTGGCTGGTTTGCACTGCACACTGTTCTGTTCTTCCTTGTCAAATATTCCTCTCACTTTTGTCTGGATTTGTAATGATAGTCTATGCTCATCTTTCCATGGAGTTCGCTCTGGAATAGTTGTTAGGGGGATACCAACTGTGGGCAGATGGGTGGTTTCTCTGCAGTCGTTTGGCCTGGTGGATAAAACTACTTCTTTTCAACCGCCCCATAGCTAGGTTTTCAAATCTGTTCTTCATAGGGTGGCCTGGCAAGCTGAGGAACTTTTCTGCTTGTATTAGCGTTTTTGTATCTCTGCGCTCACTCAGTGCTTGTGTCCTCCCCATCTTCTCCATTTCCACTATAGGGGTTGATCTCATCCCTCCTGTGGTGACTCTAAGTGCTTGATTTTGCACTTTGTCCAGCTCTTGTAGTGTGGTTTTTGATGCCGAACACCACGCAGTTGACCCGTATTCCAGGTGTGGTCGTATGCTCTGTTGATAAACTTTGCTAAGTATTTTCCCACTGGCTCCCCATGTGGTTCCACTTAGCTTTCTCAGGATGGCTATTTTCCTTCTGGCTTTTGCTACTGCTTTGTTGATGTGCTTTCTCCATGTCAGCCTGCCATCAAATGTTACTCCAAGGTAAGTTGGTTCTTTATCTTCTCTTAGGGGTGTTCCATTTATCTGGATGGTCCCTGCCTTTTGTTTTGGAGAGAGGGTAAATAGGGTGGTGCTGCACTTGTCAGTGTTTATGCTGACACACCATCTATTTGCCCATGCAACAAATGTGTCTACAGCTCTTTGTAGTAATCTGGTGGCCGCTGATGCATGTTCATTTGTGCTCCATAGAACCAGGTTATCGGCGTACATTGCTGCTTTAATTCCATGCGGTAGATTAGCAACTAGATCATTGATGAAGATTAGAAAAAGTGTGGGGGACAAGACTCCGCCCTGGGGAACACCATGACGCAGTAGTACTTTCTTGCTCTTTAGTCCGTCTATCTGTACTTGGGCTCTTCTGTTGTGCAAGTATGCTTTCACCCATTTGTACATTCTTCCATTGACTTTGCAGTTTCTCAGTTTATTCATCAGACATTCTTTCCAGACTTTGTCAAAGGCTTTCTTCAAATCTATCCATGCCGGAAGCACCAGCTTCTTCTCTTGGAATGCATCCTCAACTTCTTGAGAGAGGTAGGTTGTCTGATCTTCCGTAGAGTAGCACTGCTTAAAGCCAGCCTGCTGTGGCACAAGGATGTTTTTACTTTCAATGTACCACTGCAGTCTGTGATTGATGATGCGCTCCAGTGTTTTGCAGAGACAGCTGGTGAGGCTAATTGGTCTGTAGCTAGAGGCAATGGAACTATCTTTCCCTGATTTTAGGAGTGGTATCATGATTGCTTCTCTCCAGGCTTGTGGAACACTGCCTAAGGTCCAACTATTATTGAAGATCTGCAACAGCTTTGCTTTGGCCTCTGTTCCTAGGTTCCTGATCATTTCATTGGAGATACCATCAGCTCCTGGTGACTTTCTCATTTTCAGTTTTGATATGGCTAGCTCCAGTTCGCTGATTGTGATGGGTGCCTCCAGAACCTCATGTACTATTTCCTTCTGTCCTGTATGTTGCCGTTTCTCTCGAATCTCTTGTTGTTTCTCTGGACTAATTTTGATATTGTTATCTTGTGCGAATGAGTCCGCAAAATGGTCAGCTGCTTGCTTTCTTGTTAAGATGTTTCCATCTTTATGTAGTGCAATTTTTGAGTTTCTCCCTGCGCCCTCATCGTTAAGTTGTTTTATTAGCTTCCACAATTTCCTTGTGTCTCTTTCAAGTTCAGAGACTCTGTTTTTTCCGGCTAGCCTGCAGCTTGGCCCTTTGAAATTTGGCTTTTGCATGCTGGAATTTATTGTGGTGCTCTTGGCTGGGTGTGGCCTCTGCTTGCTTTCTACATACTTCCACATCATTATGCAACTGTTCCAGTTCACTACTCCAGTAGGGTTTATATTGTTTACGGGCTCCTCTTGGTACTGTTTCTCACGCTGCCTGTAGTATGCATTTCCCAAACTCTTCAACTACTTTATTTATGTCTTTCTCAGTGTTCAGGTTTCTAACCAGTATGCTGGTGCGATTCTTGTACATTGCCAAGTCTGCTTTCTTGTAGTTCCACCTTGAGAGGGTGCTGCTTTCACTTACAAGCTCATTTTCTACAGTTAGAAAGACTGGCCGATGGTCGCTGCCACCAAGTTGTTTCCCAACAATTCGTGTAATGTTCCACTCCAGGTCTGGTGAATGAAAAGCCAGGTCAGGTGTAGTTGTAGTGTGCCATGATCTCGAGTAGAAAGTATGTGGGTCGGATGGCTTGTTAACCAAGATGAATCTATTCTCATCCTGCCAGTCTTCCAGTCTCTCTCCTCTCTGATCCATGTGATCATAGCCCCAACTCTGCGAGTGGCTGTTGAAATCGCCACACACAATCATTTTTTCTGTTAATGGTAGTGTGTCCAGTGCCTGTGGGCGGTCACTTGGACAGTAGTAATTGATCAGATGTAGGTCTATAAAGCCTATTTTAAGTTTAAGTGTCTGATACTCAGCCCCTTCCATATAGACTTCGATTTGGGAAGCAGTGATGTTATTTTTTACAAGGGTAAGTATCCCACCTTTTCGCCTGTCCTTTCGGTCAGATCGGTCCTCTGATTTTGAAGGCTATATTTTCATTGAGGTGAGTTTCTTGCAAGCAACATATGCTTACTTTTTCTTGGTCCAGGATGTTTTCTAATTCTATTTTTTTGTTGCTGACTCCCTCCGCATTCCAGTGCATTATTTTAAGTCTTTGTTTAGTATGGCCAGCCGTTCTATTCTCATGTCTCCTGGCTCCACAGGACATCTGAGAAGGACCTCCAGTAGTTGGGGTTGGACCCTTTCGAGACTTAGGGCCCGGCACTGCACCTGCCTGGGGGTCCAAAGCAGGGCGAGCACCATAACTTTTAGCAGCAGTCGACATATTCCATTTTGCGTAATTGCGTGGCATCCTGATTTCTGTGGTGCGCCTCCTGGCTGGTTGCCTCCGTCTTCAGCACCTCTCCTTTGCTAGAGCAGACTGTGGTCTCACTCGAGTTTAGATGTGTACACACGCACACACGTGTCTGCACATGCATGTATGTGTATACACATCTAGAGCACACTGGTTATTTTCCGGCGCCAGATACTCGCTGTCGCCCCTTCTCCTGTTAGTAGAAAGTTCCGCCACGTGAAGGCCAGGAGTTGGACTTTTGCTGTATAGGTTATGTATTCACGAGCCATTGGGGTATTTAAGCAATGTTGGGCGCTCACCCCAACACTGCGCCCCGGCTACATACAGCAACATTTGGAACCACTTAAATAATTGAAAATTTCACAGTATGCGTAAAAATGGATGCTCAATTGAATTATTCATACAAGATCAATTCTCAATGTCTATATAAAACAAAGTTTACGAGTCAACTTACGTCTTAAAAAGACAGTCTCTTTATCTTGGTAAGAAGAAACATTTGAGAAGCCAAGATGTATAGATTCATAGACAATGGAGGGAACTACAATCCTCGGTAATCAGTTTCTGTTTTAATGCGATCTTGAAATAATCGCGGAATTTAACATCATGCGTACGATCACCGTCCCCTTATCGGAGACACAAAACCCAAATAACCAAACGTTACCGCAAAAAAAATTCTGGTAAAATACGGCAAACATGAACCGCAGTACCTAGTATGTTCCCTCCACCGGTTTTAGACACTTTATTGTCAGTAGACTTGAACCCAAAGCACACAGGTAATAATAGTTTACTTGGTAAAGAATGTTTGCCATGACAATATTTACATAGGGACAGAAAGTAGCAAGATAACAATTAGTATAGGGTATTTGCATATAACAACTGGGTGAAACAGATGGACTTTAAAGGAATCAGTACACATTGGCTGGGGGGGGGGGAATTGTTTGGTGAAGAGTGACTTAAATTTCAAGCAGACCTTCTGTTCACACATATACTGGATTGGTACAGCGGTGCAAGTAATTCATCAGCATCATCATGTGCTGTGCTGGTAAGCATGGGCGGTTATGCGTTCGCCATCTCACATGATCACAAGAGTCATGGGTCAGCTCTGTGTCTTGACCATACCACATGACCAAGCCATCCAGGTATTTACGTCTCTGATTACCCCTTGTTCTTTTCCCCCCAATCTTGCCAGTTGTCACCAAGTTTTCCAATTTATTTCTTCTCATAACATGTCCAAAAAATTGTGGCTGTATAGGTCTAATTTCTCTAATCAGTTTACGGTTTTCATCTGTTTCTTTTAGGACTTGGTTATTGGTTTTTCCGGTCGTCCATGGTATTTTTTGCACTTTCCTCACAAACCACATTTCCATAGCCATGGGATATTTGCTCATTGTCCACGCATTACATCCATACAAAAGTACAGGTTCTATGTAGCACCTCAACACTCTTTTTCTTGTTGCAATTGACATCCTTTTATTGTTCAATATGTTTACCATCTTGCGAAAGGGTAACTTCGCCATGACGATTCTTGGTCTAATCTCTTCAAGGCATCTCCCATAAGATGTAATGACTGTTCCAAGATAATTGTACCAATTCACTTGTTTAAGAATATTCCAATTTACTTGACTATCGCATTGTGGTATTTCCTTCTTCCTAGTGACGACCATAATCTGTGTCTTCTTAAAATTTAATTCTAACCCTAGTTGTTCACTGTGTGCAACAATCGCATCTACTAAATGTTGCAGATCCTGCTCATTGTCTGCAATCAATACAGTATCATCCACATATCTAATGTTAATGATGATACGTACCCCAATGGTGATTCCTCTTATATCTTTTACATTTCTGAAAATATTTTCACTGTATAGGGAAAAAAGATCTGGAGACATTACACGTGCTTATCAGACACTTCTCTTAATAGACTGATATTGACCTACTTCATTATCAACCTGTATGGCCGCTTGTTGTTTCTAATATGTTTTTTACAAGTCTCAGGTCTTTCCCATCAATTTGTAGAACTGCAAGCATCTTCATCATGTCGACATATCTCACTTTAGCGAAATCCTTTGTGTAGCCAATAAAGCAAAGATGTTTTTAAAAATCAACTTCAGTATTACTAACCTTTAGTGTAAAAGTAGAGGACCCTTTTTCACAGCTTGAGGCATATTGCATAAGGTGCTGTTGCTACCCCGCTATATTTTTTAGACCAATCAGCGCTCCAAGGATGGTGTGGTCAGTATCAAATCAGCAAACTTTGCCTCCAATCAGCACTCCAAGGATGGTGTGGTCAGTATCACATCAGCAAACTTTGCCTCCAATCAGCACTCCAAGGATGGTGTGGTCAGTATCAAATCAGCAAACTTTGCCTCCAATCAGCACTCCAAGGATGGTGTGGTCAGTATCAAATCAGCAAACTTTGCCTCCAATCAGCACTCCAAGGATGGTGTGGTCAGTATCACATCAGCAAACTTTGCCCCCTAGAACATTTCCTGATGCTCATTTAAATCAGTCTGGAAGTCCGGGTCAGTGTTTTTTAAAAATCCCCGCCTCGATGAAGATTCACATACATTTTAAAATTTCCCAAATTATCTGCTTCCCAAGTGGTGCTAGCAAGCTGTTTGACAAGATTCAGGTGCCTGTTGCTTTTTCCCTGAGATTCTTGATAGGCCCATTTAGTTTAAATCGGCTGTCCAGTTTTACTGCTTGGAAGACTACAAAGTCTACGAATACTAGTGTCTCCTCGTTCATACTAATGTTTATGGCTGATTGGTTGTTGTGAGAAAAGATGGCATATAGTTTTCTGAGTATTGATTTAAAATTTTCAGTTTATGAAATTCTGAAATTGTTAAGCTGCTTGGGTGGGATATTTATTTGTGGTGCAGATATCAAGCTCATCTACAAACAGCAACTTTAGTACATTCAAATAATTAGTCAGATCATTGACGCAGATGATGAAATGAATGGAGCTTAATTGATTCAATACTGAATGATAATATATCACCAAATATGACTTCCCGATTGGACAGAAAGATGATATATCACCACACTAGTGTCATCATATTATTTGTTTTGTTTTGTAGTATCATAAACTTATTTATTGCTCAGTGAATGGAAATTCACATCACAATTTGATTGTGTACTATGTTTGGTCCACACCTACATTTTGCTTGACACTGAATCAGTTAAGAAATAATTCTCTGGGCATTATTTGAGAGTTGTACATTCATATTCTGGTAGATATGTTCTGTCTGTCATGGCCTGTATCCACTTGACTATTTTCTTCCTATTCCCATCTCTCATTTCTTCACTAAGTCCCTTTCTCCAGAGCCAGCCTTGGGCTTGTTGAATACAGCCATTGTGCTCTTCTGTACTTGAAATCCATCAACCACATTCTGTGTAAGCCTGAAGAGTGGAGGGGTCACCTGTATGAGACTTGAGTCAGAAACCTGCTTGGTTGTCAAAGAGATGTATGCTTTCTATCCCCTGTACATCTTGTTTGCCATTCGCTCAGCTAGTTTGCCTAAATATGAGTTGATGAAGGTAGTACTATAACGTTCTGAATTCTGTGATGATTTCCTTCTCGTTTAATTGGGTCCAATGCTGACTGTTAACCAAAGTGCTGGTGGCTGTCACTCAATCCGTGTTTTATTGATGAACCATAATGGCTCCTCATTTACTATTAGGCATTACTTACTAATCATCTCATATGTTATTTGGTGTGGTCCCATTGCCTAGTTGTTCATCATTTTGCATATTGCTACTTTAAATTCATGTGGAATGAAAGGATTATCAAAAGCAGCTTCTAATGACACCATCCATGATATTTTTCAAATGTAATGTTTAGCAGCAATTCAACTAGCTTCTTTGCTGTTTTGTTGACAGCATTAGCTTTCATGTAATCTGTTGTTGGCAAAGGTAGCTTTTTGCAAAATAGAAAACATATTGGCAAATAAGAGGCTGTCATCTGTAAGGAGAAAAAGTATTGAATTGCTATTTAGAACCTAGAAGTGCTATATAGAACCTATGTTGTTGTATTCATATGAGACATGGACAAAAAGCAGACAGCTGAGAAACATCTAATGGCTGTAAATGTGATTTCTGGGGAAAATGTAAAGAATACCATGGGTGGACAAACAAACAACCATTGAGCAAGTCCTACAAGAAACAAATGAAAACCAAATTGATTCAAGAAATTATGTGTTGACAGTCAAGATTTTATGGGCATATGAGTAGAAATAAACTGGAGAACTTGGTGACAACTGGCAAGATTGACGGGAACAGAAAAAAGGGAATGCAAGAGATGGCTTGGCCACATAACATATTTGAAGCAAGAACAAGACCTGATCCAAGGCTCTGGAGATCGTGTGAGAGGGTGAACCATGACCACTGTTTGGCATGGCACTGGATGCTTAAGAATCTGTAGAAGAAATTTTACCCACTACAATCTTCCAATGGTAGGGGTTTGTTTTCTTCTGACTGCCTTTGATGATGGACTAGAGTTGCCAGGCTTTAGTCCCTTCTCTTTTCATGTTAATTTTATTGCAGGTTTCTTTCCAACTCTCCTGTTTTGTTTTTCTTTATGATACACAATACTTTTGCTGTCCACCTGTTGTAATTTGTTTTGTTTTGAGCCTGTTTCCATACTTCTCTCATCTGTTTGTCTGCCTCATCCAAGTCAGAACTCCAGTAAGAATTGTATCTCCTGCACTACAGCTTTGGAATATACTTTTTGACAGCTGTGGGAATTATGGTACAGATGTATTTTGCAAGATGTGCTGTCATCCATTTGCTAATGTCTAGCCTAACCTAAGCATTTTGACTAACTATATATATATATATAATTACTGATGTAATTGTCTGTTTGTACTTCAGACATGTCTTGCTGCCAAAAGAGATTACAAAACTTGTTCCAAAATCCCATCTCATGACAGAGACTGAGTGGCGGAGCATTGGTGTGCAGCAAAGTCATGGTTGGGTACATTACATGAGGCATGATCCAGGTAACATATTTGTGTGTTTATGCTTGTGTCCATGCATGTATGGACACCAGCAATATAAATTAGAGCTGTTAATGGAAGGAGTTAGTTTAATAGCAGACTGCTGGTTAACACTAATGTGCAATAGTGAAAACTACTACTGTCAGGTAACAGTGATACTAGCAGTGAGTGGTGTCATGGGAAGGCAGACCTGGAGGTTATCCATGATATATTCTGATGCTGGGGTTGATGACAATAATGGATCTGTGCTGCACGGCCAAGAGTCAGGATGTAGTTTGTCATCTAGAGAGCCCACGTCATCATTGTGCAGAACAGAGCATTTCTTCTTCCATACTCAGATCTGCATCTTAATGTCTCTAGTTTTATTTGTTTGTTTACGTTCGCCACTGTGAACTCAAGGTAGCCCCTTTACGAGCCACTACTTCTAGTACACTGGACTGATTTTTGCATGTGGATTAGTTTTCCCTATTACCAATGTTCCCCATCATCAGGCTATTTCACTCTGACTTCTGAGGTACTTGTAATTTACATCTCCAAGTCAAGGATGAGAAGTCTAAATTTTAGTCCAGCTGACCAGTGTAGGGGTTCAACCCGCTACCTTGGCATTTGCACACTAGAAGTTTAACAGTGAATGCTGTTACCGAATTGGTCATGCTGACCTACAATGTCTCTAGCAAAAACAGTAGTTAGTTTCAGGTTAATGACATTCCTGTACAGTTGGTGGGACGAAGTTGCTTGATGCCATCAGAAAGCATATCAAACTCCAGTATGAGAATGGAGATCATAGCTGCCATTATGCCTTTCTACTAGTTTGGGTGATTACATCTGACTTTCAGGCCATGCTTCATAAAGTTCAGAATGGATAGCTATGACATAAATGGCTACCACTTGCAGAATCATCAAAATCTGTGAAAACATCTGTGGATCTCTGACCTCAGCCATACCGGGATGTGGAGAAACAAGGGAGCTGATATGCTGGTTTCAAAGACATCTATCATTGTGAGATTAAAGATGGACTGGTAATACATTGAGTAGTAAATAACTACAAAGTGTGGTTAACTCATATCTTGTGTGTCTTGCCTGAGTATGAGACAGGTGGCAATGATTGCATGAAAGGGCTGCTGTAACTAATCAGCGTGCAACAAAGACAACAAGTATCGATGCTCGTCAGTTTCTGCCGAGGAGATTGAGCACTTAACGGCCTGCCCTAATGTTAAGTTAAAGTGAGTTGCATATCCTTTTACAGAACATTGCAGTCAACTCCCACATTTATTGACTGTTTGTTTACTTGGCAATTTTACATTCATTAGTTTGCTAATTTCTGAGCGACAGAATCTCATACCATTGAAATCAACACAAAGCAAACTGGCTCCATAATCACATGTGCCTAATTTCAAATCCACGATTGGTATGTCGGAACATTGTGAAACTGCTTTCACTAACCTCTAAACCACAGAGGCTGACCTCATGTAGTGACATTAATTCATCATAATCATATTCCAAATTCGTAGGTCAGCATGGCCGAATGGATAAGAACACATGTTCTTAAAGATCCGGTGTGCTGATGCCGAGGTAAGTGGTTCAACCCCTACACCGGACACTTGGACTAAAATGTTGACCTATCATCCTTGACTTGGCGACGTAAATTACAAGTACCTCTGAAATTGGAGTGGTTCGCCTGATGGCGAGGGACACTGTTAATAGGGAAAGCTAATCCACACGCAAAATTCAGTCAAGTACTATTAAAAATAGTGTGCATGGACTATGTTTGAGTTCAAAGCGAGCAACCACAAATAAAAAAAAATATTCCAAATTCATGATTAAAATGAATAATTGAACTTCCACTTGGACATGTGTATGTCTACGGTTATTACATGAATATTTGACGTGTATGCCTACAGTTATTACATGAATATTTGACATGTGTATGTCTACAGTTATTACATGAATATTGGACATGTGTATGTCTACAGTTATTAAATGAATATTTGACATGTGTATGTCTACAGTTATTAAATGAATATTTGACATGTGTATGTCTACAGTTATTACATGAATATTTGACATGTGTATGTCTATAGTTATTACATGAATATTTGACATGTGTATGTCTACAGTTATTAAATGAATATTTGACATGTGTATGTCTACAGTTATTACATGAATATTTGACATGTGTATGTCTACAGTTATTACATGAATATTTGACATGTGTATGTCTACAGTTATTAAATGAATATTTGACATGTGTATGTCTACAGTTATTACATGAATATTTGACATGTGTATGTCTACAGTTATTACATGAATATTTGACGTGTATGCCTACAGTTATTACATGAATATTTGACATGTGTATGTCTACAGTTATTACATGAATATTTGACATGTGTATGTCTACAGTTATTACATGAATATTTGACATGTGTATGTCTACAGTTATTACATGAATATTTGACATGTGTATGTCTACAGTTATTACATGAATATTTGACATGTGTATGTCTACAGTTATTACATGAATATTTGACATGTGTATGTCTACAGTTATTAAATGAATATTTGACATGTGTATGTCTACAGTTATTACATGAATATTGGACATGTGTATGTCTCCAGTTATTACATGGATATTTGACATGTGTATGTCTACAGTTATTACATGAATATTTGACATGTGTATGTCTACGGTTATTACATGAATATTTGACATGTGTATGTCTACAGTTATTACATGAATATTTGACATGTGTATGTCTATGGTTATTACATGAATATTTGACATGTGTATGTCTAGTTATTACATGAATATTTGACATGTGTATGTCTACGGTTATTACATGAATATTTGACATGTGTATGTCTACAGTTATTACATGAATATTTGACATGTGTATGTCTATGGTTATTACATGAATATTTGACATGTGTATGTCTACAGTTATTACATGAATATTTGACATGTGTATGTCTACAGTTATTACATGAATATTTGACATGTGTATGTCTACAGTTATTACATGAATATTTGACATGTGTATGTCTACAGTTATTAAATGAATATTTGACATGTGTATGTCTACAGTTATTACATGAATATTTGACATGTGTATGTCTACAGTTATTACATGAATATTTGACATGTGTATGTCTACTGTTATTACATGAATATTTGACATGTGTATGTCTACAGTTATTACATGAATATTTGACACGTGTATGTCTACAGTTATTACATGAATATTTGACACGTGTATGTCTACAGTTATTACATGAATATTTGACATGTGTGTCTACAGTTATTACATGAATATTTGACATGTGTATTTCTACAGTTATTACATGAATATTTGACATGTGTATTTCTACAGTTATTACATGAATATTTGACATGTGTATGTCTACAGTTATTAAATGAATATTTAACATGTGTATGTCTACAGTTATTACATGAATATTTGACATGTGTATGTCTACAGTTATTACATGAATATTTGACATGTGTATGTCTACAGTTATTACATGAATATTTGACATGTGTATGTCTACAGTTATTACATGAATATTTGACGTGTATGTCTAGTTATTACATGAATATTTGACATGTGTATGTCTACAGTTATTACATGAATATTTGACATGTGTATGTCTACAGTTATTACATGAATATTTGACATGTGTATGTCTACAGTTATTACATGAATATTTGACATGTGTATGTCTACAGTTATTACATGAATATTTCTACAAATAAAGTTAAGTTTAACACTGCGCCTGGGCTTTGTAAACACACTGTATAATTTGGAAAATTAATTGCATTATAATCAAGACTACCAATTTCCGCAGAACCACACGTGCTGCTGTTCAGAAGAAAGTTGCCGACGAAGTGATCTCTTGTGTTGTACCAAAGGACCTTCCTGTTATGCATTCAGTGATCTTGCTATGTGTTAAATCAGCATAATTACACTCATTGGAGAAACAGGTGTAGATTACAAGTTTGTTCTGCATGTCACTTCTTCATAGGTCAATTTCATTTGGCTACTTTGATATCTATCTATATATGTATAGATAGTATGATGTTGACCTAGACAATCATTATGAAACAATTAAATTTAGTGAAGTTTCATCTTTACTTGCTTCATTGTCACTGCTTAGGCCAGCATGTCATTGGCGAGTCACTGAGCTTTCATAAATAAATACTTTAACGCCTGCCATTTGATCCATATACATATTTATTTATAGATATACAGTGCAGACCTGATAAGGCGAACCCACCTGGGACCCAAGAAATAATTCTTCTTATCATAAATTCCTCTTATAAGAGTTCCAAGCATGTAATAATGCATTTACAACGTACAATACAATATTGTTCTTCACATCTGAGATTGCCTGAAGCGGTTTGCACTGTATATGGTTGGTTGGTGTCAGTCCTCTGGAAGACTGCGGTGATCTAGGCCTTCTTAAAGGTTTGCAACTATCAGACTGAGTGATGTAAACAATTGTCTCCTGACCTGGTACCAAAGTGCCATCTCCAGGGGCTTTTTTGCAGGGCTTTCCCTCCCCTCTTCAGCATCAGAAACCAGAAAGGTGTGTAAGACTGGTACTGGAACTTCACATCCACAGAGAGACAAATTAGAATGGATTCAGGTCATGATTTAGCATAGCACCTATGGACTGGCTGGGAATAGGCCTAGGCTTTAGGTATTTCAGGTCAACAGACACCAACCCAGTGCCTGTACACCTTGTTGGCCTTCTCCTGATTTATGAAGGCTACATGAAGTTGTTCATCGTAAGCAATACATTTTCTGTTTAGTTGTCATAATACAGTATGTTGCTAGTTAAATATGCTGTTAATTTTCATTTAAGTAAAAAATATAATTTGCGTTTTCTCATATTTTTTAAAGTTTTAGATTTATAATTTAAAAATGATGTTTAGTCAGTATTGTTGTAGGCCTAATTTGAGTCGGTTTTGCTTCTTCAAAACAGAAAACTGGGTGCTTGATTTTGTTTGTGTTGACATAGTAAAGATCTGGTTGTTGATAATCTGATGCTCCCATTGTTTTGCAATACCTTCTGTACATAATCCTGTTTAATGAAGTATTAACTTCTTAAAATTGTTTGTTTATTTATAGTGATTATAGCTATCATGTTTTCTTTTCCCTTCATTTCTCCATCTAAATAATTTCAGATTGTTACAATGCATTGTTATCTGCCACACTGTCCTACTATACTTAAATATTAAGACTATTATGCATTTATTTTAAGTCTTATTAAATCAGGTTCACACAATCATAACCTTACCCTTTATGTACATTTTATTTTCCCAAAACACCTTCAAAATACCTTTAACTATCAATGTTTTAGGCAACTTAAGCACGTCTGTCAAACTGAATTATTTCATGCTGATGATATGAGCATGCCACAGTAAGAATAAGAAGACACTTTAATTTCATAAAAATACCTTTACTGTTTTTGTTATGCAAGGTTCAGTTTTGGCTTTGTACTTTGTTTATTACATTCAGCCTGTAACAGTCTTTAAATAAAATCTGCTGTGTGACTTGTTTCAGAAATAAATGATTAGGTGTGTCAACAATAAGCCACTCCCTCCATTTGTTTTCTTGTGTATTTGTATGAGTTCTTTTCTCTCTGTGTATGTGTGGTGTGGTCTTTTTTTTTTAAGATTAAAAATGACTATTTGTACAATGAAATGAGGCATAGTAAAAGTACTTCTTTTTAAGTGCATTGCAACAAACATTAATGATACACACAGAATATGACTAGAGAGATCGATGTAAGGAAAAAGCTGATGCTGGTGAACATTTCGGCCAAAGTCTATCAATGAACAAGAAAGACAAAACAAAGCTAAAAAAAAAACAAGAATACTTAGACGAAATACTAGAGCATCACATTTGCATATTAGGATATGATAAGGTCATGATTCAGATGAATTAGGGGACTTGGTGGCAACTGGCAAGATTAAAGGGAACAGAACAAGGGGAAGGCAGAGAAGTAAATATTTGGATGGCTTGGCCTCATGGATTAATTGAGACAAGAACATGGAGCAGATCCACAACTCTGGTGATCATGTGAGATGCTGAAATATGACCGCTCATGCTTATCGGCATGGCACATGATGATGATGGTTCAGCACATAAGAACAGACTGGCTGGAACTGGACCTTGGTTGGCATTTTCCCTCCACAGGTTGGAGGTATTTCAATGTCAACAGACTCCAACAAAATGCCCTGAAAGGACCCATCTGACTTTAAGTAAAATATTTGGTGAAACTGGGTTTAATTTCCCCCTGCGGTCTCTATTCTTTGTCAGACTGAGGTAAAATAGTCAGTTTCCACTACAGGTGGGTTAAAGTCATTGTCAGGCATAATTTAATGACCCTGACACCAGCAGTCAAGCTATGAGCTGCTGACTATTTAACCCCTTTTCTGCACCTTCAGTCCCAGACTGCAGTTCTGAAAACAGGAAAGTTTGAAGACACTGGCTTGTTTATTTAAGAATCATCAACATAGTACTCCAGGCAAACCTATAGTCTCCCACAGCAAATTAAATTGTAAATGGTCATTTCAGCAGCACCATGGTTGTAAACATCTCACATTCATAATGCCTTGTTCCGTCACACCACCCACATCCAAATATAAGCATCCTCAAGTATGTTGTTTCGTCTATTATTGTGTCTTACACTAGCTGTTGTTCATATACACTTCATCATCATGTGCCATGTCAAGAAGTGTGGGCGGTCATGTTTCGCTTTCCCGTGAGACAACCAGTCGTGGATTAGCTCTGTGTTCTTACCTTGACCATGCATGTTGTCAAGTTAGTTAGTTAGTCTTTCCTCTTGAGCCCAAGGCGGCGCATAGGGCAGAAGTCATGGCTCTCCATGCCTGGCGGTTGGCTGCTACCTGTTGTAGATCATGAATGTTTACTCGGCCGTTGAATGGGCCTTCACTGATGATGGTATGATGGTTCTACGCAGGGTCTCTCTTGGTCTTCCCCGTTTTCTTTTCCATATAATTACTTCTCTGCCTTCCCCTTGTTTTCTCTTCTCAAATTGTACCGATTCACCAGTTTAAGAATATTCCCATTTACTCGTATATTACATTGTGGTATTTCTTTCTTCTTAGAGACAACCACAATCTGTGTTTTCTTACATTTTAATTCTAAACCTAGGTGTTTACTGTGTACAATAACCGCATCTATTAAATGTTGCAGATCCTGTTCTTTGTCTGCAATCAACACTTTATCATCTGCACATCTAATATTATTTATGTTATGTCCCCCATTGGCGATTTCTCTCATATCTTGTAAATTTTTCATAATATTTACATTGCAGAGGGAAAACAGATCTGAAGACATTACGCATCTCTGTCGCACACCTCTCTTAGTACGCTGAATTGACCTACTTCATTATCAATCTTTATGTCAGCTTGTTTTCATTATACGTTTTTTCAAGTCTAAGGTCTTTCTCATCAATTTATAGATCTGCCAGCAACTCTATCAAGCCGACATGTCTTACTTTATTGAACCTTTGTGTAGTCAATGAAGCAAAGATGTAGGTCTGTGTTTACTTCTATTGAACGCTCCATTAATATTATCTCCAAAAACACAGCATACAACTGACAAACAACATCTGCAACAATTCAAAACACAAGTACATTTCAAAGACAACAAATCAAAATGGGTACTACTCAAGAAAAAGCCAAATTTATTTTCAACAATGCCCCAAATAAACTGCCCCACATGTATTGCTACATGACAAATGAATACAGTATACCATTATGTCATAAAATATCAAGTACTATCAACCAATCCTTTTGGCTGCAGAGGATGGATTGTTATTTTACACACCGGCTTATCTCCATACCATTATTGTCAGACAAATCCTCTAAGCAGCTTTTCTCATTTATTCATATATCTTTCCCTTTCTGATTCTGTGTAAAAGAAAAACAACCATCTTCGTCATGTACTTTACGAAGTTTTGTGGGTGTACATGTCTCTCCATGAAAAGCCATGCTAAACAGAAAGTCATGCTCTTAATTTCTGTACAATCACAGCATGTGTACTATTCCTCCATCCCCTGTGTGTGCTGCTTGGAAGATTGTAGTGCATATTGCAATGCCTTAAACAGCAATCAGAGCACATGACACCAGCAGTTCTCACACTGACCCAGTTACTCTAGCATCCATCCATCATGTGCTATGCCGGTAAGCACAGAATAAGACTACTAAATATGAGAAGTCTAAAACAAAGACTGTTATGTTTCAAACCCAAATACCACAGCTAGGCAATGAAAACTAGAAACAATATGTAACAAAACGGGGTAGAGGGGAGATACTACTACACGGAAGTCAGGCGATGTAACCACCTATATCAGGTTCTATTATTTACAAGATGTGGAGTTCAGTTCTCTGGTTTTAAGTGACCTGCTGATGGTCAGAAGTCCACTACATAACCGCTGTGCCACACACAAGACCATGCTCACTTTATGATATACATACAAGTCACCTACAAAATTGTTAACAGCAATACAGCACATAAATCAGAATAAATTCCTGGTTACAAACAAACAAATACAAAACTGAAAAATAAATGTAAAGTGCAGTTGAAAACAATACAAAACAGGAAACATGTCCCAAGGAAGCAAGAAACATCAAATAAAGCAGATAAATGTAATATCAAATATGAAATACTTATCATAGCTATGTTCAACCAAGGTTTAGTACAACTGGCAAATGCAGTATAATCATGGAAGTCCTTCAGATACAATGGAATGTTAACATTGCTAGTATTCCACATTTACAAGTTAAACCATGTATTAATTGCATCTGTGAGCATGCCACACGAAGATAAAACACTGGAATTCATAATAATGATCTCAAAATGAACAATATAAAGGTATGCTAAATGTTAGTTAGTCAACAGATCATCCCCATTGCACATCGAACCATTCAGTCCATACGTGCTCGGATCTCCTCAGCAAATCCTGCAGCATGTAGCGGCTCACGACACCAGTTCTGTTTTGGTTTATTATTCTTCTTTGGCTTCCTACGTAGTGTTCTTGTTTGGCCACACCTCTTTTAACTTGCTGTTCTCACAGCCTGACCATGGTTGTAGGGTTCCCAGTCATCACTTGGTTCTCGTAAATGACTTACTTCTCGTAGAGCATTCAGAATGTCTGCCTGGTCCATGGCTCGTCTGCCTTCCACAGTAGCCCTACCTGCAAGCCTGTATGCCCGCATGCTCTGGCACGAAGATGAAACTAATCTTTGCCAGCTGAGACCGCTCCAGAGACAGCAGCCATCTTTGGACCCACACCATCTATATCTTCCTGAACATACTCATTGAGTCACTAAGGACACAAGCTAAATTAGTACTATACAGCTGGGTATCAAGAAATGGGAAGATTTCTATATTAGCAGTAAAAAGGATCAAGAATGGCAAGGTAAAAAGATAATCTGGTAAAATGTTATAAAAATACCCTAACAAAACAATAGACAAAGGTGTTTGTGGTTTGGTGTTCATCTAGACTGAAGTAAAGTGGACGATCCCTTTCCATGCCTTCAGGTGTAGTGGGTATATGGTGCTAGTCCTATATTTTATAGACCAATCGTGATGTGGTCAGTATCACATCGCTCGCCTTTAATTTCCTGATATCCATTTTAGGCTGGAGCCAGATCAATGTTTTAAAAGTTTCAACCGCGAGGGCGGGTTTGAGCACATGACCCTTTGGTGGATAAAATCCTTAAGAATGTGTTAATAGTGTTTTTTGTTTTCATCAACAGAACAGTTGTAAGAATACGTTAGAGAACAGAGAAAGAAAATAGTTCAGCTATTATTACAATTTGCCACAAAACCAGTGACTAAATTCTACTTGTCTACAATTAACTCACTTTCCATTGATAAATTAATCAATGATCTGTCTATAATGAATGAACAAAAGGAGAACTAAAAGCAAAAACTGCATTCTTAAACAAATATGGAAAGAGAAAAGTATAACACCAAAAACTCAATTAGATTAAAGCAAACACAAGTCATCTGCTTATACTAGCCACTTTAGTAACATTTTCTAAATTGCTTTTTAATTATGCAATCTGCATAGTTGGATACCTCTTGAAACAAGAAATCCAACGGTGCCTTATTCAAGTCTGTAGGCCAATTATAAGCTGAGATATTAATGTTTGTGTGTCAATTTATCACTTAATATCCACAAAGAGAAAATACTCTTTTCCTATTTTGAAAAGTTGTGACCAAAACACATTCTCTAAGGTTCAATGATATGGTCTGTTTACAGTGATGAAAAACTGCACATATATACAATAATGGGTGTTGAATGTAAACATGTATTAATTATCATTTTAGTCGCTCTTAATATTCCATAACCCATTATGGCATTAATATTCCATAAGAATATTAAATATTCATGGCTGGAGTATGACAAGAAAAACTGCCATCTCCCGCCATTGTACAAATGCGATCTTCATAATTTCAGTGTGACATTTATTGTCAACTTAAATGGTCCAAAATTACAAATTAGACATAAAAATGGATGCTAAATTGAATAATGCATAGTATAACAATGTAGTAAGTCTCATAAAACGGTATTTACGGGTTTACTTACCGCTCAGAATAGACACAAGAAATAGTTGCCAAACAAAACCGCAAGTATATTTTCATTAAAATTTGGTAATCGGTTACTAAAGTGGCTAGCTTATACCAGTATGTATATGAAACTTGGACATTGAACAATGAACTAGAAAGAAACTGCAAGCAATGGATAAGATCACATTTCACGTGACAGTGTGCAGCATATGATCAGGCAGTATGCTGTGCTATACAAAAAACTTTCACCCTTCGCCTGTGGGTTACCAGGGCCCCAATTGGGAAGTAAGAGTAGTAACCCTGTACATCTGCTCAGCATGTCATAAAAAGCGACTACAGGGGGTTGATCTGGGACCTGCCATCTCATACCATGGAAAACAATTAGTCAACATCCAAACAATCACGATTGGTCTACAAATGGCTTGACATGAGTGGTTGTGGGACTATACTCCAAAAGGAGTCATAAGGGCTGAAAAATATGAAGATCAAAAAACCCTAACAAGTCTAATACCATGCAACGGCCAATGGTAAGTTTGTGTGTCAACATCTAGGTCATTCAGTATTATACTAAACTGAACACCCCCCAGTAAAAAAAATGGGGAAGACTAATAGTGTGCTGGGGAGATAATAACAAGGTAAAGTTAGTACTTTAGCAGATAATGCCATTGGGGTGTGAAGTGTTAGACCTTGGCATGTTCTAGGCCATGACATGCCATGTTTCCTACCTCATACCCCCTCCTTCACAGCAAACCCCCTGAAAATTGTCTGGTATTTATTTGTATGTGGCTGGGTCAACCTCAGAATTGTACTGGTTGGAAAAATTAACGATGCCTCTGTCTGAGGTTGAACCCCTACTGTTTTGGCAGTCATGCTCACTTATGTTACTGTGGACAGATTACTAACTTGAAAACCATGCTAGAGAGAAAAGTGGAAGGTAAACTTGCAAAAAGAATGTGAAGATATTAAGAGTCACTCTGGAAAGATGTCACGATCATTATTGCAAGAGGCATAAAATGGGTTCAATGAGATGATAACATTTGTCTGATTAAATGGAACAAATCACTTTTCCTTAGAAAGATTACTTTTGGAATTGTAATCCCCAAGAATCATAGTTATAATGTAGTTATTAATTCATTCAGCACCATGAAACCCACATGTTAACTGAATACTTCCTGCATAATATACTTTTCTTAATGCCTCGTGCCCAAGCCAGTTGTTGAGAAGCTCTTGGCTAAACAGCGAATCAAGAGGAACAAACCTTGAGAACAGACCAGGTCTATCAACACTGTATATACCCTCTGTGGCTGGAAGAGGACCAGAAATTCACTGAACATAGTGAAAGGATAGTTCATTTCTCTATTTCTTCAATGATGGGTAGGAAATCCAGATGACCCAGAATTATATTTCCGTTGCTGTGAAGTTGGAACTGCGACTAACTAACTAACTATATTTCCATATGTCACTACTTGGCATCTGGTTGAAGGATACAAGCCCTGGTGCCACTGGAGCAATAACAACATGAATTAACCTATCTACACCGTTATGTATTATTTTATGAAGCAAATGAACAAAGAATATGATTTAATGCAGAAACTTGCTTATCTTTAATAATAAACAAAGGCACATCTCTCTTCTCTCTCTCTTCTTCAGCGTTCCGAGCCATTGAGGTTCTTTGTTGCAGATACAATCCGTCTCCATTCGTCTCTCTGGTTGACCTTCTCTTGCCAGTTGTTGATTCCAAGTGCTTGTAGGTCTGTATATATATTATCTCTCCACCGTCTTCTTGGTCTACCTCAGGGTCTACAGTCATTTATTTCCTGAGTGTAAGCGAGTTTTGTTTCCCTATTGTCTTCCATTCTTTCTATATGATTAGCGGGGACTTAAAACAGATCATAAATGTCTTTGTTACTTCTTCTTTTCCACTCTCCACTTTGTGTATCCCTAATGGGTCCAAAGATGTGTCTTAAAACTTTGTTCTCAAAGGTTTGTAACAAGGCTTCATCTCCTTTCGTTGTACTCCAGGTTTCAGAGCCATACAGCACATGATCTGATCAGTGTTTTGTATATTGTGATTTTGGTGTTACGAGATAGCGCATTTGAGTTTAGAAGATGTTGTAGTGCATAGTATATCTTATTTCCAGAATTGATTCTAGTTTGTATTTCTTCCCTTATGATGTTGGAGCAGTTGAAGATTGTACCCAGGTATTTGTATGTTTCCGTTCTTTTAATGGTCATATTATCTACTTGTATGTGGCCAGAGTTTTTAGCCATTCCTTCTCTTGAAATTACCATATATTCTGTCTTATCTTGGTTGATGTCCCGAATGCTGTGATGTCGGTTCCTAGATAGATCAATCAATCAATCAATCAATCAATCTTGGTTGATAACCAGCCCCATCTGTTGCGCTTTTTCCTTTAAGTGAGTCAATATTTCCAATGTCTTTTGTTCATTTTCCCCTATAATATCTATATCATCTGCATAACCAAGCAGTCTGGATGTTCCTCCAATATCACATTCCTCCTTTATCTTCCTTACAACATTTTCTAGAGCCATATTGAAGAGTAGCGGCGATAGTGCATCACCTTGTTTCAAGCCAGATGTTATTTGGAAAGGGTCTGATTTCCTGCCTTTATATGTTACAATATTATAAGTATCTTCCATGCATAGTCTGGTCATGTTGATTAACTTCCTTGGTATTCCAAATTCCTGCAAAGCATTCCATAGACTACGCCTATGGACACTATCATAAGCTATCATAGGCACATCTACACTTTTTATTTCATTATAAGGAAAAGGGTTGGCGAGAGGATCAAGTTCATTGCACCTGGCTTTATTCCCACATTTCCACAGAGCAGTCTGCAGAAAGCGTTGCATATAGTATAAATTCCACTGTTTCAGCGACAACCCCCACTAGTCTCCAAGAAAACTGCACCAGTGAAGTGAATGATGGAGTCTAGAAACGAACCCATAACCTTCACAGCATGATGACTTCGCCTTGAAGACCCTCACCATGGAGGTACCAGAGGTCAAATACAACAAGAACATAAGGCGGTGGGCCCTTCTGCACAGAAATATTGACCTACCTGGGGTTGTAACGAAATTGCCTTGCAGTTCTCTCCCTTTAATTTGACCCAGGCAGAGTTTTGCAGAAATATGTAAATGAGAGAATTCCTTCATATAAATTGCAAATGAGGGAACCTTTTCTTTAGAATGTTAGAGAACTTTCTACCTTGCTCTGAGAAGGGTCTTTCTTGTAAAACACTTAATACACGGGTTGAGAAAGAATATCATTTCTTCAGGGATGAGCTACACAAGAAACAGAATTGCGTGAATTCCGAAGATCTTGAAATATCTCGAATCCCCGATAACTTGAGCGATCGGAAGTCCCGCCTTATGGTCTAGAATATTCATTAGTATATGTGCAAACGACACTGGGAAAGCAGTGATTCACTGCTAGGAGAATGATTACATAATTATTCGTATATTATAGCTGAAATTGTGTAATGGATGCTATCTACGACCAAATAATGGGAGTTTGTTCTGTAATTAAAGGTAATTATGATTTACTTATTCTATTATAGATTAAACAAATAATAAACACACAATTACTGACAGTTATTTGAATGCGAAAACTGGCCAAAACTAGTTAAACCAATTTGAGGCCGGAACAATAAATTAGATACTCACTACAGAAAACGGCTATAATTCCATAACATTAAAGGAAAGAATGCTGTAATACAGTGGTTCTCAATCAGTGGAGAATTCCCCCCAGGGGGGAATTTTAGGGTTTCCGGGGAGGGGGGGGGGAAATAATGAAGATTATTTCAAGATCGCGTTAATACAAGAACCAATTACTTGATATTGATTTTCCCTTCATACTGTACAGTTTTGTATGTCTCACCCTTCTAAAATTCAATTTATAAAGTAAGCAGACCCACAAATCATGTTTTATGTGGACGTCTAGATTTGTTTTAATATGTACTATTAAATTTGGCTTCCATTATTACGTATATTGTGTAGGGGCGGGGGTGGGATTTTCAGGCAGGAAATACGAAGGGGGAATGACGTTCTAAAAATATGGTTAAGGGAGGCAAGGGCCAAATTTTTAGGTAGGAAATACGAAAGTGGGGGAAATGACGTTCTGAAAATATGGTGAAGGAGGGCACGAGACAAAAAAGGTTGAGAACCACTGCTGTAATAGATGAACTATTCCTACCAGGAAAGGTAGTCTATAAACTTCCTGACGACAAGGGTTTATTTTAAATACAAACTCAACATAATTTGGTACATTCTGAGATTTAGCATCCAGTGCCATAAAGTACTGCGTAAATACACGATCACCACATGAAAACTGTCCATCTAAAAGGTACTCCATCAATATAAATTGGTGTATAAGTCTTACAGAACATGTTGGGCAGGGGGGCCTAAACCATAATACCTTCCTCTAAATTTAGAAGTATACCTTGATACTACATGTAATGAGCAGACACCAGTACACTAGGGCAAACCACCTGGTTCACCAATTATTAGTGTGATATAAAACGGAGGGGGTGCCTTCCTTGTCTTAAGGGGGTTCTTGCTCTATCAAAAAGGAAGAGGGCCAGCAATATCACCCAATGATAAGAAACGTGTAATAAATAAAATACATCTGTACATACATCTGCCTAAAAAGGGAATTACTTCTTACAGGAAATATAAGAAATAAAAAGGTTTAGTAAGACCTAACACTTACATGGTTGTATAATTGGGTTCATGTAAGCTGAACCTGACTCCAGAAAAAGGGTACAGCACCAAGGTGACCTGATAACAGACAAGACCAGTGTTCCAGTCTATACTACTCTGAGAAGGGGATATCTCCTCAGTCCAGTCTAACATTCATGTCTCAATCAATCATGTGCCATGCCAGAAAGCGTGGGCAGTCATGACTCGCCATTTCACTCGATCACCAGAGTCGTGGATCAGCTCAGTGTTCCTGTCTCGTCCAAGCCATCCAGATATTTTCCTCTCTGTCTTCCTCTTGGTCTGTTCCCTTCGATCTTGCCAGCTGTCACTAAGTTCTCCAATCCATTTCTTCTCATAACATGTCCAAAAGATTTTGACTGTCTACGTCTAATTTTTCTAATCAATTTACGATTTTCATTTGTCTCCTGTAGTACTTGGTCAATGGTTTTTCTGTCTGTCCATGGCATTCTTTGCATTTTCCTCAGAAACCACATTTCTGCAGCCATCAGATGTTTTTCAGCTTGACTGCTCATTGTCCAAGTTTCACATCCATACAAAAGAACAGGCTCTATGTACCCCTCAACACTCTTTTTCTTGTTTCAATTGAGATCTTTTTATTGGTCAGAATGTTTTTCATCTTGCTAAAGGCTACTTTTGCCATGGTGATTCTTGTTCTAATCTCTTCAAGGCATCTCCCATCAGATGTTATGACTGTTCCGAGATAATTGTACCGATTCACTTGTTGAAGAATATTCCAATTTACTTGTATATTACATTGTGGTATTTCGTTCTTCCAAGTGACGACCATAACCTGTGTCTTTTTACAATTTAATTCTAACCCCAGTTGCTTACTGTGTACAACAACTGCATCTACTAATTGTTGCAGATCCTGCTCATTGTCTGCAATCAATACTGTATCACCTGCATATCTGATGTTTCGTTCTCCAATGCTGATTCCACTTATATCTTCTACATTTCTGAAAATATTTTCACTGTTTAGGGAAAAAAGATCTGGACACATCACACATCCCTGCCTAACATCTCTCTTAATAGGCTGATATTGTACCACGTCATTATCAATCCTTATGGAAGCTTATTGTTTCCAATATATGTTTTTTATAAGTCTAATGTCTTTCCCATAAATTTGTAGATCTGCAAGCATATCCACCATGTTGACATGTTTAACTCTATCAAAAGCCTTTGTGTAGTCAATAAAGCAAAGATGTATATCCTTGTTTACTTCTATAGCACGTTCACTAACTGATCGCAGCATATACACAGCATTTACTGTACTCTTTCCTTCTACAAACCCACATTGTTCTTCCCCTATTTCAGGTTGTATTTTCTTCCTCGCTCTTTGCATGATAATTCGTAGCAAAATCTTTGTGATGTGACTCATTATACTAATTGTTCTATGTTGATCACATTCCAAGGCTCCAGATTTCTTTGAGATTGCAATAAATACAGAGTTACGTAATTCAGAAGGTATATCTCCAGTATCATATAATGTGTTCAGCAGTCTGGTGACTTGATGTATTCCATATTCTTCTTAAGCTTTAATCATTTCTGTTGTGATGTTATCTGCACTGGGGGGCCTTGCCAGCTTTCATATGCTTAAGAACATTTCGAACCTCCATCTTCAAAATTGGCGGTCCTTCATTATTAAATCTAATATCATACTGTTCCTCTCTGTTATCATCATAAAGATTCTTCACATAATCTGTCCATATATGTAGAATCTGATCTTTTTCTATTATGATTTTGCCATCCTTAGTTTTTAGACAGCCTGCTGATGTACTTGTTCTTTTATTAGTAAGTTCCTGAATTCTTTTGAGCACTAATTTGGTGTTTTGACTGCTGTGTTGTTGTTCAATTTCTAAGCACTTGTCCTCAAGCCATGCTTCTTTTGCCTCCTTACATAATATTCTGACTTGTCTGTGAATTTCTTTATATTTGGCAGAATTATTTTTGTTGAGTCTTCTTGTTTCTATTAGGTGTAACATTTCTTAGTCTAGAAGACCAGTATCCTTGAGGGTAATGTCAATTACACTAATTGATATTATAATGTCTGAGATATAGGCTGGGAGGTGAGGTCATGTCAGGTTTAATTGGGCTGGTGTAACATACTATACTGGAGTTATGTATATTTCCAGGTCCTCCCTTTTATCCTGGTGAGAGCGACAACTGAAGCTTGCCAACATACCCAAGAATGGTATAGCTTCAATGTCTACCCATATTAATTTCAAGTTGTAAGAATATCTGGTTCTTTTTGTTTTAAATTAATATCTCGAACCGACTAACATTCACCAGAGGCGGGTGAATCACTAATCACATCCTATGTGAATTCCTGTTGGGAAAAACACAAAGAGAAAGTCATCCAATCTCTGCAGCTAGTAAAAGAGATCCTAGATTTCTTGAACCACTAATTGAATGTTACTTGTCATCATGTTTATCAAACTAACAGAGTTCCAAGGAAGAGATAGTTATCATCAAAATGGAAGCTAATTCTATGAACAGTGATAGTAAATTATAGATAGCTGGTGAGAAAACATATATACAAGCCTGTATCATCAAGTATGTTCAAGAATCCTAAAGAATTGTCTACAAGAAGAAGAGAAGTTTCCCCTGAAGCTAAAATCCTGACTACAAAGTACTTCAGAATTGATCTACATTCTTGCAGTTGAGATCTTGAGGGAGTCTGGCATATTCTCAGGTGAAGTGTTCTGTCACACGACCAGACCGACAGACACTTTAAAATCCCAGTTCTGTGATGAGATCTCACTCGAGGGATCTGAACACCCCATTCTTGACTACTGTCTAATCCTCTCCTTTTGTACATTAAATACTTTATGTGTGTGGTCCAGTGTGCTGTATAGTGCTGATTGAATAATAATAATAATAACTTGATGTAACCTGGTTCATTGTTTTGAGAGTCAGCATAGAGTAAACAAAATGTTGTCTGTTGTATGCCAGAGTCTAGGGGGTTGGCAAGATTACCAGTTGAATAGGATAGATAGAAGGCATTGTCTGGACAGTAATTCCGTCAACCCCACAATTACTGTTACAGGGGTAAACCTTGTGCAATGAAGTCAATCCTCTCATCTTTAGTCCCGATTCCTTTTTTTTTTTCAGATTGGAACCATGTCTTCAGTTTTTACAGACTAGTTTCAAAGTTGCTCAGGCATTTGCTCCTGTTTAGACACATATACACACACAGTCATGGGTCCTACTGCAATTTCCCTCTTGTCTGGTATCTCTAAAAAATGAACTATTTAATCATGTCTCATCATCCACTCAGATATGGATGTTACTAAAACTGTCCCTAAAAATGACCTAACCAATCACTCAGTTATCTTTATTACTAAGACTGTCCTCTAATATTGCAACTCCCAAATGTTTTCTATTTGTGCACTCTAGATGGCATAAAAAATCATAAATATATTGCATAAACCAGAAATTCTAAAAACAAAAGGATTAGTAATGCAACAAATATAATACAAGACAATTACAAATATTAAACAAAACAAAACAACCCTCATTTTCACCAAAAAATGCATAACATATAATGCAAAAATAAAACAAAGAATGCTTTCAGGCTAATGTGTGGGATAAACATGCAAAGTAAATACAAGTTTCAAACTGTCAGACATCTGGAAAACATTACACAAGCATCATAAAGTCAGGGATATTATGGGGTACAGTCAACTACCCTAGGGGATATATTTGTTAGCAGAATACCAGCATTACCCATATTATACATATAACTATAGTATTTGGGTCATGGTATGGAATATGCCATATGGGTAAAAGATTATGATATGAGGGCAAGGTGAAAGGAGATAACAACATATGAGGGATACTGGGAATATATATATATAACAATAATGTGGAGGTCAGCATGGCCGAATGGATAAGAAAGTGTGTTCTTAAACATCTGGTTTGCTGAGGACAGTTGGACTAAAATGTTGACCTCCCATCCTTGACTTTGGGATGTAAATTACAAGTACCTCAGAAGTCAGAGTGGGTTCACCTGATGGCGAGGGACACTGTTAATAAGGAAAGCTAACCCACACGCAAAATTCAGTCCAGCACTACTAGAAGTAGTGTGTATGGACAATGCTTGAGTTCAAAGCGAGAGAGCGCAAAAATAAAACAACAAAAATGTTGCATGTCCTCTGCAGGACATTGTGATCAACCCCATCCCCAGGTTGATATAATAGGCAATTTTACGTTCAGTAGTTTGCCATTGCTTTCTGAATGAGAAGTCAACATTGAAGTCCGACTGATTTGTGTGTGGAATGAACCCACTGAACTGACATCAGCGCACAGGAAGCTCAAGTGTGAGTGTGTTAAACCTCTTGGTCGTACTGACACGCACGCACACGCACACACATAATAATATATGTTTCTACATGATCATGCCAAAGCAATACATTAAAACTAAAATGAAGTCAAACGTCGAGCTATCCTTCTACACACTGACTTCCACATGTTCGGTATCAATATTCATTCATAAATGAATAACATCCAGCACATGATGGGTTCAAACTGTTTAAACAGAGAAAATCTGAAGCAACAATTTTCTGGACAGAATTTGGCAATGCAGCCGCCAACCACAAGGTCGTGTCACCGGAAGCCTTCATGAAGGAACAAAGATGGTGTGATTTCAGTTAGATAAATGCAAACAGTGAAATAGTGATTTATTATTTCTTTGTGCTGTGTATCTGATGATGATATTAATTCCCTAAAAATGCAACTAATATTTAGTTTATTTCATCATGACTGAATATACTAGAATTTCTCCAATACTTATATGACGGAAGAGTCACAGATCGCTTGTATTCAGCAGTGAATACCACTTTTTGACAGACATGGATATCAGTGTGCGTTTAATATATATTTTCCCTCCAAATTTAATCCGTACTAAAATTCCACACGGTATGCTCTAAATCAAAGTCAGAATGCCAGCATGATTTATTAAAACAACAAACTCGTCCTACATCTTCAACGTTAGAATATTAGGTCACGGTAAAGGTTTTCCCTAGGGCTAATACTGTCAGAGGGTATGAAAAATGATTCTACATAACAGAAAAATAAATTTAAAAAACAAAACAAAACACTATAAGCATATTACAAGAGGAAAGTACAGACTAGAGGACACTACAGAAAAGTTTAAAAGAAAATCCTGCATATGAAATTTAATTCCACAGGACTTTGTTGCCTAATATGACTGATCAAACATTCAAGTGTACATTTCTTCACCAAAGCTGGTGGCATTGTTTGGACTGACCAGTTCACATTCAATATAATTTTAGTTCTTCAATTGTCTTGTTTAGCATGTCCCCTGACATCTGTTTCTGTTCACCTGTCTTCTATGAGAGCCATACAACTCTACACAACATGTAGAAGTAATCAGATGACTTGGGTGTATTTCTGAGTCCAAAGTACAAAGCAGCCAAACCACTTCAGCAGCATTAATGCCAAGTGAGTTGTGATAGCATAGCTATTAATTAGAGTTTTTGGTTACCAATATGAAGTATATATAATCTTGCACATCTCATGAAAGAGATTGCAGGACTCTGGAACGCAGTCTCATTTGTCAGATGAGGTCACTTTCTCCATATAATCTCAATGTCCAACATAGTTTCATTTAACCTTTTTTTTAAAAATGTCTTTTAATATGAACATCTGACCCATTATTGACTGTCATTTACACTTTTCTATCTGACATTAGTCTCATGGCAAACTTAAATGACCAGCAAATGTAAAATTAGACATCAGATACAGCATCAGTTAAACATACATCTTTCTTAAGACCAGTTGTCATTTGATAGATTATGAATTACTGCAGACCTTCAAGCAGAACATGAACAATTCAAGATCTAATTCAACAGCACAAATCTTGGCCAATTCAAGA
This sequence comes from Cepaea hortensis, assembly GCA_963921405.1. NCBI lineage: Eukaryota > Metazoa > Mollusca > Gastropoda > Stylommatophora > Helicidae > Cepaea > Cepaea hortensis. Next base: position 110,768,017 of record OY992878.1, read on the forward strand.
GGCCTGCATACATTTTCATCATTCTAAATCACAATATATAATTGACATGCAAAGATCTCCATATAGGACTCCCTATAGCGAAGATCAAAGCACTAATATTTCTTTGTAATGGAGATGGTTTTTGAAAACCAAATTAAAGGCATGGGATGGTTGAAAAGTACACTCTGTGTTAACAACATGTTGTTTTAGAAAAAAATTTATAACAATGAAACAAAATAAAGTGCTAAGTACATTTCTCGTTCATGTGTGACCTCAGTCTGATGCAATGAATAATAACTCTTTGAGACTATGAATGAAGATGTAATAGTGCAACCCACAATTTAAAAAAAACAAAAAAAAAAAAAACTGATAATTTCCTACCCTAGGGTAGAATCATTAATACCTTACGCATACAGCAAAATTTATAAACAGTCCCCTGAACAATTTAGGAAAAGCTCGGAACCAACAGAGATGTGGTTCCTGAGACGATTGCTGTGAAAACCTTGGACTGTCAGAGTAGCTAACAACAATTGCTAATGACACTAGAACATTATACACTGCTATAAGAAAGAGATAAACAGCATTTTTTGGTCATATAATAAGAAGAGAGGCATTGGGCAACATCATGATGACTGAAAATATCAGTCCGAGAAGAGACAAACTGAGAAATATTATGCTGTATGGTCTGAGACAGTGGCATGGAGGGATATCATCAGCACAATTAATTCAGATCAAGGACCGAGAGCTATGGAGAGACATGAATGCCTAAGCCAACTGGCAAGGCACATGATGATGATGATGAATCCCCTTTCACTAACGGAAAATTTACCCAGCAAATAAACCTTACCTTTGTTACTTTTTTAAATGAACTAATTTAAGGCAAAGCAAAATTTAATGACAAAGTATACACACTTTAGTGTAAAGTCACACATATATGTAAGTCAATGCCAGCCACTGTGATTTTAAATATTACAATTTCTCTATCAAGCATGAACATTTGAACATTCAGTTTGGAGAACATACCAATTACTTGTTCTAACTGGTTAACGATGAGGGGAAGTCAATAAGTAAGTCACAAATGACTAGAAAAATAACTAAATATGATACAATTTGAAACCAGTTTATTTTTATACATACATTGTCCCTTTATTTCTCAACATAATTTCCACCAACATGATGCACTTATCCCATTGTTTTATCAGTCCTCCCAAACCGGCTGCATAGAACTGCATGCTCTGTTTTCTAAACCACGATTTTCACTTCACATTCAACTTCGGCATCATTCGCGAAATGTCTCCTGCCAAGGTGGGTTTTCAATGAACCAAAAAGGTGGAAATCGCTAGGGGCTAAGTCAGGGCTGTAAGGTGAATGTTCCAGAACTTCCCACCTTAGATGGTTAATTTTCTCCTGAGTTAATCGAGCCATATGTGGTCTGGCATTGTCATGAAGATGCAACACTCCTCTAGTCAGCAGTCCTGGGCGTTTTCTCCGAATTGCATCATGAAGCATCGATTCACAGTACGATTCAGAATTCAGGTTGTCACCTTTCGTCTTGAAATTGGTTAAAAGCACTCCTTGACAATCCCATAAAACTGTCAGCATAACTTTCCCTGCTGATGGCGTAACCTTGAAGTTTGGACACAAGGTGTAGAAGGATGTTTCCATTGCATTGAAGCAAGCTTTGATTCGGGCTGTTAGTGATGCACCCATGATTCGTCCCCAGTTACAATCCTGTTCAGCATGTCTTCTCCTTCATCTTCGTATCGACAGAGATGATGCAAAGACAGGCCAAATTGGTTCATTTTGTGTTCCTCCTTCAATTGTCTGGGTACCCACCTTGAGCACACTTTCTTACATTTCAATCGATCATGCATTATGCTGTATGCTGAACCATGTTAGCACCCTACTGCAGATGCTACAGAGTCTATCGTTACTTGCCTGTCACCTCTAATCATCTCCTACACCCGCTGCATGGATGCTTCTATTGCAATCTCAACAGGATGACCAAATCGGATTTCATCAACAATTTTAGAGCATCCTTGAGAAAATTTTTCTACCCAGCTATGCACCGATTTACGGGACAAACATTTGTCAGCATAAACAGGAAGCATTTCCTTATGAATGTCTTTTGCAGGTAGTCCTTTTTCCCACAAAAAATGCACAACAGCACGTTGCTCTTTGGTTGCACACTCCGTAAGTACTGTCACCATTTTGTTTGTGCACTGCGCATGCGCATGAGACACCTAGTGCCACCTGACAAACGGGAATATAAAGTTTGATGTTGCTGTCATGTAATGACACCTGTAGAAAACACCAACTACATTTACCTGCCATCCCACATAACTGTGTGACTTATTGACTCGCCCTCGTACCATGTGTTAAGTGCAAAATCTCTCAACTCATGTCTTCGGACTAATAGCACAAAGCCTGTACTGAACTGCAGATACCATATGTTGCCCATGCAGCATGATCCCTCTCTTGGCCACCTAGTTTACTCCAGAAGAAAGGTAATACCAATACATCTGCAACAAAACAAGCTGTAGAAGCTGCCAGATAAGCAAAGCAATGCTTTAAGTGTCCGCCTGTCGGCACTTTGATTCTTAACCAGTTGCCGATCAAGGCTTAGGGCCTGGTCTGCCCTGCCACGACCTTTAGGTTGCATTTCCTAATACTAGGATTAGGCTTGTACCCTCCCAATTGCACTTGTCCGCATTAAATAATTCAGCTTTGAAACATGTATTGTACATCTGTAATCTAAAGTTATTAAGGTTTCAACACAACAATGACTGTATAAACACCCTGTATGTATAATGTTCAGGAAGTGTGTTATATTATGGTATAATGACACAGTTTCAGGCAAGTTTATAGGTTACATTTTGTGGCTGGAGTTGGGATGGCTTAGAGGTATGAGCCTACTTCTAGCTTGAAAAATGCCAAGTGACCAATGTATTCTGGGCTATTTTTGTTCAGAGCTGCTGATGATGTTCTAGTGGGTGGATTGTAAGGCTAGTCTTCTTCAACAAGGGCTACAATGGAAGTCTCATGTGCATATTGTCAACATTAACAATCTCTCAGCAGTTCAAATTTGTCAAAGGCAGGCCATTTGGACCTCTTGTCTGGAAAAATGTCCTCCTCTTGTCTGGAAAAATGTCTTAACTATAAAATTATCATAACACAGAGAATGTATAATATATGTTGTGTTTGTTATACACAGAGTATGTGTTGTCTTTATTATACACAGGGAATATATAGTATATACTGTCTTTGTTGTACACAGAGAATGTATTGTATATGTGGAATTTGTTTTACATACAGAAAATACATAGTACATGTGAACCTTTTTATACTTAAAAAACAGTTAGTTGCATATCCTTTACAGGATGTCATGGTCAACCCCAGCATTATTAATCTATTTGTGATTTCTTGACCAACCTACGTTCAGTAATTTGCCATTGCTTTCTGAACAACCGGCATTCATACCATTCATGAAAACCAACGCAAGGCGATCTGCTGCCAAATCAGCTGCAGCTGTGTTTGAACTCGGTATGCGGAATTACGAGCTGCGCCCATAACCCCTTCACCTCAGAGCTGGTTTCTTACACTTACAATTGGATTATTTCTAGTGCTACAGAGTGTGTATACTCAGCTGAAAACCTTCTAGAGTGATTTGATGAAGGAGATTAGAGCACAGATGGATAGTTTCACTAAACAATGAAGACAGTTTTCAAATTTAACAAATTAATCATGGTATTCTTTAGACAGAATCAGGCTACGGAACAACAGTAATAATTACTGACATAATGCCACGGCAGTTTTAATGAAATCTATTCACAATTTCTGATCAAAAGATATAATAATTTTCTTAACAAAAACCACATTTTGTATTTTATTTATGAATTCACAAAAATATGTTTGTGTTTCTGCTTAAAGAGAATTACTACTGGTTTTATGTCTGAGCTGACATAACAACTCTCCTTTCTGGCCAGATAATAGTGAATTCAATGAGGCTGGTTGTGAATTCTCTGGAAGGCCTGAGTTTTAAATCTTAAGTTCGATGAATTGATGTTAATTAGGTTATTGCAGAAAATGTTCTCTTGACCTGGCACCAAAATACAATCTCCATGGGAACTGTGTTAGAGAAGTCACCTTACCCTCTCCAAGCTCACAAACCAGCAGGGTGAGGAATACCAGGACTGGAACTTTAAATCTGTCGGGGGCATTTTAGGATGTAACTAGGTCATGACTCAGCACAGCACATGGGATTAGGCCTATGCTGGTGTTTTCTCTACAGGCTTGATTTAATTCCCTGTCAACAGTCTCCAACCCATTACACAGGGGCAAAATTCAGTGGAGAAAGCAAATGACCACATATTTTATCCAAGATGTATGAATTAATATCGCTAACCCTTCTATACATATAGTACAAAGCTTGACTAGGCAGCTGCAATGAAACAAGTAAATTTAATGACGTTTCACTGTGTCTGCCTGGGCTGACGTCATATAATGGAGTTTTCATCAACAATCTGATACCCTTCAGCCAATAAAACAACGTCAACATTGGCAACATTTCTAGCATACCCAAGAATCATGTCAGTCAGTGAAAGCAAAGGACCCTGTTCCTTGAAGTGTTCTGAGCATCTGTGGCTAGTCCCATATTTGTAATACACCAAACGATGTTCCATGGATGACCTGGTCAGTAGCTTTTACTTCCCAGAACATTTCCTGGCACCCATTTTAGGCTGGGTTGTCCTGGGAAGCCAGGTCAATTAAAAAACATCCCCACCTTGATGGAGATTCAAACACAAAACCACCGGATTTACAGGCTAGCGTGCTAGCCTCAGTTACATTGGAAAATGTAATTTAACATTTCTAATAAATACTTCCTAAACATACTACTGGCTGGCTGAATATATAGATAGATACAGTCTAGATCCATGTTTAAAAGTTAGCTCCATGTCCTTGTACATGACATCACAGTCAGCCCTGTCTGGTTAAGATTGACTAGGCAAGTTTACATTCAGTAATTTGCTATTGTTTTCTGAATGACTGAAACTATTGTATGAAAACTAGTGCAAGGCGGTCTGAATCCAGATCGCCTGCAGCTGTGTTTTGAACACAGTAAATGGGATTGAAAATGTCATTCTTAACCCCTTAGCCACAGGACCACATATTCTGACTAAATTATAAGTAGCAAGCTATTGTTTATATTAACATTTAATTATGCAAGTCAGCAAATGTGGTTTAATATACTTCTAATAAATATTTCCTAAACTTACTACTGACTGGCTAAATATATGGATAGGATCAGACAAGAAGCATGCATTCTGACTAAATTACAGTGGCAAGCTACGTATTATTGTTTACATTCAGATTTAAGTACTCAGGTCAGAAATGTTGTTTAATATACTTTGAATAAACATGTTCTAAACATACTACAGACTGGCTAAATAAATGGATAAAAACAGACAAGAAGCACATATTCTGTCTAAATTACAGTGGCAAGCTAGGTAGTATTAATGTTTACATTCAGATTTAAGTACTCAGGTCAGAAATGTTGTTTAATATGCTTTTGATAAACATGTTCTAAACATACTGCTTACTGACTATCTAAATATATGGATAGAAACAAACAAGAAGCAGACATTCTGATTAAATTACAGTGGCAAGTTACGTATTATTAAGGAACTTCATGTCGAACAAAATCGTAAAGAACCCTTTTTATACGCATAGAGGCACACTGGATAGACAGTGCCAGCCCCATATTTCTGTAAACCAATTGGCACTGAAAGGTTGAAGTGGTGAATATCATGTTGGCCACTTTTACTTTGACAAATATTTCCTGGTACTCATTGTACGCTGGAGTGACCCAGGTCTATTTTAAACAACTGCCTTGATGTGAAATCCAACCCATGACTATTGGGCTGGCAAGCAAGCATGCTATCCACTGCATTTCCTTGGCTCCCTTTAATGTTTACAATAACATTTAATTATTCAGACCAGCGAATGAGTATGTCAAGTTCACATATGTAAACTATACAGGATTGATAACAGTCAATACATCTTCATGAACATAACATGAAAAGGCAACAGTCCTAACATGGGATCACTAAAACACAGATTTACAAACAAGATTATCCAGATCACATGTTATATCCATTAGAGTGGATTCACGACTTCTACATAGTTGATGGGGAAGAAACCTGCCAGTCCATGTATCGATCCTTCATACCAGTTATCATCAACCTGGAGGAAAGTCAGAATAAGTTAAACATTATATAGAGTCACATGAATAAATTTATGGGTATTGTTGGGTTATCATCAACCTGGAGGAAAGTCAGAATAAGTTAAACATTATATAAAGTCAAATGAATAAATTTATGGGTATTGTTGGGTTATCATCAACCTGGAGGAAAGTCAGAATAAGTTAAACATTATATAGAGTCAAATGAATAAATTTATGGGTATTGTTGGGTTATCATCAACCTGGAGGAAAGTCAGAATAAGGTAAAATTATAGTCACATGAATAAATGTATGGGTATTGTTTGGTGCATTGAGGAGTAGTTGGCCAAGTGGTTAGAATGCTGGGCTTGACTCCGGGAGACCTGGGTCAAATCCTCTGTAAAATGTAGATTTTTTCTGTTGGGGGGAAAAAGAAAACCCTAACCTGCACAGTTTGCGGTAATTGCACTAGCCAGATGGCCTTAATTCCTCAGACTAAAGATGCCTGTGTCCTACACCACAAGGTACTATAGGCAGTATATGACATAAGAAGATAGTTGGGTGTAGTGTACTTACTGGAGCAATTGCAGGGGCTACAAAGTTCATGCTCAGTGCAAAACCTTTGACAGGCAGAGAGGCAGAGAGGCAGAGAGGCAGAGAGAGAGAGAGAGAGAGAGAGAGAGAGAGAGAGAGAGAGAGAGAGAGAGAGAGAGAGAGAGAGAGAGAGAGAGAGAGAGAGAGCAAACTAGATGGATACAACTAGGTGCAATTAAATCAATCCTATTTCTGTTTAACCCCCTTTTTAAAGGGAAACAAAAATAGATATTTAAGCTCACAGTAAACAAGTAAACAATCGAAAGCAGACATACTCATGCTAGGCTTAAACCCATCACCTCCACGGTCGGTAAGTGTCAGACACTCTGCTTCAAGACCAGTTTTTGTCAGTTTGAATTTGTGCATGTGTGCTTATGAATGTGTAAGAAAGTGTATCCCTTTTCTTTTAATTAATATAAATGACCACAATTTACAGCTGATAAACTACAGCACAAAGAAAGTTTGAAGCTGGTTGTTTTACAATGAGAAGCAACAGTTTTCATTCATGCAGCCATAAACATAAAAGTGTGACCAACTAAAATGGCACTATCAACCAGAAAATGTAAATGCCAATCATTGAATAGAAACCACTAAGGCATTCTTCAGTTCCTTTTTAGATAGTGTAATTATTGAAAATGAATAGTTTACTTGAAATCTGATACAGATACATAATCTTGGAACGGACATTTCATTTTGTTTTCTTTTGAGTTCTACACATTTTCCTGTGTTGTGAAAGCTTCTCTCTGCTTTCAATTTGTTGTTGTTGGTAACTGTTTGAAATTATTAAAAATTACACTTAGAATATTCAACTCTAACATCAAATCAGTACTGCTGTATGGGTCACAGACACAAATCAACAAAAACAGTTACTAATAAGTTACACATACGTGTTAACAGGCACCTGTGCAGACCAGAAGATCAAAGATGGTATGACAGAATCACCAATATTGAGAGCTCATGGAGATGGCTAGACACATAGCAGTGAATCAATAGGTGAGGAACAGAAGCAGGGATTGGATGAGACACAGACTTATAAAACTAGCAACTAGCCTAACTAGAAAGTCCTCCCTCTGGAATCTGTAGAGTATAATAAATATAAAATACTGCATGTCCTTTGCAGGATGTTCTGATCAACCCCAACCTCAGGTTGATTTTCAAAGCAATTTTACATCTGGTAGTTTGCCGTTGCAAATAGAATAAGAAATCAACATTGAAGTCCAACTGACTGGGGTAGAGATTGAACCCTCTATTTTGCCATCAGCGCACAGGAAGTAAATAATATGATAATAAATAAATAAATAGATATAGACAAAATATACAAGCAAAAGAGAATTAGAGACAAAAATATGGGACCCTCATGAAAGGAACTATAAGAGATGGCAAAGATAGAAGAGTATGACGTAAGATGGTTGAGGGCCTATGCTCCACTGGAGGGTAAATGGCATACAAAAACATAGCTATGTTATCACTCAATATTTTACACTACTTTATAATTGAGTTTAATTTTGTTTAGCTTATCATGCATATGTTAAAGTTAGTGGCATATCCTTTACAGGATGTTGCAGTCAAAGCCAGCATTGTTTGCTGTTGTGATCTCTTGGCAAGTTTATGTTCAGTATATGTATATTAATAATTAACGCATTTCCCACTTCCTCTCTTCCTGTTTCCTACTGCTTTCGTGACTTACGTGTTGAATGTATCTTTTTGACTGCTTGTTGTAACAAAACATTTTATATGTGTTAATTTGTTGTTATGCTTATGTTCTCAGGTACTTTGTTGCATCTGTGTATGATCAAAATCTACCATGTTTGTCTGGCAGCTAATTCTCACATTAATGAATGAATGAATGAATAATGAATATCTCACATAAGATGAATGTGTCAGGTTATTCATTCAATAAAACTAGCAGGAAGTGTCTTGTAACATGCCACTTCTTCACAAATGCTCACGAAAAGTATTCTTGGGAAATTCCATCTTATAACATTGTGTCAGGTTGCTGCAGTAGCGTAGTGGTTAGATGCTTGCTACTGTTTGGTGGCCATATGTTCAAATCCTCCTCAAGGTAGGCATTTTTCTAGGTTCCCAGGTCAACCAAGCTTAAAATGGGTCATGTTCTGGGAAGTACAGGCGACCAACATGATACTGATCACATAACTCATCGAGGGGCAATCGCTCTATTATCTGTCCCTGTCTTCCACACAAGAGGTTTACGTGCTGTAAATATTCTGCTACATGTAGCCTTCCTCATTTTAAAAAAAATGTTCTAGTTTATGAATAAATTCACCTAATTAAGTCAATGGATTGACAGCTGCGGGTATTATTAGATCATTCATCAAAACCATAACAAAAAGTGAAATGCAATTATAAGGCTTATCAAGAGAAAAGATGCATAGAAAAATATGTCTTATGTGGGAAAATAATAGTCAAAAGAGACAGAGAACGATATGTGTGGTTAGTTTAAAAGCTTAACAACAAACAATAATATAGGGTGTATTTTTAATGACAGTGCAGTGTTTGAAAATATTGCTGGTCCAAGTTTTGTATTCATCCTCTGTAAAGTTCATGCAACATAATAGGTAAATACAAAACTTGGACCGGCAATATTTTCAAACACTGCACAGTCATTAAAAATACACCCTGTATAAGTAACACCAACTTCCTTAAAACATTTAATGACAGAGAGGACTGGGGAGTCATGATCACCAGTCATGCTCCAGACCAGACACATGATGATGACCTTTAGTTAAAACGCTTACCTGACTAATTAGGTCTATGAGGTCTCCTTCTTGGAAGCTCAGTTCACCCTCATTTTCAGGAATAAAATCATACAAAGCCTTTGCCAATGGCTTCTTCTTGCCATCAGGAACTGGAATAGAAACAATTTAATGTATACAATAGAACCCAATGGTGATAAAAAATGATAAAACATGTAAACCTGAGGAAACACTGCAAATGTTTTGGCATTCTAAAGATTTAACAAATGTCAGGTTATATTAATACGCACTAGCCTCTTGCTTCCTGTCATTCCAATCCCCAACTCAGAGCAAAATTCCTGAAATATTTTCTTAAATACAATAATTCAATTTGTCCAACTGCTTTTTTTTTTTTTTTTTATATATCTTATTTTATGAAAGTTCACACAGTGAAACAAACCAGGTCTGCATGGGTCAGAAGCAGACGTCATAACCTTTAAATCACTTTTCCCTCACATAAGTCTTTACAACATACAAATACACTCAAATAAATCTTCTGAAAGAAACCCTCATTTTAATCTACAATATGAGATTTTAAAAGAAGTGTCACAGACAAAGAAATTGACATTTGAAGTAAAATATGTTGCTATGAGTACAGATGCACATTGGCTTTGGTTCAACATCTTGTAGTGATTTGCTCCATTCTTCCCGTGTTACACTGATCATAAGTACACAACCATATAATACCAATCTTGTTCAGTACATAATATAGGCAAAGCCAAACACAACCTGCCACTCTATGGTGAAATATCCTACAATTCTTTCATCTACCGCTGCGCACACCAGCAACTATTATTCTTTGCTGGTCATCCAGTCAATCTTTAATCTTGCTCCTTGGTTCCAATACACATATTCCATTGATCTTGTTGCAGTTTTCATTCTAAGTCTGTTAGCGACCTGTGATCTACTTTATGTAGGGTGAGATAACTTGTGTTCAATGTCAAAGCCAAACAAATCTAGTCTGGTTGTTTGGTAAATGGTGGTTGTTACCATCAGTGACTGTAAAACTTTGGTGTGTTTTTGTAAAGCGTCTTCCTGTGTTTCCTTTCACCCATTAAACCCTTTACAGGGTGGAACGTCCATTTCCGTCCGATCCCTTAAACGGGCAGATCGGCCGAATGCGCCCGATACTATTATGCATTGTAAAAACGCGATCTCTCGGGTTTCCGATACTTCCGACGGTTACTTTCGCTTTCGCCGATAGCTTGACAATGAGGCCGCATTTTCAAGCGCCTACTATGAATTTGAACCGACTTTTTTTTTTATAGTTTTCGGGGTTTTTACGCTGTTTTTCAAAATGGATTTCAGCGATTCTTCAAGTGATAGCCGAGATTTTGCTAGGTTCAATTTAAGTGACATTAAAGGGCACGAAGTTGACTACTAATTGGAGCTAGATATCAGTGAAAAGCATTACTTTGCATTAGCAGTCGTGAGTCGGACTTTAAAGAAAGTGATTATGATTCTGCAAATGTGTTTGTAAATTGCCGTATAGATGACTGAAAATCATAAACAATAACTGTATTTCGTAAATAATTGTGTTCTTATATGGATAACCGGCAACAATCACGTGAGTAACATATTCTGCATGCTTTTCCCTTCATTGTGTTGTTTATTTAACTAAAATCAGTTTACTAACACCTTATTTGTGATGTTTTTACTAACGCAACCCGAAATTTTACCGAACCTGAAAAAATCTTGCCCATAAAGGTCTAAAAAACGGACAAGTGCCTGCCAGGTAAAGGGTTAAAAAGTAACAAAGTCAATTTACACACTAAAAACGCATTTTAGAAATGCAAAAACTGAATATTACATGAGGGATAATAAGGTTTATGTTAGGCTATAAAAGATTAATGGGTCCAAATTCCTCTGCTAGTTCTCAGAATTTAAATGTTTTGACTATCTTCCCCACGTAGTTTATCATATATGATGCATTTATATCCCAATTTATCAGCTCTGACAGTAGCATATGTGTCTAAATATCAATTAACTTGCTACATAACAATCCTAATATGAAATGAGATAAGGTAGGTAGTCTATAATAAAGTATACAACAAGCCATGCAGAAACTGTACATTCAACGAAGAACAGATATATCTAGAAGTTCTTATCACCAGCAATAAGAAAGTGCTTCAGTGGTAAACACACATGATTTTGAGAATAGTAGATGGTATCATATACAACTAATTATACATTATCAAAATAGGCTACCATCATTGCATGCCGGACAAGTCCATAGCTTTTCAGAATGTCTATGATTGTGTGGTGACTGATTATGCCAGTTCATGTTGATTCACCAGTTTTCTTGTGTCCTGCACAAAGTCTTCAAGTCTCACAATTCCCTGCTTGATCCTAATGTCTCTCTCTGAACAAGGTTAGTCTCATCCATGAAACAGCTGTTTCACCGAGATATTTGACACCTATGATGTCTACTTGGTCCATTGACAGACTCTACCCACAAGTCACAGAACTAGCCAGTGCCTCTGCCTTTCCATTCCCTTTGACCTTTGCGTGATGCGGCACAAGAACAATAGTCCATGCATTTTTGTACTGACTCAGCCGCCTGCCCATGGATACACCCCACGACTGAGTGAGTTCATACAACAACTGTCTGTGACAAGCACAATTAACTCATTCACTCTTTCAATCCCAGGTGGTTTCACAGCAAATATCAAAAGGGGAAATAACCACTATGAAAAATGATAAGTGTATTACTTTTAATTTGGGGGTTAGTAAATGCAGTTCACAAAACCTGGAATACTTAGTAGAGGATATGAAATCAGCCACAGGTTATTTGAAAGCAGAACACTTTGCATTGATTTTGTTGGTATGAGTGTTGGCTGTACAGAAAGCAACTGCAAACTACTGAACGTAAAATTGCCTCGTACATCACAAACAGCCATTAAATGTTGGGTTGATTGCAATGTCCTGTAAAGGATGTGCAACTCACTTACTTTTACACAGGCTAACTACACTGAGGAAGTGGTCACTGGGGAAGCCATATTTCATTAGTATAAAGAAGCCTTTTACATTTCAAAAGGTAAACTGAGCATATGTTGCAAGACCCATTTTTGCAAAGACCAATCAACACTTGCCAGGCTATGTGGTCTATGTCACATCAGCTGCCTTCACTTCCAAAGATATTTCACAGTACCCATATTAAGCTGGGTCGACCTAGGAGCCCAGAAAATAAATTAAAAATAACCATTTCAATGCAAATTTGAAACCCATGACCACCAGGCAAGTGTTTTCTTTTGTATGCACCCATTAAATGTAAAAAGTAAAATAATACCATAGGGGATGGCCTGGATTCAAAGGAAAGAGCCAATGATACATCACACATTGTAAAGGACTGAACAAGTGAATTACAAAGCAAACAACTATGCATTTATAGGTTACTGATTGCACTAAAAACTTTAAAACAAAACCATTTTAACCGAGTAGGAAATACAAGATGGATGCCTAGAGGTTTGCTCTGTTAGCCCTGTAGGGAGTACAAGATTAATGTGTAGAGGTTTGTCCTTTTAACCATCCAGAGAGTACAAGATGGATGTCTAGAGGTTTGTCCTTTTAACCATCCAGAGAGTACAAGATGGATGTGTAGAGGTTTGTCCTTTTAACCATCCAGAGAGTACAAGATGGATGTCTAGAGGTTTGTCCTTTTAACCATCCAGAGAGTACAAGATGGATGTCTAGAGGTTTGTCCTTTTAACCATCCAGAGAGTACAAGATGGATGTGTAGAGGTTTGTCCTTTTAATCATGTAGGGAGTACAAGACAGGTGTCTAGTGGTTGACTCTTTTAACCATGTGGGGAGTACAAGATGAATGCCTAGTGGTTTGTCCTTTTAACTATGTAGGGAGTACAAGATGAATGCCTAGAGGTTTGCTCTTTTAGCCCTGTAGGGAGTACAAGATGAATGCGTAGAGGTTGGTCCTTTTAACCATGTAGGGAGTACAAGATGAATGCCTAGAGGTTTGCTCTTTTAGCCCTGTAGGGAGTACAAGATGAATGCGTAGAGGTTGGTCCTTTTAACCATGTAGGGAGTACAAGATGAATGCCTAGAGGTTTGCTCTTTTAACCATGTAGGAAGTTCAAGACACATGTCTGTTGGTTTGCTCTTTTAGCCACGGTGGGAGTACAAGATGGATGTCTTATGGTTTGCTCCTTTAGCTATGTAAATAGTACCAGATGAATTTCTAGTGGTTTGCTCTTTTAGCCATGTAGGGAGTACAAAATGGATTCTAGTGGTTTGCTCTTTTAGCCATGTAGGGAGTACAAGATGAATGCCTAGACGCTTTCTCTTTTAACAATTGTGGGAGTGCAAATGCCTAGTGGTTTGCCCTTTTATCCATGCAGAGAATACAAGATGGATGCCTGATGGTTTTCTATTTTAGCTATGTAGGGAGTACAAGACAGATGTCTGTTGGTTTACTCTTTTAGCCATGCTGGGAGTACAAGATGAATGCCTCATAGTTTACATGAGAGAGAGAGAGGGAGGGGGAGAGAGAGAGAGAGGGCGGGAGAGAGAGAGAGGGAGAGAGAGAGAGAGGGAGAGAGAGAGAGAGAGAGAGAGAGAATTAACAGCATGCAAGTTGTACCACATCCCAAAAATACAACACATGAAAGAGCAACAACAACAAATACCAAAAACATACTTCAATAAGTAGAACTAAACAATTAACCAGATAGTTATACTACAGAAAATAACACAAATCATCATATATAGATTGCAAGATCATAACAACAATGAATTTACAATACAAAAAGCATTACGTAATGTCAAATATACTTAAGAAGAAGAAGAAGTACCCAGCACTGTTGACAACATATTTGACAATGTCTACAATTTTGAAGACTACAGCTATGCCATGATCTTACCAGCGTAAGATCCAAATGGATCTAGATCATCGTATGGATCAAAGGCTACAAGAAAAATGTGTGAGCAATCAGAAATCTACAAAACCAGTGTTCTCATTTGACAAAATCATTGTTATTTGCAACCAGTTTATTCTCCTATGTTGATGACCCTGATGAAGTACTTTTCATGTATTATTTAGCCCTGTTCCCTAGGTCTGTTATCCACACATCTATAGATCTTCAATCAATATCTTGAAGAAAAAATTATTTTTTGGTCCAATTTTATCAATGCTTATGAAAATTTGAAAATAATGGAAACAATCAATTTACAGCCAAAAAAACTATCTGAAAAATGTCTGCAGTAAAAGTTAATCGTCATCATCACGTGTCATGTCGGTAAGCGTTGGCAGTCAGGTTTCGCTATCTTGCACGATCACCAGAGTCGTGGATCAGCTCTGTGTTCTTGTTCGACCATGCCATGTGGTCAAACCACCCAGAATTTACTTCTCTGCCTTCCCCTTTTCTTCTCACCTCAATTGTGCCAGTTGTCACCAAGTTCTAAAGTTGATTTCTTCTCATAAAGTGCCCAAATGAATTTGACTGTCTACGTCTAATTTCTATAGAACCATTAATAAAAATATAATTCTCATAGATCAGGATTAGGTTAAAATGTGTTCGTGCATGATTAAACATGTTCAGCGATCTCTAAAACCATAAATCCAGAATTTCATGCATGATTAAACATGTTCAGTGATCTCTAATACCATAAATCCATATTGTGTTTTTGTCATCACCACATGACTTATGCTCAACCCAGCCTCATGATATAAACAGTAAACAATTTATCCAGAAGCAGTTTGCTGCGATAGGTTTATGATGTGATAGCATCATCACATTTTGCAGGCCTGAATGCACGGAGAATAAATGGTTTATCTTTCCTTCATTTCCGCAGATGACAAGATCAAATGTCAAAGCCTCATGATATGGGTACCAAAAACTGTTATGGAAGGTAAGGTGGCTGGAAGAATGCCAATCTCATCATCCATTATGTGATGTTTTGTCAGGAAAGCACAGGACAAGCCCCAAATCCCTAATCTGGTACAAAGACATGAACATTGGATCCTTTTGTCTTTTTTGCTACATTTAAACGTCAATGAGGCAGAACTTAGGGTTTGTAAATAACATGGTTAGCAGACGTGCTAGCATAGTTGACAGCGAACTGCACTGGTAATATCACGAGCACAGTAGGACACGAGTTCAATGCCTGGGCTCGTCACTGCAAAAATGAGGGAAAAACTGGCTACATATTCCTCGGTGAATCCAGGCTGACAAAATGTTATGACGCTATCACATGACAGACCCATACCAGAAAATTGCTTCAGGACAAATTAATTAATTAAATAATATTGTCAGAACCAAAGAACCAGTGATCATGGCGCAGCACTTTGATTGAATATTTTATTTTGTTTTACCATGAATGTACATTTTTCATGTGCATGAGACAGAAGTATGGCCAATCTTTTTTTTATTTTCAAAGCGTATGTTTTCATTTTGTGAGGAAAAATACTTTTAAATTTAGTTTTCCCCAGTGAAACAGAATGGTCAAGTTTTATAGTGACCAGAGCCCCACCAGAAAGCACCTTGTTTGCTTGATAGCTGAACAAGCTCAGAAATTTATGGAAAATTTTGATGATAGTGGAAATATAAGTTCATGTGGTAGTTTATCTGATGAATTATATTTTAAATGCAGAATCTGAGGCTGGAGCATCACAAACAGTTGGTGTGTCATATCAACAGTCAGTGATATAAATGATTCAGAATAATATATATATCAAGAGAAATATGGTCAGTACATCAATAATTCAAATTGGCACAACATAGTAGTAAGCCTTTATATCAATATTCTAATGCACAGTTGTTTTGTTTCAGAAAGTTCTGGTAAGTTTTTGTTGTTGTTTTTTGTGAGTGTCATTTGAGCAGTAATTTGAATATGAGCAAGATTGCTGTGTAATTTAGGTATGCTTGGCTTAATTGTATACCCTGGAGTAACACTGCAAATGATTAACTGCTTTTTGTGGGTGTGTCTGACATATTAACCGATGAAATTAAGTGAATATAATTTGTCTCCCTTCTGTCCACACGATTAGTTCTCATGTAAAGTAACCACATACAAACCTGCCATTTTCTACATTTAAAGTCAATTTCCTACACACACAAACCTGCCATTTTCTAAACCTACAGTCAATTTCCTGCACATTCATGTATTTATAACAATTAAAGAATTTTACAATTGTACACATCATTAGGCATATAAGGTAATGATGCTAACCCTATATTTGTATAAACCAATCAGCACTCAATGGGTGATATGGTTAATATCACATCAGCTGCCTTGACTTCCCAGGACATTTCCTGATATCCACTTAAGGCTGGGTTAGCCCTGGAATCTAGGTCAATTAAAAACAATTTGTCTCGATGACGATTCGAACACCAAGCCGACAAACAAGCATGCTAGCCACTGTGCTATCATGGCTCCCAATGTATAACAACAGTATATTATGCAATTAACATGAAAGTAACTGGCATTAAAAAAGTATATGAAAACTACACGGGAGAAAAAATAACTGCAGAAAACATGGGACAACCTATAGAAAGAAAGTGGTAAAGACTCTACATGGTGATTTAATTCAGCAAGAATGTTAGTCACAAATCATGTTTAAGTAACTTATATTAGAGGCTTGTGTACAAAATCAAGAAACATAATCTCATACTTAGCTGCTGAAATTATTGTCAAGAGGGATAAGTTGATCTACTGTTTGGATTAATTTCTTACCTGACTGATGATTTGCAGGTGTTTGAATGCTATTAAAGGTGTGGCTGCCAGACTTGAACTCACTGTCCTCATCATCAGAATTCGGAGACTCACTGCGACGGAACGAGCTCACTCGCTTGGGTATGTGCTCAGATCTGGGGCGGCCTGCACATTCATTGCGTCTGTGGTCAAAATAACAAGAGCAACAACTCTGATCATAATGTGTTAAATACAACAACCCAATTATTTGTCTTAAAATGGAATACAAGGAAAACAGAAAACATTGGTTCTGACTGAAGAAGATGGTGGGCCACTTTTCTTTGGACAAGGTTTTGGGTGTGTCTGATATATTATTGATGAATTTAAGTGAACATAATTTGTCTCTCTACTTTCTACAACATTAATTCTCATATGCTTGCAGCCACACACACAAAGCTAACATTGTACAAATATAGTCAATCCCTCACACATCCATGTATTACAAACACAAGTACAAACATCAACGACACACCATTAGGTGTTGTGGGTATATGGTGCTAGCCCCATATTTGTATAGACCAATCAGAGCTTGATGGGTCATGTGGTCAATATCACAGCTGCATTTACTTCCCAGGGCATTTCCTGATATCCATTTTAGGGCGGCTCAGCTTGGAAGCGCAGGTCAATTTTATACATTTTGCCTCAATATAGATTCGAAAACATGACAACCGGCCCGGCAGGAAAGTGTGCTAGCCAATGGGGCTAAGTCATCATCATCATCAAGTGCCCTGCCAGCTGGTGTTGGCGTTCATGACTGTCCACAGATCTCGGTCCTTGGTTTTCTGGATCAACTCTGCTGATGATATTCCTCCACACCACTGTCTCAATCCATCCAGCATCATTTCTCTTGGTCTGCCTCTGCCTCTCTTCCCCTCAATCTTTCCAGTTGTCACAATGTTCTCCAATGCTTCTCTTCTCATCACACGACCAAAGAAGGCTGTTTGTCTCTTTCTTATTGTTGTATGTAATGTTCTAGTTTCATTAGCCTCTTTCAGGTAATCATTGTTAGTTACTTTCACAGTGCAAGGAATTTGCAATATTCGTCTCAGGAACCACATCTCCATTGCTTCCAAGTGCTTCCAAATTTGTTCATTTACATTCCAAGATTCACTGCCATACAGCAAAACAGGTTCTATATAGCACTTCAGCACTTTGTGTCTTATATTCAATAATAGTGACTTACTGCATAAAATATTCTTCATTTTCTGAAATGCAGCTTTTGTTTGCCCTATTCTGCTTTAATCTATGTTCTGCATCTTCCATCTGAGGGGCTAGGTAGTTAGGATTAAATTAACAATTATCTAGGAAGAAGCTAAGTGATAACTGGACAGAGTCAATTAAAGTTTCAACAATCTATGACAAAGGGGTTAAAGTAAATCTGGGAAACTGAATTAAAGCAATTGTCTGGGACAAAAACAAAAAGGTATGGTAATGACAGAGAGAATGAGTTCAAGCAACAACTATCTAAGAGACTATCAAGGACATAATCAGTTAACGCAACAAATTCTTGTGCATTTTTAAGTAGAAGGTGACAAAGTTGTTAGGGTTCTGATTTTTCACATTTGCAAGTTTTCATCTTAGCGTCATCAAGTGCCATCTCCACATTAAAGGCTGGTAATGGTGTGTTTCCAACACCCTTTGTCATGCATCTTCATAGTGCCCTCATAAGGCTTCTTCTAGTTAATTTCTTTTTGTTGTCCACTCACATTTAATATTGTCTTCCACTTGCTTTATTTCCCTACCACTGTTCCCTCCAGCACATCCTTTAATACGGAAATGTCTCTTTTTACATAACTGAAGCACTGTAACTGCTTTACCTTGATCGCATTCAGTAATGTGTTCTTCAATCTCAGTTCTTGTAATATTTCTTTGTTTTCTTCACCAGTCATAATATTCTTCCTATCCGTCTATATCAGTAGTTCACAAGCTTCAATGTTAGCCTCACATTGTCTATTCAATGTTTGTTTTCTTCTACCAGAGGTAAAATAAAACAACCGGAGTCTGTCCCTACAAGGCAACTAAAAGAATAAGCAGCTTACTTACTTAAGCCCTGTACTGAGGCAGCAGTAGCTCAGAAAAATAGCAACGCTTCATTACTGTTCTCACCCTTGCCTTCTATGAACTCACATTGTTTTTCCCCTATGTTGTGCTGTATTTTCTCTTTGCATAATGATTCCTAGCAAAATCTTTGTGATGTGGCTCATTATGCTAATTGTTAGAAGTTGGAACACATTGAAAGGCTTCAGATTTCTTCATGAATGCAATAAATATATATTTACATAATTCAGGAAGTATATCTCCAGTATCATATACTATTTTCAGCATTCTGGTGACCAATTCCACCATTCCATATTCTTCTACGGCATTTCTGTTGTGATGTTGTCTGGACCCGGAGTCTTGCTAGTTTTCATATGGAGCATTCTGAACTTCCATCTTCAAAACTGGTGATCCTTCATTATTATATGGAATATGATATTGTTTCTCTCTTGTATTGTTATTAATGTCTTTCACGTAATCTAACCATGTATTTAAAATCTGATCATTTTCTATTATGATTTTGCCACTTTTCATTTTTAGACAACCCATTGATGTGGGTGTTCCTTTCTTAGTGATGTCATTGATTCTTTTGTGCATTAATTTGGTATTCCAGGTATAATGTTGGTTTTCAATTTGCCTGCAATTTTCCTCAAGCCACACTTCTTTTGCCTCTTTGTACAATCCTGTAAGGATGGTATCTGTAACTGTTTCAACATCTTCCGTTAAACAGTTCTTTCCTGTGGGTATTGGGTCAGAGTCTGTTGACAATGAAATACCTCAAACCTGTGAAGGAAACACACCTAACCCTAATCCCGGTCAGTTCATGTGTGCTGTGCTGAATCATGACTGGCTTCATCCTATACCCACAATGGAATTTTAGCTTCTGCCGAACTGTTGCTGGAGTCCAAATGAAAACTCATAAAAAGACTACGAAGCCCGATGAATGGGAAAGCACACTCAGATACAGGCCAGCATTTTGATCAAAGTCTTTACCAATGGGACAACAAAAACAACACAATAACATACAGAAAACGCAAAGGAGTACTTATGTCTCCGGTTGATTAGGCTGAAAATGGAAAAAGGAAAAGTAAAATCCTTTTACATAATCTTTTCCCCGTTCCAGCCTTAATGAGAGACCAAAGTATTTTTCGTGGCGGACTGTTGTGTTGGCATTCTGGCAGCTGCATTATGTGGGCTGTTGGTTTGTCGAGTCCTATCTGTTCCACTTTTCACACAGGGCAGTGAGAAGCATTTTGTGTTATATTCACTGGCATGGGAATGGAGCATTATGGGGCAACCCTTTGCTGTGAAGTTGAAACCTCGAGTAACTAACTAACTGTGAGACAGAAGCTGTGAAAAAACACAATGAGCAATGCCACATGGCAAGAACTACACAAATAAGATCATCCATAGGAGCTCAGCTACTTCTCAAATATCTGGCCATAATTACACCAGGCTTTCATACATTAGCATGGATGTTGGTGTAAAAACACTAAAATAACTCACTAAAAGTACAGACTTGATGTGGTTTAAAAAAATGAATAAATGGAACAATATGCTGCAAAGTCAAAACAAAGAAAACCAATGAAAGGGAACAAATCTGTGGCGTACTTCTGCTCAACTATCTCTAGTACTGACTGCAGTGTATTCAGTGCCTGTCTGTGATAGTCAACTTCTGCCTCGATGAACGCCTGCAACTGGCTGATGTATTCCACCTGTTTGAAATCAATTAAAACAAAGTTGCATGAGTCAGCTTCACAAAAACACTATCACATGAGGCATACTGCGAAGTCACAACTAATAAACCTTCATCAGTAAACAAACATACATATACAAAGATACATTGATACACACAGAACAACATATATAGTGATGTATTTAAATTCAAATTTTAAAAAGTTAGGAAAATCACATTTTGTAGGCCTGATTGCATGGAATAGGTGGCCAGTCTTTCCCTCACTTAGCGGGTGACAAGCACAGGTACTGAATCCTTGCCTGACTGTGCTCATGACATGATCAGTGTAATTACATTGACACCTTTGGCACCTTTCCGTCTTGACAGACAATATTTGGAACATTGTGCTTCAAAAAGGTGTAATAACTATCACCCATGGCGGTGGCGAGTGTGGCTGATAAGGCCAATTCGTGCTGCAAATGTTTGTCCACAGTGGATGCATGTGAAAACATGGTCATTTCCACCATCATGCACCATCTTACGTCTCTCACGCACTGTGTGTGCTTTATCTGCAATCATTTTCTCATTTGTCTTTATTCCATTTCTGACAGTGGCCCTCCATGCAACATGTTCAGCAGCGACTTGCTCCCAATGTGCATCATCAATGCCTGTATCAATCATGTCCCGCCTACACACATCTTTGTATCGTAGTAGAGGCCATCCCTGAGATCTCCTACCCGTCTGTAATTCACCAAAGAAGATGTCCTTTGGTATTCTACCGTCGTCCATCCTCCTAACGTGTCCTATCCATCTAAGTCTACGAAGACTGAGCATGGAACACATCGTCACACAACCTGATCTTTCCAATACTTCAGTATTTGTGACTTTGTCTTGCCACTTTATACCTAGTATTCTTCGCAGACAACGCATATGAAAGCTGTTTAAACGCTTCTCTTGGTGTAAGTTGACCAGGTTTCACTGCCATTAAGAAGAGTACTAAAGACACAAACCATATGGGATAAAACCCCGGGCAATGAAGTCTTTCTGGTGACTGCCGTTTTCATCGACGATGAACTGTATTTTTCGTGGAGGACTTTTGTGTTGGCATTCTGGCGGCGGAATTATGCACAGTGTACCTGTGCGGGCTGTTGGCTTGCCGACACTCCTGTCTATTCCATTGTTCACATGGGGCAGTGAGGAGCATTTTGTGATATTCACTGGCACAGGAACGGAGCAATATGGGGACAACCCGTTGCCGTGAAGTTGGAACCGCGACTAACTAACTAACTAACTAACTAACTAAAGACACAGGCTTGGTAGACGAGGACTTTTGTTTTGGCAGTAAGCTTCCTGTTCTCCCAGACTCTTTTTGCTAACATGTTCATTGTTGTTGCTGCCTTACCAATCCTGATAGTGATTTCCTGATCTAGGGATAATTTGCTATTTACCTCTGATCCTAGATATGTAAAATGGTCTACTATCTCCGGTTCGGCGTCGTCAATAAAGATTGATGGTACCCCATGTGCACCTGGTGACATAATCTGTGTCTTCTATTTGTTTATTGTTAAACCAAATTCAGAACAAGCATTGGAGAATGCAGATAGCAGACGCTGTAATTCTTCTTCAGAGTGGGTCATAATTGCAGCATCATCCGCAAAATGCAACTCTTTGATTAGTACCCTCCTAATTGTGGTCTTGGCCTTCAAACATTTAGTTCACATACACACAAACATATATATGTGTGTGTATGTTTGTGTGTATGTGTGTGGGGGGAGGAGTGGAGAATCTAAATGAAAAGATGCTATTTTAAATGTCTCACAGGTCCCAAAGAGCTGTCATAACCAGGAGGGAGATAGAATATTAGCTCACATTTTCTAATCCTCTGCTCTTAGGACATGCATAACACATGACTCAACAACATGTCCAGTTCCTGGCCTTCCCTCCATGGCAATGTTTTATATTAACAGGAGACAAGGCAAGCAGTTAGTCTCTGGGACCAAAATAGCCAGAATGTTCCACACAGAGAAGTACATTAGTCATGGAAAGCAGATCATCTAGAAGAAAAAACAACTTTTCAAACTAACTTCTGTCTTGCAGGAAAGTATAAACAGTTGAAGGTTAAGAAAAAGAAATAAACACAATTAGGTATGTGGTGAAGAGGTTACAGGCACAGTTTGTAATCCTGGATAGCACTTTAGAAAAACAGCTGCGGGTGATTTGGTTGCAGACCACCTTGCGTTGGTTTTTTTATGAAACCGTATGGATGCGGTTGTTCAGAAAGCAATGGCAAACTACTGAATGTAAACTTGCCCAGGAATCACGAATAGCCAAAAAATGTTGGGGTTTACTGCTGTCCTATAAAGGATATGCAACTAACTTATGTGTAACTCCTGCAAAAAAGTGAGAATACTAAAGACAGACAGTGTACATACCTTACAATGAGCATGCAGTTGTAAGGTATGTATACTGTGTCCATGTTTAGTATCTATCACTATTTTGCAGGAGTTACACGTGCCTAACTGCTTTTATTTCCTATTGTTATATACTGCTGCAGCCATTACTTCTCTTATCTATTAAAGATTAAGAAAAGCCAGCCTATGTAAAGCTGCTTATCAGATATGTTGAGTAGAAAGGTGCAGATATTACAGCCAAACTGAAGAACAAACATTCTAACACTGAATTTGTAGCTGAACTATGACTGCATAATGGAATCATACCTCATTTTCCAAAACATTATGCATAGCATTCTCAGCCAGATTTTTTGACTCCTCAAACTTGTCTTCCGCAGCTTTTAATTCTTCTTCTGTAACAGTTGTGCCTGCAAACATTTAATGAAACTACAATAAAGTTTAGTCAAAGTGGTGCTAATGTACAGGACATGCATTGCAGTACAAAAATTAATAAACACTATGAAAGCATCATGGCAGCTGTGGAAGCACTGTGGCTAGCATGCTTGTCTGTCAGTCCGGTTGTCATGTGTTCAAACCTCTCTCAAAGCTGGGATTTAAAAAAAATATACCTAGGCCCTGAAGCCAACCCAGCCTAAAATGGGTACCAGGAACTGTTCTGGGAAGCAAAGGTGGCCAGTGTGATATTGCCCACATCACGCATCCAGTGCCAATTATTCTATACAAATACGAGGCTAGCATCATATACCTAATGACCTTAAGGTGTGGACAAGGGCCTGGTAAAAAGGCATTATATTCTCCATAACACCTATCTATTACTGTATGAAATATATAATACATGTATGTGTGGATTAAAATAGAGTAAACAATTGGATGAACATATTATAAAGTAGATTGACAGAGACAAGTAAACATTTAATGTATGTTGACTCAAGATAAAACTACATTTATATATGATTACTTATAAAATTTCTAAAATGTAGCAACTCGGTATTGATGCTTTCACTAAGTTAATGAACAAAGAACATATCCAAACAAAAATTTATGTTTCTTTTACTAATCCATATAAAGTTGTCAATTTCTTAGTTTTACTTAAACATGAAATAATTGTTTTAAGTGAATGAAATATAAAAATAATTTGAGCTAAACATACTGCAGAAGTGCTGAAATACAACAACAGGCTACAATTCAAAGACATGTGACAGCTGGGCATTACAATATTGGGAATGAGATTCCTGGGCCCGGGAAGGTTAACCCGGTCAACAAATGTCTGCAGAAGTCGGATGTGTCGGCCTAACGGCACAAGAATGCAGCTCTGCTGTAAACAGGCACAACGCAGTCACATCCGGAAAAAAAAAATCCGGATGAACGCAGAAGAAGAAGATTCCAGGACTAAAAAGGTTTCTGACATGGAAATGTACAGTAAGGAATTATTTTAAAGTCACTGAAAGGAGACTACGTTAATAAATGGAGGAGAAAAAAACCCATCGAAAGGAATGCTGAGCTATTCTGTGCTGGGGAATTTCTTACCTAAACAACGCACCAACCCATTGTAGAAACGATTTAAGGGGTATGTGTCCCACCTACCAACGCACCTAACACTAATTTTAAAAAATATAATACAATATCAAATAATATACTAAATACAACAGCTAAGTTGGCATACACATTCTGTAACAATTACTTTTATTGTATTTTGTATTTATAGGTATTTGTATTTACCTATTATGTTGCATTGTGTTGCATGAACTCCACAGTAGGTAAATACAAAACTTGGAACGGCAATATTTTCAAAAACTACAGTCATTAAAAATACACCCTATATTTAAAGTAATGACAGTCAGTTTTGAGCTAAATTCTACTTTGTTAAATTTCAGATCATTTCAAATTCTGTAAATATTGTTATATTTTTGCAGCATCTCTAAAGCTATGAATGGTTAATAAGATGACTGTTATGTAACAATTGAAAGCACACCACTCATTTATACAACTAACAGTAAGTTTTGAATTTCATCATCCTCTTCCTTCACTTTTGCAGTCAAGTGTCACGGTGAGGAATAGCTTATGTTCCAGTGACTGATGGGTGGTATTTGACAATGTCCTCCTGTGTGACTGTGTAATGTCTTTAATGTTATCAATCTATTTTCTTCTTGCGAGCCCTTTTGCTCTCGTATAAGATGTTTGGTGTGGCACCAGTACTGGTAACTGATGGTGTTGCATTCTAATGAGACGGCCAAATCAGTAATCTTCTGCCTTTCAATATATGTGGTACAAGGCATTGATCTGTCTGACAACATCATTTCTTGGTCTCAGATAGTTACATTTGCAGTTCTTCTCAGGAATCTCTGTTTTATATTTACTTTTATCAAATCAGCTGAAAACTTCAAATCACTTAAAGTTCTTTAGATATTTATAAATTGTGAGTTTTATATAAAGCTAGGAATGGAGCAGAAGATGACAAACAGAACATTTGAAACAGATGAAATGAAGCAAAATCAATTCACCAGAGTTGGACTGTGAACAGTATGACGAGAATTTAAACTGAGTATTAATTAATGAAAATAAAGCAACTGTGTTGATAAATATTTTTTTCAGCTTACAACCATTGTCAAGTTTTTAATGTGAAATTACAACTGTCTATATTTTTAACAGTAAAATAAATATAACACTACATTAAAAATACCTAAGAATCTTGTTATGTGTAAAAACAATTCATAATTGCAATGTTCTTTTTTTTTTGGTTGCGATTTTTAATTGGTCATTTTACACATGCTTGTTAAACTTAATTCTCAAATAAACATACCAAAATGGGGGAATTTTCTACAGTACACATAGGCAACAAATGCTTTTGCTATCAATATACATGCACCAAAATCAAAGAATCAATCACAATAAATATCTAATACTGAAGCAAGCACATTTACACATACATGTATGAAACCACAATCCCTGTTTAAAATATGAACAGTTCATATCTTCTAAAATGGGTACTAGGAAATTGTCAGAACTTTCTGAGAACCTGTCTGGGAATGATAGATGGTGAAGAAGGGATCTGACCATCCTTATATGCCCTGTCTGGGAAAGATAGATGGTGAAGAAGGGATATGACCACCCTTATATGCCCTGTCTGGGAAAGATAGATGGTGAAGAAGGGATCTGACCACCCTTATATGCCCTGTCTGGGAAAGATAGATGGTGAAGAAGGGATCAGACCACCCTTATATGCCCTGTCTGGGAAAGATAGATGGTGAAGAAGGGATCTGACCACCCTTATATACCCTGTCTGGGAAAGATAGATGGTGAAGAAGGGATCAGACCACCCGTATATGCCCTGTCTGGGAAAGATAGATGGTGAAGAAGGGATCAGACCATCCTTATATGCCCTGTCTGGGAAAGATAGATGGTGAAGAAGGGATCTGACCACCCTTATATGCCCTGTCTGGGAAAGATAGATGGTGAAGAAGGGATCAGACCACCCTTATATGCCCTGTCTAGGAAAGATAGATGGTGAAGAAGGGATCAGACCTCCCTTATATGCCCTGTCTAGGAAAGATAGATGGTGAAGAAGGGATCAGACCACCCTTATATGCCCTGTCTGGGAAAGATAGATGGTGAAGAAGGGATCAGACCTCCCTTATATGCCCTGTCTGGGAAAGATAGATGGTGAAGAAGGGATCAGACCACCCTTATATGCCCTGTCTGGGAAAGATAGATGGTGAAGAAGGGATCAGACCACCCTTATATGCCCTGTCTGGGAAAGATAGATGGTGAAGAAGGGATCAGACCACCCGTATATGCCCTGTCTGGGAAAGATAGATGGTGAAGAAGGGATCAGACCATCCTTATATGCCCTGTCTAGGAAAGATAGATGGTGAAGAAGAGATCAGACCAACCTTATATGCCTGTCTGGGAAAGATAGATGGTGAAGAAGGATTAGACCACCCTTATATGCCAAAACCTAGTATATCTGAAGGCATAGCATCACATTCCAATGGCAGTACCTGCCATGGAACTATATTAACCCTAAATGTTTGACTGATATGTGTTTAAAACCATAATTATGAATGAAGAAACTGCATAAAGCTTTCATGTACAATCTATTCAAAACTTTAGTTTTCTTTGTATTGTAATTACTATTGATTTCTAGAAAATCTCTGAGAATACCTCAATAGTGTGTACTGCCATCAGGACAAAACTGTTCCCAGCGTCATGCATTCTACGTTCGTGATAGAACTTGCACTATGCCCCTTATATCAACAAAAACCCTACACTATGCCTCTTTTCTAATGATGACAGCTGCGGTAGCATAGTAAATACTGCACTGCAGGAGAAGGAGTTGGTCAGCTACCTTTATAATGTCATGATCTAGTATGCATGAAGTCTTATTTCTATACACTCCTAGTGCAGTAACTTATAGGTCATTACATTTACCACTGGGAGCTGTGGTAGAGTAGTGGCTAGATATATGCCTGCCGGCCTGGTAGTCATGGGTTCAAATCTGCATTGAGGTGAATTCTTACAATTGACTACCGCTCCTAGGTCAACCCAGTCCGAAATGGGTACCAAGACATGCCTTGGCAAGTGAAGGTGGCCGGTGTAATACTGACCACACCCATTGGCAGTGCTGACACCCCCCCCCCCCTGCATATCCTATTTACAGGACATCACACTGTCAACACCAGCATTTTACCGCTGTTGTTGATGTCTTGGCACGATTACGCTCAGTAGTTTGCCATTTGTGGGAGTGCCGATTGGTCTATACAAATATGGCTCCTCTAACATATGCCCAATTTGCCAGAAGGCATGTAAAAGTGTCCTTCATTTCACTTTACATTGATCAATATCCCACTAGTACAACTTGACTGTGTAGAAGCCGCAAAATGCATGACTTCTACATTATTCCGAATGTTGTAACACATAAGTTAAGGAGACTTCTCACAGCCTTGACCAGAAACACATCCATGATATTCTTGCCATCCACAGATGAGGTTATGGGATGAAGTGGAAGAAGACTATCAAACTAGAAAATCTCATGTTAAGCAAAAACAGATAAAGGACCCACACCTGTAGCTATTTCAGCAGGGAGAAAGGAGAGGGTCTGGATAGCAGTCAGTGTGTAGGGGAAAGTGCAGACGAACACCTAATCGTCTTGCCAATGGTACCATCAGTATGGAAACTCCTTGTTGTCTACTGAAGAACAGAAAGGAGCACATTTGGGAATGACCCAAGTGCAGTGATGGCTATTTCTGAACTCATACCCATTTCAAGCAATAATCTGGGCAGTAAATGTATCAAAATCACAGACGACTGCTTGTCAGACTTATAAAAAAAGAAATATAAACATAAAACAGCAAATGATATAAAGTCCGGCTACACTTAAGCAGGTGAGTTATGAGTAAAACAACACTTGAATTGTTAGCTGGAAGCAAAATCATTAATTTCCGTTTATATAGTTTCAGATTGAATATTAAGATGTTACCTTTATCAGCAACGTAAAGTGGCCTGCTGCATTTTTTGGACTGAAATGTGTGCCACTTCGAGTGATTATGTGGTACACTAAGAGTTCAGAGCTGATTTAAAGATCTCATTCTGTTTCTTCATACCAAGGGTAACACAAGTGGAACATTATACACAACTATAAGAAGGAGACAATGTTCTTTGGTCATGTATTTAGAAGAGAAGCACTGGAAAGCATTATGACAACTGGTGACATGGAGGAATATCTTCAACAGAATGATCCAGAACACCAATGGCTGAGATCTGTTGAGATAGACCATACTATTTGGCAGGGACAGGATGATGGAATTAGTGCAGTAGGTAGTGAACTCATCAACAACACGATGGCTGAGAGATCAATTCCTAGTAATTTCAAGGCTGAATTATATGTTACTAACATGGCTCTAGAGTCGAGCTTCCCTCATGAAATAGGGATCAGAGATAGTTCAAAGTAAACAGAAAACCAGGCACACAGATTTCTTTAGGAAAATTTGGCACCAAAGATTTTTTAATGAAAACTAAGCATCACAATTTCTCTAGGAAAACTGGGCACCAAAGAATAATCAAGAAAAACTGGACAACAAAGATTGCTCTACAAAAACTGGGCATTAAAGATTTCACTAGGAAAATTTGGCCCAAAAATTTCTCTAGGAAAATAAAAGTAGTCAGTATAACACTACCCTTCACGTAGCCATTCATTAACCAAAAATATTTTCCTTCCATCATGTGCTCAATATGTTTCAATGGCATGCACAATGGATCTGGATTTTACTATATATCTTTTAAGGTAAAATAATGTACATTTTTAAAGTATACTTTTTATCCTGTAGCCAAAATGAATAGCTCTTTATATGAAAATAAGATTATGTGGTGTTCTTAAATTTCTCTTCTTTCCTTCACTTTGAAATATATTTGTCTACAATGTTATCTGCTGTACAAGTGAGTTTCATGTTGGGAAGAGGGAGGGGGCACATTTGGTTGTGAGTGTGCACACAGAAACCTGATCCTCCAAATCAACATTTGCGTACACCACATTTCTACTAAGGAACTGTCAATATGATTAATTACAGTACACCCGCTCAATTTACAGCCAAATCAATCATAGTATAGCTAGAAAATACCACACAGCTGCCTTTCTAAACATACACGTCAAGGTTTGATTAACAACTGCAATTTACAGCCAGGAGACATGACAGTTTATGTGACATATGAATATGTCTTCCAAGGAGATAAGGAACATAATTATGAAGGTAAGTTAATAAGTAAGTTACAAATGGCTGTAGAAAAATAACTAAATATGATAACAACTTGAAACCAGTTTATTTTTATACAAACATTGTTCCTTTATTTCTCAACATAATTTCCACCAACATTGATGCACTTATCTCATCGTTTTATCAGTCCTCCCAAACCGGCTGCATAGAACTGTGTGCTATGTTTTCATTTACCTGCCATCCCACAGAACTGTGTGACTTACTTACTGACTCGCCCTCGTAACTTTTTCTACCCAGCTATGCACCGCTTTACGGGAAATTGAAAGGGGCTAAGTCCACTGAAAACCCACCTTGGCGGGAGACATTTCGCGAATGACACTGAAACTGAATGTGAAGTGAAAACGTGGTTTAGAAAACAAAACAGAGCACACAATTCTATGCAGCCGGTTTGGGAAGACTGATAAAACGATGGAAAAGTGCATCAATGTTGGTGGAAATTATGTTGAGAAATAAAGGGACAATGTATGTATAAAAATAAACTGCTTTCAAGTTATCATTGTTAGTTATTTTTCTACAGCCATTTGTGACTTACCCTTGTATAAATACAATCAAGTAAGGAGAACAGCTCAAGGGTTAATCCTGACAAGGCACGTGTAATGAGGGGCTCCTTGACTAATGCCAGAGCAAAAACAAACCACCACGATGCATCTTATAGTGGACAACTATCGACAAACATGACTGTTTAATATATCTGGGGATAACCTGTGACTGTAGCTTGTCATACAAACATCTTATTCTTCATCTTCACTTAATTTCCCAATAGAGCATAGGCACCTGACCAACTCAAACCAAATCTTTGTAGAACGGTTGTATTTTGCAGCTAATATTTTCTGCAGAATGAGGTAGCCAGTCAAGTCCCCCCCCCCCCCCCCCCCCCAAGCGATGTCTTACATGTAGTGTTACTATTCTTGGCTTCCTGTATGGGCCACATAAACACACAGGTGAAATATCACACTGAAACCACTACACAGTACAGCGAGGGGAATATGAATTGGTGGCACTGAGAACTATGGAAGCTGCTCACATGGATCAGAGACTGCTTTTTCTTTTATATCACCATCTAGACATGTCTGTTATTGAGCAATGAATGAGAAATAGGTGTACTCACAATGTTGGCGAATGTGTATGAAAGACTGGAGCAAATCCAAAGTGAAGGGATGTGACTAGTTTTTAACCCCCACCACCACCATGCAGGTACGCGCGCGTGCGTGCGCGCGCGCACGCACACACACACACACACAGAGAGAGAGAGAGAGAGAGAGAGAGAGAGAGAGAGAGAGAGAGAGAGAGAGAGAGAGAGAGAGAGAGAGAGAGAGAGAGAGAGAGAGAGAGAGAGAGAATTTCATCCTGAACATAAACACAAACTAGGACATTCGCTAATTATAGAAAACGTAACCTATGTACTTGACCTCTTGAAGGCAGTAAGTGGCACTTAATCTAACCAATACAGGAGCTAAGTGATGCAGTTTTCTTCAGGCATCTTAACTGCCGTGACATTACCATACAGAATAACACTTATCCTGAGACAAGCAGAGAAGTGTTCTGGTTACCTCTGTATATTATCTATATTATAAAAACAAACAATAATTATATTCACAATTTTGATGACTGACCATGCTCAATAACAACTTCAAAAAATAGTCATCATACATGCATAAAAAACCCAACTCAGAAACAGCTAGCAACTCTATCTGCCCAAACAATTTACTTAATAAAAATGAAATGATATATGCACTAGTTTCAAAAAGTTCCTAAATGTGAACCTTACATTTTCTGTCCTTATTCCCATGCATAAACAGACATGAGTCCAAATGAGTACCAAGAAGCAAACATGTATTCAAATGAGCACAAAAATCAGACGTGCATTCTTATGAGCACCAAGAAGTAGACTATCATCATCATCACCATCTTCTTCTTCATTCCTCTTTCGAGTGAAGTGCATCACACCTAGTTATGCACCTCAAAGGTCAGTCTGTCTGACTTCAGCATGCCTTTATTTAAGGTCTGTTTCCTCTATGTAGATTCCATTCAAGATAACTGGCTTTTTCTAGCCATGGGTACTTTCTTTCTTAACAATTCTGCCAGGGCAGTGCCTTTACAGCCAACATGTAGCAATTTCCAACTGCCGTGGGATTTTTAACTTGCACATCTTACAAATGGGACCTCTTGTTTTTTGCCCTTATCCAAGAAGCCTAGGTAACCTATCTCATTATCCAAGAAATCAGGGGATATGTGATATCAAGGATAGCAAAGGTGCTTAGAAAAAAATTTACCAGCTGGGATCGGACACGGTACCTGCTGAACCTGAGGTGGATGCCACAACACCCTCACCCTACTACAATGTGCATTGTAATGAGCATCAACAAGAGCAGACATGTATTCAAAAGGAGGATAAAGATAGTCTGTTAGGTAAATGGTCAGTAAATAAAAACACAAGCAAGTGGTTTGGACAAACTGAGAAACCATGGCCATACACATTAAGTAAAATGCAAAGGTAACTGATGACAGGTGCTGTAGAAGTATTAAGTGTTAGGCCTTCACATATACAAGAGTACTGTTGGATGTTATGGGGTGCCCAGTTTCCCACGTCTCCACCATTTCCTCTCCAGAGAAATACCAGAAAATTCATGCAATTTTCCAGATACCACTTTTTGAGGCTGGGGAGCAATCACAGTATTGGGGATGCTGGGGAGCAATACAGTATTGTAGTGGCTGGCAGGCTTAACTTACTTGCTGGCCTGGTGTTCATTGGTTCGAATTTGCCAAACTGGCCAGGCTTCCAGGGTGATCCAGCTAAAACAGGTACCAGCAAATGTCTTGGAAAGTAAAGGTGGCAAACATGATATTGACCTCATCACCCCTCCAGTGCTGATTGGTCTATACAATTATGGGGCTAATACCACTTGCTCAAAATGCCCCAATGCATTTATAAAAGGTACTTTATTAGGCAGGGCCAACCCCAGAAAAATGATCTATCACTAGTGGGAATTTAATGAGATCCACTGTGTGAGCAAGCATAGGCACTAGCCACTAAACCACCACTGATCGTATACAACAGTAGAGTTTCCAAATTTTACTGTCAGTTATTACAATTTTAAGCATTTAAGTGGAGCAATGTGCACACACTGTAAATTGTCTAGCATCTAAATTTGAAGAATGGCAATTATAATTTCCTTAACTTAATCCTCAATGAAACATGCATATCATTCCATTCATACTGCAAATGTATAGACTTTCCTTAACCCTTGGCTCAAACTCTACTGCTCTGTGACAGTCAGGCAATGTCTAATAAAGAAAAGGGACCTCAGCCTAATTATAACAATGTGAGATTAATATAAACATAAACAGGTTTGTTAAGGTCCTAATAAACGTATGAGATGGTGAACCCTGACTGCCTACACCTATCAATGTGGCCCATGATGATGATGATGATGATGATGATGATGATGATGATGATGATGATGATGATGATGATGATGATGATGATGATGACTGCATGCAAATACTAGAACCAGTGTCCTTCAAAAAGTTTCTTGTTATTTATTTCAGGCACATGCAGCTACTGCCCAAAAGCAGATCTAGAACAAATAAAAACCCCACAACATTCAAAAGCATCAACAACAGTAGTCAGATGTATACTACCTCCAGTAGCTAGATATTGAGACACAAAAGAAGGACATATTAATTATACAGGACAAAAACAAAACACATCTATATTGGGGGGCATAGCACAGATAAACTAATTAAACACAAAGCTCTAACTGAAGGCACAAATAATTGTGGAAACATCCAATCATATTTATATTGAAATGTTCCACATGCAGTAGTACTTACACAAATTGTTTGCATAATGTCATGAGAAGATATCATTGTGTTAATACAGTCATAAATGTTGGTATTAGTAACAGGCAATACAATGTAATTAGATGTTTTTCATTTTGCTTCAGCAAGTTGAAAAGAAAGTTATCAAATGAAGTATGTTATTAGAGGAAAGAGAGAGGAAGAAAGCAAAGAAATAATGTTACTAGTACAAATGTGTCTCCCTGGTCTAGGGGTTACATGACTTTCTCCGTAATCCTGTATACTCTTGTAAGTAACGTGATGAGCACGAGAATTGGTAGCGGTTCTCTCCGCGTCAGTAACTTATGGGGTATGTGAGCCGGTCGCTCAGAAAGCAATGGCAAACTACTGAGCGTAATCTTGCCAAGAAATCAACAGTCAGCTGAAAGATGCTGATGTTGACAGCGATGTCCTGTAAAAGATATGCGGAAAAAAAAAGTACAAATGTTAATTTTAAAAACTAGGATACAAATAGTTGTCCCTTACTGGTAGGTTTGCATGGTTGGTGTACAGTGTTATTCTCATTAGTTGCCCCTTACTGGTAGGTTTGCATGTTAGGTTTACAATTTTACCTCCCTCAGCTGCCCCTTATTTATAGTTTTGCATGGTAGATTTACAGTGTTATTCTCCTTACTTGCCCCTTACTGGCAGGTTTGCATGCTAGGTTGACATGATAGGTGTATAGTGTGTTATTCTCCTTAGTGGCTAAATTTAGCAAACCAATTTCGATATACATAATGCATATTTCAGCTCTTCCTCAGCAACAAATGTAAATTTACAAGTGATATGATTCTGCATAACACAAACATTTTAAATTGGTGTACCATCCCTGGTGGCATTGGGTGGGAGTTTGTCCACAATTAAAATATCTAAAATCCATGGAGCAAACATGACCAACCCAGACCTAATCCCAGCCAGCACGTATGTGTTGTGCTGCATCATGATCTGGTTACATCCTATATGTCTCTCTGCAGATGTAAAGCTGGGCTTGGAGAGGGGAAGGAGAGCTCTCCAACACAGAGGAAATTCTCTAAGCTAACTTCATTCTGATAAATGCAAGTCTGTTTCAGAGCGTAGACAACCTGAACGTCAATGTATCAGACTTAAAGAGTCTTCTAAATGATTCATAAATAAACACACATGTATTGTTAGGCGCTCACAGAAATAGAAGAAAGAAGTACAGATTAGAGGCCTAACACCTAACAATACATGTGTATGTATGTGTGTGAATTGTCATTTTTTTTTTAAAATTTGCATATCCTTTACAGGACATCGCTGTCAACATTAGCATCTTTCAGCTGTCTGTTGATTTCTTGGCAAGATTACGCTCAGTAGTTTGCCATTGCTTTCTGAGCGGCCGGCTCAGTTATCCAACAAGTCACCAGCGGGGGTAGAACCGCTACCAGTTCTCGCCCGCTACGAGACTCTGCGTGATAAACAGGATTACACAGAAAGTGGTGTAACCCCTCGGCCAGAGAGACCGGCATGAATTGTCATAGTGGCCTCAAATGGTTCCCTATTGGTTCCATAGGATTCACAACCACCCAAACTCTAGCACATCAAACACTTTTATTGACACATACTTTGGGTCACATGTATAGAAA
Organism: Cepaea hortensis; assembly: GCA_963921405.1. NCBI lineage: Eukaryota > Metazoa > Mollusca > Gastropoda > Stylommatophora > Helicidae > Cepaea > Cepaea hortensis. Next base: position 110,803,604 of record OY992878.1, read on the forward strand.
TGGCAACATTTTAACAGACGGTAAAGATATATTAGAAATATGGAAGGAGTACTGGTAAGAAATGTGTAAAAATAGGACAAAGGACACAGATAATGTAATGAAAGTGAAGGGAAAGAACCAAATCCTTTATTAGAGAAGTACAATCAGCACTATCAAGCCTGAAGAAAGGGAATTCACTGGGTTATGATGATTTACAAACAGAAGTAATTTAGTTAGGAGACAAAGAAAGCATCAATGTCTGTCATTCACCATGTGTGAAGATCTGGAATAGACCCGTCTGGCTCAAAGCATGAAAGAAAACAATTTACGTCCAACTTCCAAAGAGAGAACATTTTTAATGGAGCATCACCTAGCATACTTTCACGCTAATAAGTCATGCTAGCAAAATTCTCTCGTGAATCATCATAAAATGGACTGAAAGGAAATTAGGATATGAAATATCTGAAGTACATGCAGTTTTCAATGTAGAAGTTCCAGGGACCATATCTTCAATAAGAGAACCACCTTCGAGAAGTTAAGAAAGTACATGTAGATCTTCATACTTGTTTCAGACTACAGTAAGGACTTTGACTTGGGTTCAACATCATCAATTGTGAAACATCATAAGAGATATTGTGTACCAGCATATCTGATCCACTTAACTGGAAAATTTTATCATGAACAATAAGCAGCTGTCAGAGTAGCTGCTGAGACACCAAATGTGTTTGAGGAGCAAAGGGGAGTAAGATAGAATTGCATTCTCTCCCCCATGCCTGTTCAACATAAATGCAGAAAATGTAATGAGAAATGTCAAAATTGATGAAACGTGACAAAATTGATACATTCAAAACAGACAGAAATCCAATACCAGAACTCAGATATGCAGGTGACACAGTCCTCCTCTCAAACAGTGCTAAGGGATTAGAACAGTTAGTCATGTCTGCCAAATGACAAAGTGAAGATGAAGATCATTTTCTGAACTTTAAAGATATAATTCCAGACATTACAATTAGCAATGTAGAAATTGAAAATGTCACAGACTTTGAATACCTTGGCTCCATAATTAACATCTAAGGGACTACTCAAAAGGATATTGGCCTTAGCAATGCAGAGATTAAACAGTATTAAGAACCCGGGGCATAACTTATTGCAGGAAACAAATTAGTAAACAATTTTAGAACATGCATCTTTTCTGTGGCAACTTACAGCAACCAAGAAGATTGGGGCTTTTGGACCTGAATGTTACAAATGTTTAGAATACAATGGATCAAGAAAATGAAAAATACTGACATTTTATAAGATCTTACATCAAAGAAAACTGGTTCATAAACAGAATCATGTCTCACAAACTGAAATAATTTGGCCACATTAAACATCACAGCGGTTGAGACAGAACAGTAGTGGAAGGTGTGATTCCTGGAAGAACAGATAAAGGTGGATGCAGGACATCTGGCAAAAGATTGAGATCTGTCTGCCAGGTCACGATGAGAGTGACAATCTGCAAAGGACATGTCACATGAACAATAACTATATGGAAGTTAATCATCTTTAAAAGATAAGGAGTTGGTGTGATTTTGTATAATGAATACACTCAAAGAAGTTATATGATAACAGAAGTTCTACATTTTATAATGGTATTATAGATACAGATAAAGTGTTCGTTTACCATTTCTAATGGCATCTTTTTTTTCATCTCCAACAGAAGCTAACAAGAAAAAATAGAAAAAAAGCAGAGCACAAGAATGTTATATTAACAAATATATAATAACAAAACAAAACGTTATCATCAGAGCATTCAGTATGATTGCTAATATCAAGAGGAGAGGTTTTGAGGGCTGTATGGCAAACATTACTTGTTGCAGTTATTGCTGCACAGTTGCAGGCCACATTGTTATAACTTTATGTCCAATAAACAAAAACCTTCGACGAGTCATCATTGAGAAATGGATTATTTATACCTGAGAGTCTACTATTCTAACCGATTAGCCACCTAATGGAAAGAAAATAGTGCAGTACTGAAAATGAGATATAAAGACACGCTGAAAGCCTTAATGAAGTGTTGGCTTTGAAAACTTGGTGAACATTGCTGTCAGTTGCTGTGACTGGATTAGCCAGATCTTTCCTAACATTGCAGTCTATGAGCAGTTATCAATCAAGGAGATTGACAAAAGGCAAGCTGTATGAAAATTACAAATCAAGTTATCTCTATCTGACTGAAAGTTGGGTGTTATCTCCATCTGACTGACAGTTGAGTCTCCTCTGTTCTCACTACAGTAGACTTTTCTGAGCTCACCATCATCATCAAATAACTTGCAAACTGGTGTGGGTGATCATGCTTCTCCATATCTTACTATCTCCAATGGAATAGATAAATTTGTGCCAACACTCTCTTTCATACTGAAAGGCTGTTAAGAATCTTCTGTTGCTTTCTTTCTCTATCTCTCTTTCCATAAATCTTTTCCAATTGTCTGAGCTCACATACATCTAATAAAATGCTTTCAAACCTGCTCTACTGACAGAAGAAACTACAGCCCTTTTGGCAATAAGAGACAAACTGCAACACCCGTATTTTGAAAGATCATTGAAGGTCAATAATGCAGGCCACAAATATTTTTAGAGACCACTATCTGAAGTCATTGGCCACCACGTAGAAAGACAATTTTGTAGGCATACTATGTTTATGATATATATATATATATATCTGTGCCTTCACTTATTATATATATATATATATATATATATATATATATATATATATAATAAGTGAAGGCACAGATATGACAGATATTTGTATATTGTGTGCGTTGGTGCATACATTTTTTTCAACTTATTTCAGCAATCAATGTGCGTCGGCAGCAGTAAAGCATGTGCAGTAGGAACACAAAAGCAGCATTAACTATGTGTGCTTTGGTAATCAATACCTAATTTGCATATTAATACACAGCACACCTTTTGATTATTGATTACAAGAGACATATGTGTGTGTGTCCCCTTTTCAGAAGACTATACACATAAATATTAACGTCCATAAGCAGTGATTTTTTATACTGTTTAATATATAGGAGGTGTCATCATAGTATGGCAGACTGTACTGAAATGTTGCGTGTCCTTTGCATGATCTTTCTGTCAAGCCCAACCCCACGTTGATTTACTACACAATTTTACATTCAGTAGTTTGCTATTGCTTTCTGAACAAGAAGTCAACTTTTGAAGTCCTATTGACTGATGTAAGGAATGAACCCGCCAGCCTGACATCAGCAGACAGGAAGTTAAAGCGCACTGAACCCTGCAGCCACTTAGATCAGTGTGGCAGATAGTCTACTAATTGACCCAGGCACTGCAGCCACATAGATCAGTGTGGCAGTCTTCTAATTGACCCAGGCACTGAACCCTGCAGCCACTTAGATCAGTGTGGCAGATAGTCTACTAATTGACCCAGGCACTGCAGCCACATAGATCAGTGTGGCAGTCTTCTAATTGACCCAGGCACTGAACCCTGCAGCCACTTAGATCAGTGTGGCAGATAGTCTACTAATTGACCCAGGCACTGCAGCCACATAGATCAGTGTGGCAGATAGTCTACTAATTGACCCAGGCACTGAACCCTGCAGCCACTTAGATCAGTGTGGCAGATAGTCTACTAATTGACCCAGGCACTGAACCCTGCAGCCACGTAGATCAGTGTGGCAGATAGTCTACTAATTGACCCAGGCACTGAACCCTGCAGCCACGTAGATCAGTGTGGCAGATAGTCTATTAATTGACCCAGGCACTGAACCCTGCAGCCACTTAGATCAGCGTGGCAGTCTTCTAATTGACCCAGGCACTGAACCCTGCAGCCACTTAGATCAGTGTGGCAGATAGTCTACTAATTGACCCAGGCACTGAACCCTGCAGCCACGTAGATCAGTGTGGCAGATAGTCTACTAATTGACCCAGGCACTGAACCCTGCAGCCACGTAGATCAGTGTGGCAGATAGTCTACTAATTGACCCAGGCACTGAACCCTGCAGCCACTTAGATCAGCGTGGCAGTCTTCTAATTGACCCAGGCACTGAACCCTGCAGCCACTTAGATCAGTGTGACAGATAGTCTACTAATTGACCCAGGCACTGAACCCTGCAGCCACTTAGATCAGTGTGGCAGATAGTCTACTAATTGACCCAGGCACTGAACCCTGCAGCCACTTAGATCAGTGTGGCAAATAGTCTACTAATTGACCCAGGCACTGAACCCTGCAGCCACTTAGATCAGTGTGGCAGATAGTCTACTAATTGACCCAGGCACTGAACCCTGCAGCCACTTAGATCAGTGTGGCAGATAGTCTACTAATTGACCCAGGCACTGTAGTCACGTAGATCAGTGTGGCAGATAGTCTACTAATTGACCCAGGCACTGAACCCTGCAGCCACTTAGATCAGTGTGGCAGATAGTCTACTAATTGACTAAGGCACTGAACCCTGCAGCCACTTAGATCAGTGTGGCAAATAGTCTACTAATTGACCCAGGCACTGAACCCTGCAGCCACTTAGATCAGTGTGGCAGATAGTCTACTAATTGACCCAGGCACTGTAGTCACGTAGATCAGTGTGGCAGATAGTCTACTAATTGACCCAGGCACTGAACCCTGCAGCCACTTAGATCAGTGTGGCAGATAGTCTACTAATTGACCCAGGCACTGTAGTCACGTAGATCAGTGTGGCAGATAGTCTACTAATTGACCCAGGCACTGAACCCTGCAGCCACTTAGATCAGTGTGGCAGATAGTCTACTAATTGACCCAGGCACTGAACCCTGCAGCCACTTAGATCAGTGTGGCAGATAGTCTACTAATTGACCCAGGCACTGAACCCTGCAGCCACTTAGATCAGTGTGGCAGATAGTCTACTAATTGACCCAGGCACTGTAGTCACGTAGATCAGTGTGGCAGATAGTCTACTAATTGACCCAGGCACTGAACCCTGCAGCCACTTAGATCAGTGTGGCAGATAGTCTACTAATTGGCCCAGGCAGTAACCTAGGTTCAATCCCCGGCTGAGGAGTTTTTCCTTGAAGAAAAACCCAGCCTTGTAAAATGGGTGATCAGAATATTCTCTAAGAAGCAGAATAAAAGTAATAGTTTGTAATCACAAAGACAGCAATCCTTAAATATGAAAACGTAAGCATTTACATGCAACACTAACTAGGATTTTGACTTACATCTTTAACTAAAAACGTAAGAGTATCTTTAATCAGAATATAGCAAAGAAAAGAATTGCTAACCTAAATACATATACTATATTGTACTGTTTTTAAAAAAAACATATACCTTACACTGATTACATATTAATGACACAGCTAAAAAGTAATTAATACAGAAATTCTTACCTCCTAATGTGGTGAAACAGGCATGAAAAAAAAAATAGTTTACTATTACAATAATATAAAATAGCATGTTTAAAAGACAACAATTTGCATATTTATTATGAGATGATTGGGACGCAAAGATAACTGAACACAAACATCAGAAAGAGACAGTTGTCATTTTTTGCCCACATTATGAGATAAACTGGAGCATGCCAAAAAAGAACAATTTATGGAAAGTAAGGTAGAGGAAGACAGTGAGAGATGATTCTGGATAGTCTGTCATGGCAAGACAGGTGTCAACACACAAATAAATACATTCTGTTGGAGAGTGCAAGATGTGGACAAGCATGATAATAAATGCCAGCTGGCATAGAACTTGATTATGTGACATGAATATTCTAAAATGTTGAAGCTGTGAAAAGCAATTAAAATGATGATGCTATGTTAATTATTTATGTCTGTTTCTCACTGTATGCGTGTTTCTGTTGTCTGTGACACGCGAGCGAGAGAGAGAGAGAGAGAGAGAGAGAGAGAGAGAGAGAGAGAGAGAGAGAGAGAGAGACAGAGAGACAGAGAGAGAGAGAGAGAGAGAGAGAGAGAGAGAGACAGAGAGACAGAGAGACAGAGAGAGACAGAGAGAGACAGAGAGACAGAGAGAGAGAGAGAGAGAGAGAGAGAGAGAGAGAGAGAGAGAGAGAGAGGGGGGGGGGGGGGGTCATATGTTCAATATTTTAGTAATTTATTCCAAGATGATTCCTTTGGGCACAAAAAATATAGAGATAGGAAGGACCAGGTGAGAGGGTCTTTGAGAAAGAGAAGGAGGGGGGTTTACCTGATGACTAAAGTAGTTATGGTTCATCATCATCATCAAGTGTTCTGCCAGCTGGCATAGGTGTTCATGTCTCTCCACAGATCTCAGTCTCTGGTGTTCTGGATTAACTCTGCTGATGATATTCCTTCATGCCACTGTCTCAATCCATCCAGCATAATTTCTCTTGGTCTACATCTGCCTCTCTTCCCCTCGATCTTCCCAGTTGTCATGATGCTCTCCAATGCCTCTCTTCTCATCACATGACCCAAGAAATCTGTTTGTCTCTTTCTTTTTGTTGTATATAAGGGGGCTGCGTGGTCTCGAGATATGGTGTCCGCCTCGAGTGCTGGAGGTCCCGGGTTCAAGCCCAGGTAATGTCAGGGATTTTTTTCTCGTGGACTTCTAGTAATAAAATTTCCCCTGGTCTCTGGGTAGTGAGATCGGACGCCCGTGTATATTGTTGCACACATAAAAAATCCCTTGGCAGTTGGAAATCGAAAAAGAGTAGCCTAACGGCGCTGCTCGGGCACAATTTTTAGTTAAGAATCTACCCAAAGTATTTCAGGATCCTCGCCGGTGCTACGGAGTTCATGCACTGAGCTAGGTTTGAGTTAGGAGGAGAATGGAGAACTTATGGGTTGCAGCCGTATGCCGTGATGTTGATCCATTGACTAAACTAAACTTATTGTTGTATATAATGTTCTAGTTTCATTAGCCTATTTCAGGCAGTCATCATATCATCATTATCATTGGCACCTTTCCGTCTTGTCAGACGATAGTTTGGTACATTGTGCTTCAAAAAGGCTTAATAACTACGACCCATGGCAGTGGCGAGTGTGGCTGGTAAGGCCAATTCTTGCTGCAAATCTTTGCCCACAAAAGATGCATGTGAAAACATGGTCATTTCCACCATTTTGCACCATCTTACGTCTCTCACGCTCTGTGTGTGCTTTATCTGCAATCATTTTCTCCTTTGTCTTTATTCCATTTCTGATAGTTGCTCTCCATGCAACACGTTCAGCGGCGACTTGCTCCCAATGTGCATTATCAATGCCTGTCCGAGACCGGTTAAGAACAGGGATGGAGTTATTGCCTCTCCACAGCACAAAGCCTGGGCTAAAATAAAGAAACCATGTGTTGCCCATGCAGCATGATTCCTCTCTCGGCCTGCCTAGTTCACTCCAGAGGAAAGTTGACACCTATACATCTGGAACAATAAAAGCTGCAGAAGCTGCCGGATCAGCAAAGCAATGCTCCAACTGTCCGCCTGTCGGAGCTTCGATCCTAGACCAGCTGCCAACCAAGGCTTAGGGCCTGGTCTGCCCTGCCATGACTATTTTGTCTTTGGGTTGCATTTCCTCGCACCAGGATAAGGCGTGTACCCTCCCAATTGCGCTCTTCCGCCCGAAGCCGTTGGCACAATGTGTAGTGTCGGGTTTGGTAAGCGCCGCCCAACATTCGCGCGCTGACAGAAAGCAGGTAGTACCGTCTACTGTCATACAGTAGCTCAGTCATATCTGACTAAGACCTGACTGTTCAGGCAGTCATTGTTAGTTATTTTGGCAGTCCAAGGAATTCACAACATTCGTCTTAGTATCCACATCTCTGTTACTCACCTCAACCCAGCTTACACCCATTAATATTGCATGCCGCCACATCATTTTTTGCTTAGGTGCACGACTGAAATAAACTGCCGTTTGATTGAGAAAACTAAACCACTATAATAAATCACATCTCACATAAGATTACTATCCTCAGCACTGAGAAGAAGCATGGTTATGTATTTTAAATGCACAAACAGGACAGCAATAGTGCTATGCGCTGTTTCTCTAAATTGTAAATTACTGTGCCCTATTTGATGTCCTATATAATAAAGGACCATGTTACAGACATTAAGGTATATTGAGCATCTGATGCCAGATCCATACTTTTATCAAAACAAATGGCACTTAATGAGTGATGTGATCAGCATCGTGCCGGCTGCCTTTATTTCTCAAGACATTGCCTCGTACTTTAGGCTGGGTTGGCCTGGGAACCCAGAAACATTTTTAAAACTCAGAAACCATCCTGATGTGGATTGATTCCATGACCACCGGGCAGGCGAGCATCTAGCCACTAAGCTACTGTGGCCTCCATGTTCTATGAATTGTGAACAATTATTCAGGAACTATTTCTGACAACATGAAACATGCTTATTTGTAGACAGTACCCTTACACAAAACTATGCTTTAAAACAGTTCAGCTACTGAATACATAAATGACTCCTCAACCTGGTGTTTTAACCAATGTTGTTCATCGTCACTTTATGTAGCTTTCTTCTTCTTTTGCTCTTGACTCCTAGTGGAGCATAGGTACACAACCACACAAGCCAAGCCTTTGTAGGCCGGTTCATGGTTGATTGTATGTTGGTTGATTTTTTTCTATGGTGTGAGGTAGCCAGTTATAAGAAAATATAAACTAGACAACTTGATGCCAAATGGCAAGATTGAGGGGGAAAGAACAAAGGGAAGGCAGAGAAGTAAATACCTGGATGGATTGGCCATGTGGCATGGTTGAGACAACAACATGGAGCTAATCCACGACTGGTGATCGTGTGATATGGCGAAACATGACTGCCCATGTTTATTGGCATGGCATATGATGATGATGATGAAGTAGCCGGTCTTACATCAACTCTCATGAGTCATGTTTTACAACATACACATGAGGACTACAGAGCTACTAATCTTGACTTCCCTTTGGGGTGCAGGTAACACAGGCCATTTTATGTAACAGCTATCTTGTACTATTTGATCATCTTTAAAACAAACATGTTCCAAACTTCACTTTTCTACAACTGGATGAGATGTTTAGCTTCATTAACAAAAATAGTTCCTTGTGGATACACACACTGAAGAGGTTTGCTATCTTCCATTTGTCTATATGTAGTATATGTTACAGGTTGATATTCACCCCAACCCAGCTTACACCCATTAATATTGCATACCACCATATTTTTTGCTCAGGTGCACGATTGAAATAAACTGCCATTTTATTGAAAAAACTAAATCACTATAATAAATCAAATCTCACATAAGAGTACTATCCTCAGCATTAACAAAAAGCATAACTGCTGTGTATCCATCGTCAAGAAACAAAAAATACAGTGATTCTGATTTGACATCAAATTATAATGTTTTTATTTCCGCGAGCCATAAATGAGAGCAATGCTGAAACTCAAACTAGATTTCCATCAGGATTTTTGAAAAGCAACAGACGTAACTTCATGGACAACAGCATTGAAAGATATATTTTTTATTTGGATGCATGTGATGGCAGTGTACTTCCTGCCATGCCCTACAAGCATAATGCACTTTGTATCCTTTTAATTTTTCCAAGTGTTATTCACGATTTATAGTTGGACCATTAATGTACCATTAATGTTAAAATTGGGTTCTAGGCATTGTCTTCAAATCTCAGGTTGTGTACTCTCATAAGCATCTTGACTGATCATTAAACTTTACGCTCACATATTGTAGATGGCCGGACATATATAGAATATGACATTTTGAAATACCCCAAATAGCCATTAACTGCTTGTTTATGATTTCACTTTCAGTTTTGTTTTTTCAGGTTTCCATCTTATGGTATGCAAATTTCAAGATTTTTTGTCTTTTTTGTTTCCCAAGTTTTTGACAACCTTGAGGTTCTAAAGAGTTTCTTAGAGCCTTCTAAAATAAATTAGAAATAAAAACCCTATTTAATATGTATTATTCTATTCTAAACGGGCTAACACTGAAACAAGTCCAATTATCTAGGGCCAATGATAACAACAGATGAAAACAATTACATAGAGATAATGTGCAGAATATACTCAGCAAAGGCAGTTTTCTATTATAATATGAAGAACGTTCTGTGTGGTGTCCAAGCAAAGGCAGCATTCTATAAGATAAAGAACCTTCTATGCAACTTATTCATCTCCATGGAATTCAATAAATGAGTCTGAGAATGTTATATACTACCCATACTACTGTATGCATGTGAATCATGGATAGTTAGTTAGTTATCAGTTGGGGTATCTTCGTTGCACTCCGGACATGTCCATAGGTGCTCAGATCCTCCCCCCAGCATATGCATCAGCGTCCGGTGGCTAATAGTGCCAGTTCTGTGTTGGTTGACGAGGCGCTTTGTTTTCCCGATGTACCTCTCGCGTCTGGCTGTGCCGATTCTTAATCCCAGGTCTTTCATCCTGGAAAGCGATGTGGAATCACTGGCGTCAAAATCCTCTGTTCTCCCCATATCTTTAAGGGCGTTAATAACATCGGCACGATCCATGGGCTGGCCATCTACAGGGGGTGCAGAGCCAGCCAATTTATCAGCTCGTTCATTTCCCTCGACTCCCGCATGTCCCGGGACGAAGATGAAGGTGACTTTGCGGACAACGGACTTCCGCAGCGACTCAGTCCACTGTCTACGTACAGATCCAGCTTCGACCTTCTGAATCATGCTCATTGCATCACTTAGTACACACACGTTGGTATAATGCTGTGATTCCAGCCATATGAAAGCCTGTGTAACTGCCATCACCTCCATCGTCATGCTGCTTGTGGTCATAGAGTGGGCACCACTGGATTCTTGAACAGTTCGGCCCGCTGAACGGGCTGTAAATGCCCATGCACTTCTCTGCTGCTTTACAACAGATCCATCTGTATAGATGAGCACTTTGGGGCTATCTGAGTGATCATAGATGAGCGCGTTAACCTCTGCATTGACAGCGGCAGGGTTCTGCTCTCTGCACCGTCTGTCGAGTGTGATAATGCAGGAGAAGGTACACTTAAAAGCTGGAGGCACCGGCACCCATTCCTTGCCGGGGTTGATACTGGTAAGACTGCAGACCATGGATCATGGATATTGAATTAAAAGAGTAGAAAGAAACTGAATGTGGTTCTCCACAGAATGCTAAGAATCCCAAATCACATGAACAGCTAAGAAGACATCCATGGACTAGTTTAGTTTAGTTTAGTCGACGGATCAACATCACGGCACATGGATGTAACCCATAAGTGCTCCGTTCTTCTCCTAACTCAAACCTGAGTCCAGAGAATCTCAGCTCAGTGCATGAACTCCGTCCGTAGCACCGGCGAGGATCCTGAAATACTTCGGGTAAATTCTTAACTCAAAGTTTTGCCCGGGCAGCATCATTAGGCTACTCTTTTTCGATTTCCAACTGCCAAGGGATTTTTTACATACGCAACAATACACATGGGCGTCCGATCTCACTACCCAGAGACCAGGGGAAATATTGTTACTAGAAGTCCACGTGAAAAAAAATCCTGGTCCTCACCAGGACCTCCAGCACTTGAGGCGGACACCATACCTCGAGACCACTCAGCCTCTTCCCCCCCCCCCTCCCCCCCCCCCCCCCCCCCCCCCCCCCCAAGGACTGCAAGAAGCCAATTCACATAGACATTTGGTTACACAGAAAACATTCACCATTTTTAGTCATGTTATGGGACGAGAGGATCTATAGAAAACTGACAACCAAGAAGATTTATTGTATAACAGACATGCTGGATGGATTGACAGAGTGGAACAGAAGAAGACTAGCGGTCAAATTGATTAAGAACAGAGGACAGATGAATCTGGAGAATGTGCAGTTTCAAAGCCACATGATGATAGTGATTACATGAATACTATTTATTCTAAAATGAAAACTGCTTTCTTATGAATGATGACATAGTGAAATTGTTTTTATGGGTTCATTTCACTGCGCACAATATAACATGTAGGTGCTTTAATCTACTGACCTTTTTCCTTTTTCCTCCGCTTGCAATCAAAGTCTAACCTTCGGCCTGACAGCTTTTTCCGATGATGCTAAATGAGAGAACACCACCAACAATCTGATGAATACTGTGTTAGCATATAAGGCAATGAGCTGCAAATGTTAACAAAAACATTTCTCAGTAGCCAAAGTTTCAAAATAAAACTTTGAAATTTACAAATTAACAGATACATTTTTGCTGCCAAAGTTTCAATGTAAAGCTTTGAAATTCATATGTTAACAAACATATTTTTCAGTCACCAAATTTTCAAGAGAGATATATAGAGTTAGGAAGCTATGGTGCATAGTGGTTAGTGTGCTTGCCTCGAAGACAGTGGTTGGGGTTCTATCCACAGCAGAGGCAGGATATTTTTCCTACCAGTACAGCCTGGAGTTGACCCAGCCTAATAAAAAGAGGTCATTATCATCATCAAGTGCTGTGCCAGCTGGCGTAGGCGTTCATGGCTCTCCACAGATCTCGGTCTTTGGTTTTCTGGATCAACTCTGCTGCTGATATTCCTCCATGCCACCGTCTCAATCCATCCAGCATCATTTCTCTTGGTCTGCCTCTGCCTCTCTTCCCCTCGATCTTTCCAGTTGTTACGATGTTCTCCAATGCCTCTCTTCTCATCACGTGACCAAAGAAAGATGTTTGTCTCTGTCTTATTGTTGTATATAATGTTCTAGTTTCATTAGCCTGTTTCAGGCAGTCATCGTTAGTTACTCTGGCAGTCCAAGGAATTCGCAACATTCGTCTCAGGAACCACATCTCTGTTGCTTCTAATTTCTTCTTACTTTGTTCATTTACATTCCAAGATTCACTGCCATACAGCAAAACTGGTTCTACATAGCATTTCAGCACTCTCTTTCTTACATTCAGTGATAGTGACTTATTGCACAAGATACTCTTCATTTTCTGAAATGCGGCTTTTGCCTGCCCTATTCTGCTCCTAATCTCTGTTGTACATCTTCCATCTGATGTTATAAGTGCCCCTAGGTATCTAAAATTATCCACTTGGTTAAGGATTTTTCCTTCTATTTCTATGTCACATTTTGGTGTCACCATTTTCTTTGATATTACCATTGTTACTGTTTTCTTGATATTCAAGGAGAGTCCTTTCCTTTCACTCTCTGTTACTACAATGTCTAATAATTGCTGTAGGTCTGTTGAATTATCCGCCACCAATACTGTGTCATCTGCATAGCGTATATTATTTATATTATAACCTCCAACTAGTATTCCTGGCATCTCTTTGATCTCTCTCATTATTACTTCGCTATACAGGGAGAAATGATCTGGTGACAAGACATACCCCTGTCGTACTCCTAGCATTATCTGTTCGTAACTACCCTCTTTATTTCCCATTTTAATTGCTGCTACTTGGTTCCAGTAAACATTCTTTATTATTCTTAAATCTTTTCCATCAATGTTGATATCTTCCAACATTTTAATCAGTTCATCATGTTTTACTTTATCAAATGCCTTAGTATAATCTATGAAGCACAAATATATGTCTCTCTGTTTCTCTATTGACCTTTCTATTAGTGTCCATAATGTATAAATTGCATTGTTTGTGCCCTTTCCTTCCACAAATCCATACTGTTCTTCACTAATTTCCATTTTTATTTTCTTTTTGTTTCTTCTCATTATGATTCTGAGTAGAATCTTAGTGATATGATTTATGAGGTTAACTGTACGAAAATCTTCACAATCAATTGCTTCTGGTCTTTTTGGTATAGCTATAAATACAGATTTCAGCATATCACTGGGTAAATATCCACTACTATAAATATCATTCAACATTTTGGTTAATATATCTACTCCAAATTCTCCCAACACTTCTAATTCTTCTATTGTGATTTCATCTGGTCCAGCTGTTTTTCCTTTCTTCATACGTTTCATAGCGTCAGCGACTTCTTCTTTCAGAATAGGTGGACCTTCTAAGTTACTATCTTCTGTTAATTCTTCCCTTTCTCCGTCATATAATTCTCTTATATACTCATTCCACCTCGTCATTATAGCACCTTCCTCTAATAATATCTTTCCTGTTTTTGATTTCAAACACCCTGTATTTATTCTTATTTTTCTTCCTGTAAGCTCACTGATTTGTCTGTACATATTTTTTGTATCATTAATGGAATTTAATTCAATTTTTTTTGCATTGCTCGTTTAACCAACTTTCTTTAGCTTTCCCACATTTATCGTTTATTTCTTTATTTATCTTAGCGTATTCTTGTTTGTCATTTTTACTCTGTTTTCTTTTGTCCATCAGTTTTAAGATTTCTTCATTCATCCATTTTTTCTTAGCTATTTTGTCTCTCTCCGGTAATACTTCTTTGCTAGTTTGATGAATGGAGTCCCTTAACATTTCCCACTGTTCATTTATATTCTGTATTTTAGCTATCGCATTGTACCTATTTTTCACAGTCACTCTGTATTGTTCTTGCAGTTCTTTATCTATTTTCAGAACCTCTTTATTAAGTCTCATGTTCTTAACCAAAAAGAGGTACAAGACAATTTTAAGAATTTTCTAGGTATTGTCTGAGAAGAAAAGGTGATCATGAAGAAAAATGGCCACCCCATCTCATTTGACATGGCCCAGAATGTGTGAAGGCCTTGAGCTTCACATCCCCAATGACAGTATGTGTGATAGAACTACATTTATTTCACATAGGATTAGTGTATAAGCAGATGAGTACAAGGTTACATGTAAACAGTTGAGAATATGTTTACAGGATGTGCAGCTATTTACAAGGCTGATTTATGAAGATCTGTACAAGGTTAATAACATTTAGACCAGACCAAGATTAAAGCATACATAGACAAGTATATGAAGATGTGTATAAAATGTTACAGAATGTGCACATATGTACAAGGTTAAAGAATATGCAGATAATTTAACAAGGTTGAAGAATACACTGATGTACACAAGGATAAACAAAGGTCTTCTTCTTGTTCTTTCTTTATTTCTTGCTTTATTTCTCTCTCTCTCCCTCCCCCCCCCCCCCCCATACTACCACTTCGTCTTATTCTTCTTCTGTGTATCACCTCTTGGAGGAACCATCAAACATACCACACCAAGCTTGTCCATCCTTTGCTGTCTCCTGTAGTTCATTCCATGACACTCATCTCAATCACAATTCTCTTCTTTACATATACAGGATATGACATTCCAGGCATCAGTTCTGAAGACTTTTTTAGGTGAAAGAAGGTAAGTCAGCAATCAAGATGCTTTTCATCTTTCTCTATAGTTTTGAAATTTTTCTAAGGGTAACGTCCTTCCATCATCTTGCCTGTTTTGAGTAATCTGTGTTTTATAAAGACTTTTTCATGATTTGTTGGGTCATGCAGTCAAAAGTTTTCTATAGGATGAGGTAATGAGCCCTAGACCAACTAACTTGTCTCTTACAATAAGACAAAGGGTATGGTGGTAACATTTTTTGTCTTCATCTTATGGACTAGTAACACATGTGTGATACACAAATGTACACACAGTTAAACATATGGAGATGTCTATATAGATGGCAACTAATGTTAACTTATTATGAGAATGAAAACTATGTAAGAGAAAACAAACTGCAAAAACAGTTATCAAAGCAAGAATATATAACATGCCTAACATAAAACTCACATACTGACTACAATAAGGATCCCTTACTTTTGAAACAGTCTACTGCACTAAGGTGAAAATAATTAGCATATCGTTCACCAGACGACGCAGTCAACCCCAGCATGTTTTGGCTGTTTATGATTTCATGGCAAGTTTTCGTTCAGTGGTTTGCCATCGCTTTCTGAACAACCAGCACATTGTATGAAAATTAATGCAAGGCAGTCTGCTTCAAAATTGCACACAGCTGTTTCGAACACAGTATGCAGGATGATTAATTGTGCCCATAACCACTTCACCACAAAGCCGGCATAGTAGTAATGATAATAATGATGATACTATTTATAATGGCAATCTGAAAATGTCAATTTTGTTCACCATTGCTGACTAACTAACAAAGAAAGAAAAAAAGTCCTAAAGCAACAATCTTGCATGGGTCTGTGATGCACTAGAACAATCACACTATGTAGGCCTGAATGCATTAAGAAATAAGTGGCCAGTCTTTCCCTCCCCTAGTGGACGGCAGATGATAAACACAGGCATTGGGCCCCTCATCCAACCAGGCTCATGACATTATCAGCGTAGCTTCCTAGTTACTACATTAAAGTATCTGCTACTATAACTAAATAGCTGACAGACAAGAGACATTTTTAAACAAGCAGAATTTATTTAACAGTGGGAAACTATTCACCTCTATATAATCCTGACACTGAGAACAGTCTATTTAAAATATGTCTATTCATTATAACATTTACATGAAAAACCCAAGAAAAGGGATGAAACATTAGATCTGGGGATAAAACTGGCAAATCTTTTACTAAGAAGGAATAAAAGCGACAACATATGACTTATTCACATGAATATAAAGGATACTGGTACCTTAGGAAGTGAGAGACATACTTCTACAATCTTGCTTTTTGCCTGAGTCATTACATGTGACCTAAGGTCAATGCCTTGAACATGAGAATCTGACTTATTGGGTAAAGCGGACACTTCTCCATACACAGTAAATTCGCTAATGCAGGGTATAGGGGAAGTCACATCGCATATTATTAATAGAAGGTTTAATATACCAACCACTCGCTGCATTTCTTTTAATGGAATCATGGGAAAGAAAAAAAAATAAAGGTATCTGTAGTGAAAATTAAATGATCACTGCACCAGCCATGCACACACACAAAACAGTAATCTAATCCATTTATTCCACAAAAAAGTGTTGCAGAAGCTAGAAACCAGTTATGATGAGGAATTTTGTTATCAGAACTACTCATTAGTAAGGATGACAGATGGCTTTGATGACAAATAGAAGTTATATGATGACACACAATTCTAGCTTTTTCCATTCATGAAGTTCAAGGGAAACAGGGTGTAATGATGATAGAGTTAAGACATTAGAGGAAAACATCTTACATTGACTTCCTTCAAGTCTTTATTCTGCAGCTGGTTCAATGGCTCCAGAAAATTTTGCTTCACATTGTCTTCTAAATTATATTTAATCTCCGCTAGATGTTTAAATGACTCTCCTGCCTCAATGAGACAACTTCCTGAAACCAAGTACAATAGTATTTGTAAGTAGATAGGACATACATACATATTTCTAAAATATTGATATACTCTTTTTGTTCTTGGGGTCCTGTTATATGAATTAAGGCTTAGTGGGTATATGGTGCAAGCCCCACGTTCTTAAAGAACAATCGGCACATGATATTAGTGTTGTCAATATTGTGTCGACAGCCATTGCTTCCTAAGACATTTTGGTATACATATTAGGGTGGGTCTACCACATCAATAAAACAAACATCTTTCGGGGTGGAGACTTGAACACGTGACCAGCAGGCTGGCAGGTAAGCATGCTAGTCAGTGTAGTAACTCAGCTCCCAAAACCATGGTATATCAATTATTTTTCACGCATCATTTCTATGACCCATTTCAAAATCTCAATTTACATCTACTTAATAAAGTAAAATATAATGGCATCCTTAAACATACTCTTAGGAAATGCTGTCAATACCACACATACTACAACCAACTCTCCCCTTCCCCAATCTATATATACACATATACATGTCAGCGTGGCTGAGGAATTCATAATGCTCGCGCTTAAACTTCCAGTGGCCTTATGACGGATTAGTGATTAGTGGGTTTGTTCCATAAACCTGCCACATTGACTTTAACGTTCACTTCTTGTTCAGAAAGCAATGACAAGCTATTGAAAGTAAAATTGCCCAGAATTACAACCTGGGGAGATCGCATCATCCTGCAAAGGACAGTTTATATATATATATATCTATATATATAAAAGAGAATGTTTGTGTCTTTGGGTAGCCTTTATGCGTTCCTGAACGGTCCATCTGATTGAGATGAAATTTTCTACAGATGTTCTTCTCATTCCCGCACAGCCAACTGGCATAGTTATTTAGTTTAAAATCAACCATTTTTTCTCCAGCACGAAAGAAAATGGCACAAGCTTTAGAAACAGACGAATAAATGTTCTGCCATCTTGCTGCAAGGGAACTCACTCTCTGATTAAACCAGAAATTAGTTAGGAACAGTTGTTGTTCTTCACTCCTGCGGATCAAACTAAACAGACAAGCATGGAAACAGACATGAACGGATAGATAGATTGATAGATAGATAGACAGACAGATAGATAGATATACAGACAGATAGATAGAAATACAGACAGATAAATAGATAGATAGATAGACAGACAGACAGACAGACAGACAGAGGTAGGTAGGTAGGTAGGTGGATGGTTGGATGGATGGATGGATGGACGGACGGACGGACGGACGGACAGACAGACAGATAGATAGATCCCCGCCAGGGGCTGGGTGAAGCCGGGCCATGTCAGCTATATATATATATATATATATATATATATAATCTACAAACAGACTCATGTCTAAACTTAGTTTTCAAACTTCTCTCCACTGAAAATACTTCTACTAAACCACAATCTTCTAGTATTTTCATGTTATGCATCAGCGATCATTAATACACAAACAATTCTTCTCTCCAAATTAATTCCAGAAGCTTCACTGTTAGGGCAATCATCAATGTTGTCTTTATTCTAACCTGACATGCACACAGGGTCAATGATATAATTGGACAACCAGACAGCTGTTGAGAGTGTAGACGTCACAGTGTTTTTAGCGGCTGTTTCACACACATTACTTAGCCGTGTTAATGCACAAAGCACTGCTTACGAGTTGAGAAAATGTGATAAGGTTAATAAAACGTGAAATGGAATATGATATTCTTTGGTGCACTAAAAGACATTTAGAATAGTAAGCACAAAAAAGCTAATGTACATACTACAGGGCATGAGTTACCCCAACACAGCAAATATGAGGTAATACAATGTGTATTATTATTTTTTTGGGGGTGTTCGCTCACTTTGAACTCAAGCGTAGTCCGTACAGACTACTTCTAGTAGTGCTGGACTGAATTTTGGGTGTGGATTAGCTTTCCCTATTAACAGTGTCCCCCGCATTCAGGCGAACCCACTCAGACTTCAGAGGTACTTGTAATCTACGTCCCCAAGTCAAGGACGACAGGTCAACATTTTAGTTCAACTGCCCAGTGTAGGAGTTGATCCCCTTATCTCGGCATCAGCACACCAGAAGTTTAAGAACACGCGTTCTTATCCATTCAGCCATGCTTACCTTTGTTTATAACCCACCAAAAAAAAATATACAGGCAGACCGAAAACACATGAAGAGGAGAGTTAGAAATGGAGATGGAACATTATGATGACAGAGCTAGCTGCACGAGATTGAAAAAGATAGGAAGGTTTGGTTTGAGCTCACTGACAGCCTATGTTCCAAGAGGGTATAAAAGGCAGAACAAGAATGAAAAATATTATATGAAATGAAGACTCAGGGCAGAAACTGTTGGAGATCCACATCTGTCAACCTTCATTGCAAAAATCGCACTGCATAACGATGAATGGATCACTTTATAAAAGCAAGCTAATTTAGCCTACCATCCTGACCAGCAAGACTGTTTAAACTTATGCTGTGAATGTGCTCTATACACAGCAGCACCCATAAACGAATTAGTTGAGGAAATCAATGTGACCAGATCACTGAGATAATTTATGACCTGCTGTGAACATTACTTTAAAATTGGACAAGCAATTTAAAACATGCGTTCGTGGCCAATGGCTAACAAATATCAATTGCTATTTCAGTTTGTATTCCTCCAGAATGAAGCTCATACTCTAGCTTTGTTAATGTTGCTATAACATTCGACTCCTATTTGTGCTGTTCTCTAAAACTATGCTAGGCAGTTTAGCTACCTTGTTAACTTACTGACTAGTTAATTATATGCCAGCCATGATAGATAGTTAGTGCATTCACTTACTAACACGTATGAAAACACCCCATCTGACCCTGTTTCTCTCTGCAGAGAAAGTTTGTCAAGTTTATTGTATATTCACACAGAAACTGAGCTCAAGTTGTATATTCTAATTTACCGCTGGACAAGGATATCTTTGTTTACAGCTATACCATCATTATATAAAAAAAACTGATTTAGAGCCTTCTATTATTAAAATAGAAAAAATAAGAATAAAAAAAAAACCACAAAAAAATTCAGGGATATCGAATTATAACCATGCAGAATACAATAGGCAAGCTGCTGGAGAAGGTAATTGCCAGGAAAATATCAAGCCAACTAGAGAGGCAAGGTGCTTTCCCACCTACCCTGGGTGGGTACCGTCCAAAAAGAGAAACCTGGACCAATGCAGCAGTCTTTGCCCACGATGTCTATGAAGGTTTCCACTCAGGCACTGAAACCGTTGCTGCAGCGATTGATCTTGAGGACGCATACAACAGAGTACCACTGGATTTTTTAATGTTTCAGCTTCTTGAACTAAACGTAAGTCCATTCCTCCTTAGTTGGATCGCTGCAGCCCTCTTCCAACGGAAAGTAGTTTTTAGATGTGGCAGTTGGACTTCGGAACCAACAACAATATATCCTGGCCTACCACAGGGATCACCATTATCTCCGGTACTGTTCAAGGCCTACACAGTGAGAATCACCAGTGAGCAGATCACTGGACCTGGCAGGACATTGTCATATGCCGATGATGTTTTAGTGTATCGTCAGGGTAAGGATAGAGAGGAGGTTGCTGTGGAACTACAAACCGAACTCAATCGCATAAGTACTTGGTGTGATGAAGCTGGGGCAATGGTCAACCCAACAAAGGCAACAGTGACTTGGTTCTCGTTGAATAATCATATTGTCAACAATCCAACACCAACTGTAATGCTGTGTTCAGAGACGGTGGAAAGAACGCAGGCAATGAATTACCTGGGGATACGGTTTGATCGAAGCCTTGCTTATAATGTGCACATAGACCGGGTGATAGCAAAGGCCAAGCGGGGTTTGGCAGCGATGCGGGTGATGGCGGCAGCAAACTGTGAGCAGCGCCATCTATGTCTTCTGTACGAGGGGCTGGTCATGTCTGTTTTGGAGTATGCAATGGCAATCCTGACTGTCAGCCATAAGCAGATAGAAAGGATGGAAAGGATACAGAATGAAGCTATGCGCATTATTCTTGGATGTACAAGAGATACAGCATGCAGGGCGATGCGCTACCTTCTTGATTTTCCAACCATTGAAGAGAGAATGCAAGTTTGCAGGGCACGCGCCTACCTCAGAATTAACGCAAACACACAGCATCCACTGCATAGTGAAATTAGGAAGGTGAAGGGCAGCAGGTTAAAAAGAGGACGGTCGTGGATGGGTCAAGCCGAAGACATTCTTCAACAGGTGTGTTCACTTGAGGACTTAGAACCTGGCGAGGAGTGGGTGCAAGTGCCAACAGACTTCTGCACATCCTTTTCAGTTTGCATCCAACTAGATAGAAAATGCAGACAAGAAAATCCGGCTGCTGTGGAGGCTGAAGTACAAGCGTTGATTTTCGAGAATTCGCTAGACAGTGACGCGGTCATCTACACAGATGGGTCGGTCGTCCGACATGTGAGAAGCTCATGGGCCTTTACAGCTCGGGCCGGAGGGAGGATTGTGAAGGAGGACTCTGGTGCTTTCACTGAAACCACAAGTAGCCTGACCATGGAAGTCATGGCAGTAAGTAAAGCAATAACATGGCTCGAGACACAGACATTCACTAGGGCTTGTTTCCTTAGTGACTCAATGAACATGATCAAGAGGATAGAGGAGGGGTCGATCCGAAGAGAATGGTTGCTGCCTCTGGAGCGGTCTCGGCTGGCAAAGATTAGTTTCATCTTCGTGCCAGGGCATGCGGGAGTACAAGGAAATGAGCGGGCTGACAAGCTCGCAGGTGAGGCTACTGTGGAGGGCGGACGCGCCATGGACCAGGCTGACATTCTGAATGCTCTACGAGAAGTGAGACTTTTGCAAGAACCAAGTGATGACTGTGAATCTACAACAATGGCCAGACTGCGAGAGCAGCAAATTAAAAGAGGGGTGGCCAAACAAGAACACTACGCAGGAAGCCAAAGAAGATTGATAAACCAACACAGAACTGGCGTCGTTAGCCGCTACACGCTGCGAGATTTGCTGAGGAGGGGATCCGAGCACTTATGGACTGAATGGTCCGATGTGCAACGAGGATGATCTGTCGACTAACTAACTAACTAACTAACTATTATTAAAATAAGACATGAATCCCCCATAGCCAACAAAAGTGGGCTGGCAATATATAGAACAACAGACACTGAGATTAATATATTAGGATCCCAAAGTCAAAGCAATAATAAAAAAACATGCTCAGAAATACACAATTATTTCTACTCGGACAATTACAAGCTAAATACTTAGCAGCTACGATAAGTGAACTTTATTATTGTCTGTTAATCTATCAGTTAAGTCGTTTTTGTTCTTACAGATAAGTGATGAGCCTTAAAATTGTATATCCATTTCTACATCATGTCTTCCATTTATCTTTATAAATATTTATGTCTGACAATCCATTTCTCCAAAAACATGTTCAGTCATATTCCTTTTACACATTACCCTCACTACTTCTTCTGCCATTCATCTCCCAATGGAGCATAGGCCTCCAACCAACTAATGACAGGCTCTATAGACTTGCTCCTTTTTGCTGGATTGTGGAGCTGGAGCATTCAATGGGATGAGGTAGCCGGTCTCATACCAACAAGTCCTTAGTCACCTCTTATGTTCTGGATGGTTAAAGTTAGTTGTATATCCTTTACAGGACATCACAGTCAATCCCAGAATTTGTTGGCTGTTTGTGATCTCTTGACAAGTTTATGTTCAGTAGTTTGCCGTTGCTTTCTGAACGGGCGGCACCCATACCATTTTATAAAAAACCCAACGCAAGGCAGTGTGCTACCAAATCGCCCGCAGCTGTGTTTCGAACGCGGTATGCAGGAGCATGAACTGCGTTCGTAATCCCTTCACAATGGAGCCTGTGGATGGTAGGTTACAGTATTACTGTTCTTTGCTTCCCTTATGAGTCTCAGTAACACACAAAGTTCCTCAATAATTACAACAATGGACAATTCTTTGAAACAGTCCCTAACTTCTAACAAGACGCAAAAAGAGTTCAACTGACCAAATATTGAGTCATCCCCGAGATCGGTCCCATGCCTGACCATGTAGTCACCAAGTGTACCCTCTGGTTGTGGATACAGAATCTTCTGTTCTTGACCTCGCATTTTGGATATTGCATTGCGGGTTGACATTTTTGCACGAGATGCTGTTTAAAAAAAGTAAACAGCAATTCAGAGCTGAGCTGGACAAAATGTGCAAGCATTAAATCTGCAGTACATGAGATAATCAAATAAGAAGATAACCAAGTGGACAGGATACTGTTCTCTGAAAAATATCTCTGTCCCTGGTGTTCTGGATCAATTCTACTGATGATACTAAATGTCATAATGATAGTGGTTTTCATAGAGTTTAAAGAATGATAAGTATAGACATTTTTTAAAGTGAACATATAGCAAGAAATTACACCACTAATTGTTCACTAAAAGCTGTCTTAAAATCCGTCAAAATGTAATCTAAATCAATAAATCGACACACATGAAAAGCAATGATAGAAAAAACAAAATGTAATGAAGTGATAAAAAGTACACACTGTAATGCAGTAGTAAAATACACACACACGTATGTTGTGCTTACCTGGGTTAGGCTGTAGGAACTCATGTGTTTTGTTTATAAGATCATCCACCAACTTGCCCAAGACATCAATCCTCTGCAAAGATACACACAGATTTTCTGTGACATTTTATTTAAAATGATAACATAGAAAATTTCAATTCTTTTCTTGATATTAGTTTCACATAGCCTTTATCTGTCATTGAGTGACCAAGACTATGGACTCAGTCGAGACTTTTCCCATTTATTTAATTAATGTGGATATTTTATTCACTGGAGTTAAAAATTTACCCAAAGTATTTCAGGATCCTCACCGGTGCAACAGAGTTCATGCACTGAGCTGAGTTTCTCCAGACTCGAGTTTGAGTTAGGAGGAGAACGGAGCACTTATGGGTTGCACCCGTGTGCCATGTTGTTGATCCAGCGAATAAACTAAACTAAACTTTTATTCATCTGTCCTGACAATTATCATGGGCTTAATAAATAAATTTTGTTGCGTATCCCTTACGGGACGTTGCAGTCAACACCAGCATTTTTCAGCTGCTGTTGATGTACTAGGCAAGTGTTACGTTCAGTAGTTTGCCATTGCTTTCTGAACAACCAGCTCCCATACCAGCACGTTATAACACAACGCGACACGGTCTGCTGCACAAGTCGGTCGCAGCTGAGCTTCGAACGCCTGGTACATCATGGGCTTAGTCTTTGTTATTATTCAGTCCACATTCATCACTTATGTTGTTGACATGTTTACCTAGTTGTTCAATTTCTGCTAGCAAAACTATTATTAGTATATCCTGTTAGAAATTTATCTTTCACTGGTTTTTTGTTTTTAAATCCTGGTTGTTCCTGTACTTGTTAAAACATCTTTCTATTAAAAAGTTAAACAAGGAGAGAGGGAAAAAAAATCGCACCAATATTACTCCTCCTTTTATGTCTATAACTGATGAGTATCTTTTACCACGTTTTCCTGTTCCAGATTGTTCCAGGCATAAGTTACTAAGGATTCTGGTGTCTTTTCCATTAGTATCTATTTTGCATGGTAACGTTTGTCAAAAGTCTACAAGTTTATTCACTGAAGTAAATATAAATATCTTTTTGAACTTTAGGGTCTTTTGGCTAGCAGCAGGGCAATGATTAGAATACTTGGTGCCAGCCTGGTGAAAATATGTTCGAATCCCCATTAAGGCAGATTTTTTTTTTTAAACTACCATGGGCTCCCAGGTCCACCCAGCCTAAAGTTGGAACTATGAAATATTCTGAGAAGTAAAAGCAGCGAGATACTAACTACCTCAGCCATCAAGTGCTAATTGGTCTATAAAATATTGGGCTAGCATCATTTACACAATATGCCTCAAGGCATGTAAAAGAATCCTTTACTTTTGCACTGACTGCTTCTCTCTTGGCACTGTGTCAACAATTCATTTTGGGTTTCTATGTCAATTTTATTGTTTATCCTTTCATGAATTATCTTCAGCTATAACTTTATTGATCAAAATATTACACCGATTTCAATATAAGTTTGTGCATTTTTAAACTGTAGGGGCGAAGGAAAGAAATGCATAAAATGTATAACCAAAGAAGAAAGAAAACATGCACAAATTATATTAGCAGACGGGAATCTTAATATGCCCACAATAAGAGAGTATCAGTAGTAATTCATAAAACATTACTTACCCTTTCCATTTCAACAAATTCATCATCAAGCTCTGTTCCCTTAGCTCCGCCAATCTTTTCACTCATATACTGCAAGGACAACAAAATGACCAATATTTATTGATCATCATAAACACTACATTTGTGTGAAGAATGAAAGGTAGTCCCATGGCATATCCTTCCACTGGGGTGTGGTGTTAGGCCTTCAGAAATTCTAGGTCATGGCATGAGGTGAGGTGGAGAGTTACCTTTGTCACAGCCCTTCCTTCCCCCCAAAAATCTAGAAAATTCAGGAAATTAATTATCTGCACAAATGTTATCAGGCTGGATCTACCCCAAAGCCTGCGAATGAATCCTGTCACTGGCAGGGTTTGAACCCACACCACCATCTTGGTAAGCAAGCAGCTTGTATGTATGATATGCAGAAACACAATTGCTACTGTGAAGATCATGACTATGTTGCAACCAGTGGTATGTTGAATGATGTGGACACATCGGCTTAGCTCCATCCAATTATACCACAGTATATTGCACAAGTACCACTGATGGAAACTTTCACAGCCTTTATATGTCAAGATATTTTAAACATTTTACTAAGAGAACAAACAGAAGTTTTCTGTGGTTAAACAATATCTCTTTCTTCTGTCTCCCAAAAAGACCAAGGCCGTCCCTAGATTCACATCTGCTACTCCCACAAGTGATGTCCAATGGCGAATCTTAACTGGATCACATATTTCACTCATTAGCACTGTCATATATGATATGTAAACTACTGAACGTAAAACTTGCCTAGTACATCAAAAGCAACAGAAGAAATACTGGTGTTGACTGCAACGTCCTGTAAGGGATATGCAACATAAAAAAAAAAAAATATGATATGTATTATTTGTCCTGTGTTCGTTCTTACAGTTTGCAACAAGCTGTTATATATCATTTGTATTATTTGTCCTTCGTTATCCTCACAGTCTGCAGCAACCTGTTGTATATGATGTGTATTATTTTTCATCTGACCACCTTCACACACTGCAGTAACCAGTTATATGTGATATGTATGAGAGGGTCTCAAATGAAAACCTTAAATGGTTTTATATTGGTGACTATATTCTGAAAAAATACAGAAGAAATATATAATTTTTTGACTTAGTCACCACTGCGTTCAATGCAAGTCCTCCAGTGCCAATAAAGTGCTTAGATTCCCGTTGAAAAAAATTCTCTTGGTTGTGTGTGTGTAACTATTCATGGACCACCTGCTATAGCTCTTCATTGGACCGAACAGTCTTTCCTCCCAATGACTCTTTGAGTTGTCCAAACAGGTGGAAATCACTTGGGGCTAGGTCTGGCGAGTATGTGGAAAGTGGTACACGCTGAAAGTGGAGGTTTTCGAATGGCTTCAGCAGTTGCATGGGCAGTATTGGGTCAAGCATTGTCATGTTGCAAAAGGACACCTTTACTTAGACGTCCTCATCGTTTGTATTTGATTGCGGGTCGTAGATGTTTCCTGTGAAGATCTGTATATGTATCATTGATGAGACTTTTCCCTCTTGGCAAGTAGTGCTTTAAAATAACACCTCATTCATCCCAAATGAGTCAGCATAACCTTCCTTGCAACATGGTGGCGTGAAAACTTTTTGGCTTCAGTGAGGAGGTATGGTACCATTCCTTGCTCACTCTCTTCATTTCCGGCTCGTGGTAGTGAACCCAGGATTCATCTCCAGTAACAGATCTTGGTAGGAAACCATTACCTTCTGCTTCAAGGCACTGCAAAAGTTCTTGACAAACATCACTGAGTCAATGTTTCAATCCTGGGGTAAGCTGCCGTGGCACCCACCTTGCAGACACTTTGTGGTACTGTAGCACATCATGGATGATGTGGTGTGCTGAACCTTGACTGATGTCAAGATGTGCAACAACATCACTCAGTCAATTGGCAGTTTTCCTGTATGAGGCCTTCAACACCTGTGATCGACTCTGGGGTCACTCGGCGTGTCTGACCCATTTGTGAACAGTCTGTCACAGACATCACGACATTTTGAAACTTTCTACTCTACTCATACACACTGGACTGACAGGCATTTACCACCATTCTGGACCTTCATTTGCCGATGAATTTCTATAGGTTTAACCCTTCACTGATAAAAAAAATGGATAAAAGAACATTACTCCTCTTTAGTCATAAGTGGAGCGGCCATATTAAAACTGTCCTTATGACATCACTGTGTTCATTTGCTTACCACTCTTGATATCCTTAACAACAATATTGACAGGTTACAGGACAATGGCATTGTTATTGTAATTTCTATCACACTTTTAAGATTTTCATTTGTAGCCCCTTCGTTTTATTTATCCTTTGCCCATCCTCAGTTCCCTCACAATTGGTGGCCATATTGATTGCATATCAGCACCTTCATTATACTAATTCCAGCATGACCTAGGTAGCAGATAATTGACAGCAAGGAAATCTACAGAGTCCAGGAAGGTAAAATCCTTGGCAAGTGACCAAAAAGGTAATAAAGGAACACCTTTGATGCCCGGTGTTGAGTACTGACAGGATAGGTATAAAAGATAAACACAGAAATAGACAGAAAGTGAATAGAGACATATAAGATGTAGCAGTTTGGGGAGGCACAATGGAGCAAAGCAGTTTGACATTTTAGTTTAACCCCTTTACCGTGTGTCACGAGTTAACTCGTCATAAAAATTGTTGGCTTTAACCGTGCATCACGAGTTAACTCGTCATCAGATGTAAAAGTCTTCTGTGTGCCGTGCGTCCCGAGTAAACCCGTGTTAATACAAAAATAGCATAGGAAATGCATAGGGCGGCTAATCCAACAGCCAGTTCAACAGCGGAAGATAAAAGTAGGTCATCACGTGATGCCAAAAGTGAAAGTGGACAGTAAACAAGAAAAAAAAGGTACGAAACAACAAAAAACTTTTTATTGTGATTTTATTATGATTATAATTTATAACTTTGTAGTATGATTATAATTTATGCATAGTATAGCTTGTGTAGATGTATGCGTACATACATGTATCCTATGGGCATGTATTTGCATAGTTTTTATTAGCAAGCTTGGAATCTACAGAGTACGGGCTTGAACAACTTGGCTGGGTTTTCATATTTTTTTTTTTTTTTCAGATTTTTTTTTTCGGATTTTTTCAAATTTCGTAAAGAGACACGATACTACTGTCCGGAGTGTGACACAGCACTATGTGCAGCTCCATGTTTTGGTGTTTACCACACCAAGTATAATTACTAAAAACAATTGACATCTAATATACGTATCAGTTTAGTTCGTTATTGAACAGTACCATTTAGTACAGAACATTTCTTATTTTCCTCACAATTTCTAAAAGACAACTCATTTTCACTTAAAAAAATATCAAATTATGAAAGAAAAAAAATACACAGTTTGCATAACAAAAAAAAATTTTTTTTTCCACGGTAAAGGGGTTAATTTAAACCAGGTGACGGACAGTTATATGTCACGTAAGTATGGCACAATATGAACCACTGAGGCAGAACCACATACATTTTAACAATAAACTTTGATACATCTGGCATAAGTGTGATTGAGGCCGTTGCCAAGACACCATATTGGAAAGCAGAAATATTGTTGGTTTGTTTTGTTTTTTTAAAACTCTGCCTGGATACAGACAGGATATATTCTAGAAACTGTAGTGATCCGTCTGCTATTTCATATTAAGATAATATTTTAAAAACTATTTGCAAGCCTATGTGCTAGCCCCAGTGTATTGATTAATGTTTTAATGAAATTCAAGTGGAAGAACTTAGCTTATCTGATAGTGATGGCATTTTTGAAAATACTACTGACATCACAGATATATTGAAAATTAATGCAAGAAACAATGAAGACAAGGTTATGGCACAGAATTAATATATAAAATAATGGATTGATATATCAATGCTGCTTGAAGTCTAAGCGTAATTACAAAAGAATAAGATGATTTTGGTGGCGGAAAAGGATGATTACTCTTAGGGTTCTTAATGTGACAGATATAAATTGGTGTAAAAATGCTACAAATTTCATATACAAGGTTATAGAATTATAAGGTAATAAGGTGGATTAACCAGTTTATTTCTTAACAATTTTTTCTTGCCAGCTCACAATTTGATTTTGCAAATGTCACTTTAACACTGCAAGTCAAGACTGTAGATGATACACAAAAGGTCACCCTGAATGCAAATGTTACACCACCAACTTTATTTCACCAATATTATATCAGCTAGAATTGCATTGTACAAATTTGTAAAAGTGTGCTAATTGATCGGTGAGATACTGACCACATCACTCATTGATTGGTTTATGAAATTATGGGGCTAGCACCAATTACCCAATATGCCCAAAAGAGTGGAATAGAGTACTTTAACTCTTTGTTTACTATATGATAAAAAGCTAATAAAATACATTCCCAGCTCATTGTACTCATAAGAGATTGACAATGTGTCATAAAGAGTATACTAGAGAAAATCTTAAGAAAATTAAGAAAACACAAACTATGCTACATTTTACAAATGACCCCAGCTTCACACTAGAAGACAAGTGTATACAAGGTCATTTGATCAGCAGGTCTCAAGTGTCACTTAGGATGAAAAATACTGAAAGTCACATCAGATGACTCATCTTCAATTCGAAAACCAAAATAAAATATTACATCCTCCAACTGAAATGTCTAAGGTTTCTCCCTAGAGCTTGCATTTGCTTGCTTTAAACTCAAGCGTAGCCAATACATGTGCTACTACCTCTAGTAAATGCCACTACTAGGGAGTACACTAGATTGATTTTTGTGTGTGGATTAGGTTTCCCTATTACCAGGTGTAAGACAGGAATGTGTAATGTCTCCAGATATTTTTTTCCCTGTACAGTGAAAATATTTTCAGAAATATAGAAGATATGGAAGGAATCAACATTGGGGGATGATACATCAGTAACATTAGATATGCAGATGATACAGTCTTGACTGCAGATAATGAACAAGACCTGCAACATTTGGTAGATGTGGTTGTTGCACACAGTGAACAACTAGGGTTAGAATTGAATTGTAAGAAGACACAGGTTATGGTCGTCACTAGGAAGAACGAAGTACCACAATGTAATATACAAGTAAATGGTCATATTCTTAAACAAGTGAATCGGTACAGTTATCTCGGAATAGTCATAACATCTGATGGGAGATGCCTTGAAGAGATTAGAACAAGAATTGCCATTGCGAAGGTAGCCTTTTGCAAGATGAAAAACATACTGACCAATAAAATGATATCAATTGAAACAAGAAAAAGAGTGTTGAAGTGCTACATAGAACCTGTACTTTTGTATGGATGTGAAGTGTGGACAATGAGCAGACAAGCTCAAAAACATCTGATGGCTGTGGAAATTATGGAAGAAAATGTCAAGAATACCATG
This sequence comes from Cepaea hortensis, assembly GCA_963921405.1. Classification (NCBI taxonomy): domain Eukaryota; kingdom Metazoa; phylum Mollusca; class Gastropoda; order Stylommatophora; family Helicidae; genus Cepaea; species Cepaea hortensis. Next base: position 110,834,342 of record OY992878.1, read on the forward strand.
GACAGACAGAAAAAGCAATGAACAAGTCCTTCAAGAAACAAATGAAGATCTTAAACTGATTAGAGACATTAAATGTAGACAGTCAAAATCTTTTGGGCATGTTATGAGAAGAAATGACTTGGAGAACTTGGTGACAACTGGCAAGATCGAATGGAAGAGACAAGGGGAAGACTGAAAAGTAAATACCTGGATTGCTTGGCCATGTGGCATGGTCAAGACAGAATCATGGAGCTGATTCACGACTCTTGTGATCGAGTGAGATGGCAAAACATGACTGCCCACGCTTATCGGCATGGCACATGATGGATGGATGGATTACCAGTGTCCCTTGCCATCAGGCAAATGTTTTATATGAAATTAATTAAAAAGGGGAATAGAAAGTTTAAAAGAATCAACTTTACAAGAACATGATCACTAATGTTTGTTATTGTAACCAGGCATGGCTGACTATTCCCACTGTTTTTAAAATTACTGCATTTTCACAGCTTAATTATGGTCAACATTATTAAAAGTTGTGTCTTTTTATGTAAAGTATTGTACAATTATTTGCAATTTTGTGTTCATTTTCAGTGAAAAGCTTAATAGCAGTCTGCACGCAGGTCATACCCCTAAACTTACTCCAAAAATATAACCAAAGAAACTGTGATCGTCCAGCCTGGTTGTGTTTGAGACAAAATAAGCCAGACTTAAAGACAATACAGACCACACATTCAAAGTGTAGTTACAATGAAGAAAAATGTATATGACTGCAAGAACAATAATATGATTGGAAATTAGAGAGATAAAGTAGAGCAAGTCAGAGCATACACCAAGTAAAATTAATCACAACAATCATAACTAACAGTTTTGACAGATTTTTAAATAAAAGAAAATAGTAGACTAATCAGGGTTCTCTTGTTCATTTGCACTTTATACCAAACTGGGGCACAGGCCATCAACCAGCTCCTGCAGCTATGTAGCTGATTCTACCAAGGTTATTCATCTCTGTCTTTAATTCTCTTCTCTGTGTGTTTCTCAGCGTGAAAGATACACGTTAATGTAGTTCTCTGCATGAGCTCCACATTGGTGATGTCAAATCAGAGTGAAAGATACAAATTTGAGTAAATCTGTCGGTAGTACTCAGGTCACATTTAACTGATTAAGGCCGTGGGATAATTAATTGTCTTGAGAGACTTCCCTATCTGCCATGGATACATATAGCATAAAAATGTTGTAAATGCATGAGTTGTTTCTTTGGCCTTACCTTCTACAATTTTAATGCAGTCAATGAAGATTTTCATTGGAGAGACTTCCTTCTTTCCAATTTATTAGAAATGAACAACTGCTCAAAACTTAGCAGAAATCTCTATTAAACTTACTTAAAAATGGCAATGTCCACTAGTTCTCGTCCGTCAATTTACATCAGATTATCATTTGAAACAAACTTTGATGTAGTGATTCTGATTTATCAAGGACTTTGTGAAAGATTCTGATTGGACATGCATTAATGTAGTCATTCAGTTAAATTATTTAGCAGGTGGTGATAGGGAAAATAAAACTGACAGTAAAAGTTCACCATCATGTGATGGAACATGCCAATTGTTTGTCCTAATAGGTCACACTTATTCTCCTAAGTTTGCTTTGCCTGTCACAAAAAGCTGAGCTGTATTTAAATAATTATGGGAGAAGCTATACACAAAATTTTGTGTATAGTCCGAACCGCTATACACAAAAATGTGTGGCTGGTCACGTGATTATTCGTCACAAAATTTTGTGAATAGTACGAGCCGCTATTCACAAAAATTTGAAGAAGACTCTATTATTCTCTCTTCTCGTCTGTCTTTTTTGTTTGTTTTGCAAGTTCTTTTTCTTCAAACCTCACAAAGACAATATTTGTCGACAAGGACACGCTCTACATACAGTGATATTTTATTTGGCAAATAAAATTCACGTTAAACAAAGACATCTATTGGATTCATCCGACACTCGATCACTCCGTTGTTGCCTGGGGGATTCCCCCCCCCCCCCCCCAAGCTACCGCAGATCCATAGAGAATACTTTATTCAGATGCTTCAAGTTTCTCAGTTCTATATTTTAGTTCCTAAAACAAGCAACTACAAAGTCGCCTAGAAGCCCTGGAGATGTGGATATACAGACGAATATGTCGTATTTCATGGAAACAAAACAATCAAATGCAGAGGTTCTAGAACATCTGGAAATGAAGAGAGAGAGAGAGAGAGAGAGAGAGAGAGAGAGAGAGAGAGAGAGAGAGAGAGAGAGAGAGAGAGAGAGAGAGAGAGAGAGAGAGAGAGAGAGAGAGAGAGAGAGAGAGAGAGAGCCGACGGAAGAAATAAAGAGGTGGCAAGTGAAATATTTCGGCCATGTTATTGATTGTTAAAAGACATGATACTCTTATAAAAACCATACTGGAGGGTAAGCCAGCAAGAGGTAGACAACGATGGGAAGATAGCATCAAGAGATGGATGAACATCGGCCTGACAGAATGTACAGTCAAGGCGAAAGACAGACAGTGTTAGAGATCCATTGCAGCCAACCTTCATTGTGGAGACAGCACCTGATTGACTGATTAAAAATTGTTTTTAAATTTGCTAGTGCGGAGTCGAACCCCAGTCTCCCGCGTGTCAGGCGGAAATACTAACCACTACACTACAGAGAATATAACGATAGCTCCACAAACATTATGTAGTCAAAAGGAAGTAGACATCACGTGACCAGCCGAATAATCACGTGACCAGCCACACATTTTTGTGTATAGCGACTCGTACTACTCACAAAATTTTGTGTATAGTCACTCCGAATAATTGTTACACTAATAGTTTTTAATGAGTACAGATCTGCCCAGTATTTTTCTTTTTTCAGTTTTGTGTAAAAATGATGTGCTTCAAAATATAATGTTATAAGTATATTCTGATAAGAATGAGCAGCAGTTCTTGTGATATTTGTGAATTTCTTTGGAATATCTTTACAAAATGAAAGGCATTTGCCTTGGTTGTAGAACATTTTGAATAATGTTCTCTCTTTTTTCCCCAATATGTTTTAGATAATTTAATATTATGTGAATGATTTTATTTTCAAACTATAGTTAAAATATCAATATTGTAGTTTACCCTTTGCAACCCCCTTCCTTTTTTGATATACAATTCAACATCGTATTTGCTACCATATTAACACACATTTTAAGCCATCACTGTGACACGCCCCCTGCTTCCCATTTTCCGCAATCCATTTTTGTTTGATTCAAACCAACTTTTTGTTTGGCATTGAATCTGTTAAATGATTCTGTCTTTTCTGATAATTAAAAATTAACTCCAACCAAAACACACATTTGACTTGCGCTGTTGAGGGAAACTTAACTTATTTGAGTATTTTACCATGAAATGTTAGACATAAAAGTTTGTTGTGATGATTAGATAGTTTCGCCGTTTAAACAAATAAACTAAACCAGGCTGAAATTGAAAACGGACATACAACATGTTCTTTATAAATTAATGAATGTCTTCTACCTAACCTACACTACATCACTATAATAATAGCACGCACAGCAGTACACACCACGGCACACGTCAACAACCGATTGATTTACTTTCTTAAACTAACAAATTCAAATGTCTTATTACGTTCTAACTCATAAAGTAAAACAATATACTCACCTGATTGGCTTTGTTAAATTGTTTCTTCAGGCCTGCAAGCGACATTCTTTAACCGTCTACGTGGTATTTCCTAACGCCTTAAAATCAGTGAACATCCGCGAAGAAGTGGTCTGCTACTGCTACTTGCTCCTCAGCGAAAGCCAGGCAGCCTTGAGTGTGTGTGACGTCACGTTCTTCGTGTAGTAAGTGTGATCTACTTCCGGTTGTTGTCTCCTCTCTTGTCCCTACTCGCCCTAGCTTTTATAATACAACACGCGTGTGCTCTGTTAACTCCTTTTGTCCCCGCAGATTGTTATTTAAACTTGTTAAATCTAGCCTTATTACTTTAACGCATTTTATTCCACGCCATACATCATGTCAAGTTGTTCAGTCTGAAGTTTGGCATGAAATTTGTTTAAAGTTTTATTCCTTCATTCAAGACAATTACGAGGGGGCTTCAAATAAAAACTCTAATTTAAAAAAAAAACAAAAAAACTCGTGCGAATATATTCTGAAAAAGTAACGAACAAATGTATAATTTCTCGATGTAGTCACCACTGCGTTCAATGCAAGTCCCACAGCGTCGATAAAATGCGTAGATTCGCGTAGAAAAACATTCCCTGGCGTCACAACAAGGTGTGCCTGACGCGCTCGTGAACAATCTGTTACAAAAATTACGCCATTTTGAAACTTCCTACTCCACTTATATACTTGCTGGACTGACAGGCTTGCATTACCAAACTGGGCCTTCATTAGTCGATGAATTTCTATAGGTTTTACCCTTTCACTGATTAAAAACATAACAGAACACTGCTCCTCTTTGGTGCATGTCAAAAGTCTTTAAACTGACTTATGTCATCACTGTGTTCGTCTGTACCATGATGTCACGTGCTGAATACTCTTGACACCCATAACAACATTATTCACCGGTTACATGACAATGACATGCTTATTATAATTTCTATCGCACTTTTTAGGTTTTAATTGATGCTCCCTGGTTTGTGGGTGTTTGGTGTGTGTGTCGCTTAAAAGTCGACAGGGTCGACTTCATTGCACTGGGTTTTATCCCATATGGCTCGGTCTCTTTCAACAGCGTGGAAAGCGTCGCACAAAGCACGAACTCCGTAGCTCTAGCGACGACCCAAGGAGTCTCCGAAAAATTTAACTCGTGAACCGAAGGACGCGGCCCGGAATCGAACCGACAACCTTCGGAGCCTGGGTCAAACGGCTTGACCACCTCGCCACGGAGACTCCTTTTTGCGTGTGTGTGTGTGTGTGTGTGTGTGTGTGTATTTGCCATGATGCCAAACTGTCCAGCATCTTCTTTTATCGTCTCCCTCTACCTCTCTTTCCCTCCAACTTTTCTATTGTGCGACACTGTCCACATTAATTGGGTGTGAAACAAGAAGAGAACAACTGAAGTATTACTGCCAAGACTAAATAATTAAAAACGCGCGAGCCGTGGTGGCAGTAGATATCACGCGTTTCTGCCTACCCAACAGTCATGGATTTGAATTCGCGTTGAGGCGTTTTTAAAATTGACCCTGGCACCCAGGCCACCCCAACCTGAAATGAGTACTAGGAAATGTCCTGAGAAGTAAAGGCTGTCTGTGTGATATTAACCATAACACACATCGAGTGCCGATTTGTCTATTCCAAAACTTCCTTGTTTCTCTTTCAAGTTCAGAAACTCTTGTTTTCTCCTGCCAGCTTTTCCACCTAGCCCGCAACTTGGCCCTTTGAAATTTGGCTTTTGCCTGCTGGTATTTACTGTCGTGCTCTTGGCTGCGTCTATGCTTGCTTTCTACATACTTCCACATCTTTATGAAGTTGCTCTAGTTCACTACTTCAGTACTCTTTAAACCAGTGTTTCCCAACGTGGGGCCCACGCCCCACAGGGGGGCAATTCGATTGTTAAGGGGGGCAATTCGAAAATGGAAGAAATCGGCTGGATATAACAAAACGGGCAGACTTCAGACTGAAGTTAACTAAATTGGAACCTGACATAAAATCTCTTTGCAGCAAGCATCAAGCGCAAGGATCTCACTAAATTTAAATAATAAATAATTACTAATAATTAAAATAAAATAGAAAAATCTTTCATTAAAATTATTTTGTACTTGAATTTCAGTTCTCCATTATATGTTTTGAAAATTTACTTACTGTGTTTGCTCAATAATGTCCTATTGTTTTGTTCCTAAAATCTATAATTCAAGTGTCTTTAGTGAACATTTCAATTTTTGAATATTAAAAATAATGTATATGTAATGTGGGGGGGGGGGGGGATAAGAATTTTAGAAAGGCTTAGGTGGGGCATAGCACAAAAAAGGTTGGGAAACACTGCTTTAAACTGTTTACGTGCACCTCTTGGTGTTGTTTCACAGATGGTGTTTCAGTCTGATACTCGGCCTCTTCCATGTATACTTCAATTAGGGAAGCAGTGATATTAATCTTTACAGGGGTCAGTATTCCACCCTTTCACCTGTCTTTTCGGTCACACTGGTAGCCTCTGATTTTCAAGATTTTTTCTCATAGAAAACGCGCCATAGAAGTATGAACGATAATGGTAAAGGTAGTCCCAAAGCAGGTGCTGCCTTTGAAGTGTGAAGTATTAGGCCTTCACACATTCTAGGACATGACATATGAGATAGGGTGGCTAGTCTCCATCCTCTTCCCCTTTCTGTCCCGGGCAATTCTCTGAAGATTGCCTGGTACAAATTTTTACTGGCTAGGTCGACTCCAGATCTGTACTGAGTGGGGAAAAAAAACAACAACCTTACGTTTTGCTGAGTATTGAATCTGGACCAGTGTCTTAGCAGGCACATATACTAACCTCTATGCCACCGCGGTTCTCGGCAGTGTTACACCTCTCCTAAATAACAAGAAACGTGAATTTTTAAGTAATTAACTTTTAGTATAAACCATATACGACTAAAAATAGTTTGTATTGCGTTATTTTCTTAATTCCAAAGCAGCTGACACATTTCAATTAACATATCAAAACTATCACTTCTTTCTTTTCCTCGGTCATCTTTTATCATTAAAGAGTTGAGTGCATGTGTACCACGTCTGTTTGTTGGTCTTTTGATAACGCTGGTGTCTGCTTCGTATACAGTGGTGCCTAAATAGTTTTAGTGTTCGTTGTTTTAAATGTATTTAATTCACTTTCAGTTACTATAGGATTATCTTTATTGCCCAGACACGGTGGTCTCAGTAGTGCAATGGTTAGCACACTTACCTATCGGCCTGGTGGTTGTGTGTTAGAATCCCCATCCAGGCGGATTTTAAATTGACACCCCCTCTCCCACCTCTTCCATGTTGACCCAGCCTACAATGAGTTATCCAGACAAAGGAAATGTCCAGTGAAGTAACTTGTGGTTGGTGTGATACTGACCACATCACCCAACGAGCGGTGATGGGTACATAAATATATGAGATAGCGCCATATACCCAGTACGCCCCGGTGCGTGTATTAGGGCCCATTACTTAACCCCAGACTCTCGGATCTCCGGCGTAATAAATCTAACAACGTACAGCGACTGTGACAATGTGATGTTGATTGACGTTCTTCGCCTGCTTGGTATGCTGTCCCTTTTTGGCTACACCAATATTCAGCCCGAGCGTATGCAATCAAACTATTGATGATGATTCATTCAGATGAAAGTCATCATTGCAGCTCAACTAAATAGGGGTGTTCATAATGTCGGCTGGATGGCTAGAAAGTGTTCAATGGCCGTACGTAGTTTGGTGGATTCTGATGACCGTTTGCTGTTGTTTTACGAGGGCGAGTCAATAAGTAAGTCAAGCAGTTCTGTGGGATAGTAGGTAAATGTAGTTGGTGTTTTCTACAGATTTCATTAGGTGACAGCAACATTGAACTTTATATTCCAGTTCGTCAGGTGGCGCTAAGTGTCTCATGCGCTTGCGCAGCGCATAAACAAAATGGCGACTGTACTTACGGAGTGTACAACCAAAGTGCAACGTGCTGTTGTGCGTTTTTTGTGGGCAAAATAACTGCCTGCAAAGGACATTCATAAGGAAATGCTTCCTATTTATGCTGACAAATGTTTGTCCCGTAAAGTGGTGCATAGCTGGGTAGAAAATTTTTCTCAAGGACGCTCTAAAATTGTTGATGAAATCCGATTTGGTTGTCATGTTGAGATTGCAACAGAAGCATCAGTGCAGCGGGTGTAGGAGATGATTAGAGGTGACAGGTGAGTAACGGTAGACTCTGTTGCATCTGCAATAGGGTTCTCACATGGTTCAGCGTACAGCATAATGCATGGTCGATTGACATTTAAGAAAGTGTGCTCAAGGTGGGTACCCAGACAATTGAAGCGGGAAACACAAAATGAACCGATTTGGCCTGTCCTTCATCATCTCTGTCGATACGAAGATGAAGGAGAAGACATGCTGAACAGAATTATTACTGGGGACGAATCATGGGCGCATCACTACCAGCCCTAATCAAACAGTGCTTCAATTGCAATGGAAACATCCTTCTTCGCCTTATGTCCAAAAATTCAAGGTTATGCCACCAGCAGGGAAGGTTATGCTGACAGTGTTCTGGGATTGTCAAGGAGTGCTTTTAACCAATTTCAAGAAGAAAGGTGGCAACGTGAATTTGAATCGTACTGTGAAGTTCTATCGATGCTTCATGATGCAATTCGAAGAAAACGTCCGGGACTGCTGACTATAGGAATGTTGCTTCTTCATGACAATGCCAGACCACATACGGCTCGATTAACTCAGGAGAAAATTAACCAACTTAGGTGGGAAGTTCTGGAACATGCACCTTACAGCCTCGACTTAGTCCCTAGCGATTTCCACCTTTTTGGTCCACTGAAAACCCACAGTGGCGGGAGACATTTCGCGAATGACGCCGAAGTTGAATGTGAAGTGAAAACGTGGTTTAGAAAACAGAGCACGCAGTTATATGCAGCCGATTTGGGAGGACTGATAAAACGATGGGATAAGTGCATCGATGTTGGTGGAAATTATGTTGAGAAATGAAGGGATAATGTATGTATAAAAATAACCGGTTTCAAGTTGTTATCATATTTAGTTATTTTTCTACCGCAATTTGTGACTTACTTATTGACTTCCTCTCGTATTTTCTTGGATTTGATTAGTGTGCGCGCGACCCAAATGGCTTGCACGTGAGATTTCTCCTTCTTCTTTAGCTGCAACGTTCCTCTTCTTCTTCGTCTTCTTTTTCGTCGTATTCTACGTCTTCGTTGTCTTTTTCTTCTTCTTCTTCTTCTTCTTCTTCTTCTTCTTCTTCTTCTTCTTCTTCTTCTTCTTCTTCTTCTTCTTAGCATTCAGGTCATTGGTCATGCGCCAGGTCAGTGCGGAAATCCCCACAACTTCTGCTTAAAGCTCAGCACTCTCTGACCACGACCAGCAGTGTGAATCTTTGTTAAGTTGTGTCATCTTAAAGTAAAACGTTAAACGTTCTAAATTCCAGTTTCATAGCTACATTTTGTATGCGTGAAACACTTTGAGATCGTAAACATAACCATTAACCAAAGAGTCTGCAGTGACCAGTGCTTAGCCTTTGTCCTTGTTGCTGGAGATTTGCGTCAGGTATGTTATCATTGTCTATTTGTCGCGGATAGAAATAAGACAGCGACAACTGAAATGTTTAATTCTACTGTAAATTTTACTGTCTGGTAGACAATCTGTTCAGTAACTCCATAGAGGGAAATTAACGACTGGTGAACAATAGAAGAGGATTTTGGACGCTCTCTTAGCATACGGATATCTTCATACGTATTCCAATCTCCTCGCACAGATCACGCATGAAGAATCGCATCACAATGCACGAATTTCGTCGTACCAGTTAGGATTCAAACGTGAACACACCAAAATAATACACGCTATAAATATTAGTTTGCGGGTAAGTTTGCTTATTGTGAAACTTAGTCTAGACTACTCTAGACCGTGACTTATTCGGCCTGCATTTTTCGACGTCAGAATGACAAGAGATTGGTAACGTGTGCAAGGATTACATGGGTCCTTCTAGTTTGTTCGCCTTTTCCGAGACGGCTAGATATCGGGTTCACAAGCCGGAGACCAGGTAGATTGGGAGGGGAATGCCCTCTTGTTTTATGTTATAATTGTGAAACAAACCATATCTGCATGAGTCACAGGCTATGACGTAACCCACCCGTCACTGCTCCCTTACTGCGCGGTGTTATCGATGTGGTATTCGTACGAAAAGCTCAGGTCTAAGATATGACAGTTTGTCGTCTATATTTCCAATTGAAGAACAAACCAGGGATGTAATTTTGTATAATGACGTTGTTATGAGGAACACATCTCACATGCCTTAGATCATGATTCACACCTAAGACGGTTGTTTCACACCATTGAGAGAGTTCATGCAATGACTCCGATATTCCTAGGCCACACACGTGCGAGCGCGCGAGCACACACACACATGCATAGTTAGTTAGTGCGCGCATGTATATATATATATATATATACATGCTTTCCGGCATGGCACATGATTGATTGATTGATATATATATATATGTGTGTGTGTGTGTGTGTGTGTGTGTGTGTGTGTGTGTGTGGGTGGATGGGTGGATGGATGGATGGATTGTTCTGTTAAAACTCAAACATGATCGCTATAAGGGTTAGTAATTGTATAAAGTTAGTTGCTTTTCCTTTTCAGGACATCGCAGTTAACCCCAGCATTGTATGACTGTTATTTATTGGCAAGTTTACCTTCAGTAGTTTGCCACTGCTTTCTGAACGTCCGGTACTCATATCATTAAATGTAAACTAGCGCAAGGCAGTCTGTTTCCAAATCGCCTTCAGATGTTTTTCGAACGCGGTATACGGGATTACAAATTGCCTTCATAAGTCCTTCGCTACAGAGTAATGGTATAAGGCATTAATAATTATTGCGTCACAATTACAATAAATTATTCTGTTGTATTTTAACCCACAATAAGATCATTATATGTCTTTCACATCCTGTCCATTTCCATTTGACTTCGACTGTTGTGGTTTGCCTTGAATATCTCAATCGCATAATGTAGTAGATGAATAGCTAGTTAATTGATGTCCCTTACACGTCGTTTAGACATAGGTCACTATTTTTAAACATAGCAGTCATATTTAATATAAAATTACAAAAGAAACTGGAGGAGACGGAGATGTATTTGAGAAGGATGCTTGACATACAGTGAACAGAGACGGAAACACATGCCAATATTTTTACACGTGGACAATTACTAGGTGCTGTACTTCATGAAAACATGAGGGCGGTAGGACAAGACTTCAATCCCAGTGTTCGTCGTTCGCCAACAGAGGAGAAGACTGGCCACGTATTCCTCCGGGCATTCAGGCCTAAACATGTGATGTCCCTATCACATTACAGATCCATAGCAGGCGCCTGTTTCGGGACATGTATTATTATGTATATTTCACAAGAACCAGGGAAAAAGACACGTAATTTATGAATAATATCAGTACACGAGAAGGGATTACGCGGAGATTTGGAAAGCCTAAACAGCTAAGCCAGTGGTTCTCAACCGTTATATTTGGCCCGTGCACCCCTTTACCATATGTACAGAACGTCATCCCCCTTCCCCTTTCGTATTTCCTCTCTATAAATCCCCCCCCCCCACCCGTTTTTTTTTTTTTACACAGTATACATAAAAATGGAAGCTAAACTTAATACACATACTAGAACAAATCTAGACGTCTGAATAAAACGTGATTTGCGGGTCTTCTTACGTTATGAAACGAATATCAGAAGGGCGAGAAGTACAGAACATTAAAGTTTAGAGGGAAAAACAATATTAAGTAATCGGTTCTTGTATTAACGCGATCTTGAAATAATCTTAATTCCCCCCTAGGGGGATTTCCCCACCGGTTGAGAACCACAGAGCTAAGCCATAACTAATAATATAAGCAATGACAATATCATCATCGACATATCAAACGACAGAGGAGTGAAGATCCCTTTTCAGTCTTTGGTTTGTAGCCTTTATATTGCAGAAATATACATAAACACATACATTAAAATCCCCCCCCCCCCCCGTTCACGTAACGTAACTGATTCAGTACCGAATGATAATGTATAGCAAAATGTGACCTCCCATTTGGACAAAAGGACGCTAAATCGCCTTCTAGCATCACCATATTATTTGTTTTGTTTGGTGGCATCTTCCACACTTTCAATGCACGGAAATGAACGGAATGTACATCATAATATTTGTTGATTTGATTGTGTACCATGTTAAGTCCCAACCTACATTTTGTTTAGCACTGAATCAGTTAATTTAAACTAGAGCCTGGTCTGCACACGTACAACTACTATGGAGTGCCTGGCGTTTCTCGTTTTCCGGTACTTGTAATTTATATCCCCAAGTGGGACGCAGGGGTGTTTCCAAGGCACCAGGGCTGGGTTCTATACAGGCCAAGACCTATTGGGCTAAAGTAAGTAGGATCGTTGATTCTTCCGAAGTCGGAGAGTGTCTGCCTGTACGGCGAGGAACCACCAGTCTGCACACCAATAAACCAGACATGGGACAACGGATACTCACGCAAACCTTAGGTCCTGTATGACATCACACTGATGTTGTCAACAGGATGTCTTCATCCGACATACAGGACTTCGCGCTGGAGTTCACAGCCAGCGAACACAAGCAAGCATATCCCCAAGACAAGGGCGAGAATTCAACATTTAATTCTTACTGACCGGCTTATGGAACGAACCCAGTACGCAGCGGTCAGATAAATGAACTAGTTGCAGGCACCTTAAAGTCAAATATCCTTTCACGTTGTTTACACATTTAATGCTTTACATCACGTATATTATAGACATATTTCAATCGAACGAAAAAAGAAGAATACATCACTTATTGTTATCTCCTGCTTGTTATTTCGTTTGTCTTCTTATTTTTGGGCCGTTTTATCAATTTATCCGATTATCCCGCTCTATGGCGATGGGGTTACAAATGCAATTCGTAATCCCACATACCACATTCGAAACACAACTGCGGGCGATTTGGAAGTAGACCACATTGCGTTGGTTTTCATACAATGGTATGAGTGCCGGTCGTTCGGAAAGCAATGGCAAACTACTGTTACGTTCTGTAAAGGATATGCAACTAACTTTATATTCATTCTATCATACAATGATCCTTCCTTTGGCATGAATTCCCTGTCCTCATACACACATTGCTGGAGATCCTATCTGGAGGTGTATACATGTAGCTACTGAGTCTGCTGTGCTATGTTCTGAGTGTGTACTCTAACCGCCCAAGGGGCTATAACACGACACTTCTGTGCTGACTTGTTCTTATCTTGAAGATCTCACGTTTCTTTAATTGCAAGTACTAATTATGATGTGGCGCTTGAGACCCGGCATTTTCGCGAATCGGTGCTAATTTTAAAACAAGTATTCAACGGAGGGGACTTGCGGTTGCGTAGTAGCTAGACGCCCGCCTGCCGGCCCGGTGGATATAGGTTCGATCCGCATTTAGGTCGACCCAGCTTAGTATGGGAAGTACAGGCTGTCGGCGTGATACTGGTCTCATCAGCTACCGAGTGCCGATTGGTCTATACAAATATGGGCCTAGCACCGTGTGCACAATGCGGCTTCAGGCGTGAAAAAGAGTCCTTTACTCATGCAAAATTGCATTCGCAACTGCGGGGCGCTATCAAGAACAAGTCACCCAAACTTTTCAAGAAACCTGATACGAGGGGGGGGGGGGGGGGATGGCACGATCCAAGCCAAAAACCAGAAGACACCCAACGTTCAAGATGAGCAGCATCATAGAAGCCGCCAAGAAGACGAGAGGAGAGAAACTGCCTACAAGCTGCAACAAAGCGCCAGAACCTCAAGTAACCTCAGATGAAGCTACCACGAGGAAGACCGACGACAACCCACCACAGACAAGAGCCAAGTCTATTGAGAAGAAGAGGGAGGAGAAAGACACCTGAGTCGGAAACACCGACTCACAGACGATCAGATGAGCTATCAAGCGTATCCAAGTGGAGCTGACAGATGACCAGATACTGAAGCAACTACAACAGGACGATCTCCACATCCGAATTTTGAAGGTGGAGCGGCTTCTAGCCTACTCTAAGATTCCCACAACTCTAGCGGTTGTGACAAGAGAGGGCAGCGAGATGCCAATCCAAGATTCGATCAACAAGAAAGTTCATCAACCCGAACGTTTAAATCCGAGGATCACACAATGCTCGCGGTGCCAGAGGGCAGGCCACAGCAGAACATCGTGCCTCGTCAAGACAGAAACCTGGCGATACTGCGCCGAACACCATGCATTCAAGGAATGGCCGCTGGCTAAACAGGACAAGGACTTCCGAAAGCCTAACGACCACAGAAAGTGTGCCAACTGCCTTGGCAAGCATGGAGCAAGATACCTGGGCTTTCCGTTCCTCCAAAGACACAGAGAAGCCATAAAGACCGCCATAATCACAAATACTCCATTCAATGAAGCACAGCGTGGGTGCGAGACATCAACAGGTATATCATAAGCGGAAAAATTCCAGCTCCAAAGGCAGATTGACGAGCTGAAGAAACAAGTAAAGGCACTCCTGACACCGACAGCAACTAGCGACAACGAAAGACTACTGGCTGACATAAAGGAAATCCAGCACAGCATCAAGCAAGGGTTGGAACGCATGGCACAGATTAAAAAGGAAAATGAAGACATTCTACAATCAAGAAAGAAAGAGAACTGCTAAAAGCCGAAGAGGAACTAACCCAGAACAAACCAGCAGAAGCCACACGATAGACCTTAGAGCAGAGGTCACCAAACTACGGCCCGAGGGCCGGATCCGGCCCGCGACGTCATTTCATCCGGCCCGCAGACGGCACTTGAAATTGCTTGATATGACATAAGGAACACGAGAGGTTGTGGTAAAATTTAAATGTAAATATTATGTTTAGAATAATAGGAGATCTTCACACGTGCGGAGACCTCCTGGTGGCAATATGTCTTGAATTTACTATTTTCAATTAGAAATTATTGTATTTAGATTTTCTTGTTTATTGTAATGTTTGCTTATTTCGCGCCATCCCAAGTCTTTCCCCGCCTACGCTGAGACGTTACTATGGTTTCCATGGCAACACATACAAACACACACACACACACACAACACACAACACACACACACACACACACACACACACACACACACACACGCGCGCATCTTTCCCTTCCCTAGATGCGCCCGCCTGTCAACAGAGGTCCGATGTTCCAGAAATATTTACTTATTTCTGCAAGTCATCCATTTTATAGGTATGTACAAAGGATTTCTTTGTTTGACACTGATAGGTAAGTGAACTACAAGAGTGAATAGAGTCAATAAAGTAGCAAACAAAGCATAAAAATGTCATAGAATCCTCGTGTTATTGCGAAAATGTTATCCCCAGCTCAGAAGAATTCCTCTGTCACGGTGTTAATTGAGCTGGTCTCTAGGCCAGTGTTTTTCAACCTTTCTGCTGGAGCAGATCCTTATGCAAATGTTTACGTTTTTCAAGGAACTTGTGCGATGATCTAAGTGTCTGTCCTACTTCACATAATAAACCAGATGGGTAGAAATGTTGCATTTAGGTGATTTCGGTCTGTTCCGGCGGAACCCCTGGCTGCGATTCGCGGAAACCCGGTTGAAACATTTTGCTCTAGGCTGCTTATTTAGGCCGGCCCTATTTATATATCTTTGCAAACCTTATTATGTGATATATTCTATTACCTATAAACTTTATATGTATCTTTGGTGAGCCGTAGATTCACCAGTGACCCCTAGTCCTCTGCTTTTGATGTGTTTCAATAGGATTTTAATTATGTTCCTAATTCAATGTCTTTTTCATTTTCAGATCCCGTGTACTCCACCCTTCATAATAGCTACTAAGAAAAGAAAAGTGGACGCCGAGTGTCGCGTTTTCAATTAAGAATGGGGAGTAAAGTGCTTCTTTGTGGAAACAAAGGACCAGAAAACCAGATGCGTAATATGCAGCGAAAGTGTTGCCGTTTTTAAAGAGTACAATTTTCGGCGTCACTACAAAACAAAACATTCATCAACATATTCACAGTTTTCTGGAAAGCTACGCTCTGAGAAATATGAATCCATGAAACGCGGTTTAGAAACACAAAGAGAACTTTTCAAGAGAAAGTTTGCTGAAAATCAATCTGTCACTCGTACAAGTTATAACATAAGATGGTAGAACGAGGAAAATCGTTTACTGATGGCAACTTCATCAAAGAGTACATGATGGAAGCAGCAAATGTCTTGTGCCCTGAGAAAGCCGAATTGTTTGGAACTATCAGCATTTCGGCAAGTTCAGTTGTGCGAAGAACAGTAGAACTTTCAATTTCAAAGAAATAGTGCTACAGATACGCGTGAAAACTAGGAATATTTTGTGGTATTCTTTGGCGCTGGATAAGTCTACTGATTTCTCGAGAACGTCACAACTTCTCGTGTTCATTCGTGGTATCAATTTGGACTTTCAGATAACGGAAGAGTTAGCATCCGTTTGCAGCATTCATGGAACAACAACTGCAAAAGACACTGTCATGGAAGTGCAAAAGGTTTTGCAAGACTATAACCTTCAGTGGAATCAACGTCGAGGTGTTACAGATGATGGAGGGGAAAATATGGCTGGAGTGAGGAAGGTCTAATGGGGCAGATCAGGACTCAGTTAGAAGATGTGAAACTTCCAGGCGCTCTGTTAATACACTGCATCATACATCAATAAGCAATTTGTGGCAAAGACTTAGATATTTCTTGTGTACTGAAACCAGTCGTTTCTGTAAACTTCATTCGGGGTCATGCACTCAATTACCGCCAGTTCCATGATTTTCTTGAAGAAATTGATTCTGAATTATGTGACTTGCCTTAACACACATCAGTGAGGTAGGTGGCTCAGCTGCGGTAAAGTCCTGTTTCGTTTTTACAAGATCCAAAACGGAATAGATGTTTTCCTCACTCAAAACGATAGAGCTGATCGACAGCTAGATGATCCTATCTGGCTGTCAAAGTTGTCATTTTTAGTCGACATCACATCCAACATGAATGAACCGAATTTGAAACTTCAGGGAAAGACTAACCTCGTCTGTGATCTCTACAGAATCATCAAAGGATTTCGGAGAAAGCTGTCATTGTTTGAAGCACAACTGGAAGGAGACAACTTTTTTTCATTTTCACAGTTTCAAAGAGTTTTGCGCTACAATCGCTGAAAATGTCAACCTCGATTTTCCGAATAAAATTATTCGTGACTTTAAAAAGCATTTTCTGGAGAGATTTTCATTTTTTTTTTTTGGGGGGACAGAACTGAGAGTGACATTCTACTGTTCCAGAATCCGTTCGATTGTAACCTTGACGATGTGCCAGCTAAACTATAGTTGGAGCTCAAAGTTTTGCAAGCAAATGACTTATTGAAAGAGAATCACAGAGAAGGAACACTTGTTGAATTTTACCGCTGCTTATCTAATGTAGAGTTTCCGAAACTGAAGAAATTTGGTATGGTATGGGACCAGTGTTTGGAACAACTTATGTCTGTGAGCAAGCATTTTCAAAAATGAAGTATATGAAGTCAACACATCGAACGAGATTGATTGATGAACATTTGAAAGCAATTCCCTTGATTGGATGCAACAATTCCAAACCAAACATGGATGATATCTTTAAAGTCAAATATCAGTTTCACAAATCCCACTAACCCTTTCTTTGATAATTTATTTTTAGTAAATAAATATGTTGGTTCTCTTTGTTTTTGTGAATTGCACGCCACTCACCCATGATTAACTTAGTTTTTCGTCATTTTTACCAGAGCTTTCGTTCTGGCTTGCAAGTGTTGTTACAATTAGTTGCATATCCTTTAAAGGACGATTGCCGTCACACCAGCATTTTTTGCTGTTGTTGATGTCTTGGCAAGTTTACGTTCAGTGGCTTGCCATTGCTTTCTGAACGACCGGCACCCATACCATAGCGTAAAAAGACCCAGTGCAAAGCGGTCTACTGCCAAATCGCACGCATCTGCGTTTGGAACGCGGGTATACGGGATTACGAACCACTTAGATAACACCTTCGCCACGGAGCCCGCCGTAAGTATTGTACAGAATGAGTATCCGGCCCGCGCTCGTCATTTTGTCATTTATCCGGCCCGCCGTGAAAAAAGTTTGGTGACCCCTGCCGTAGAGGAACCGCAATCTGGAGTCAACCCAAATACCAATGTGAAGCCTCAGGCCAAGGCCAGTAACCCACATACTAGATAAAAAAATTACAAGAGGAAATCAATTGACTACCGGGCATCTTAAGAAAGCCTAGATGAGGACTCCGACAGTTACCTCGAAAGATGGAACAAACACCATGAACTCCGATGAGAAAGAGAGCGCAAAGAAGAGGAAGAAACTGAGAAACACGCACAACCGGCAGAAGCCATGAGGAAAACCACAGAGGAACCGCAAGATGGAGCCAAGCCAAAGACCAGTGAAGAACTTCAAGATGAAGCCAGCAACCCATTCTCAATCTCATCTAATCTCATCATGTTCCTCTTGTACCTTGCGGTGTCGAAGTGAAGTATAAACAGTGGGAGGGTGCCCATTTATGGGCTTCATGTATCGAGATTCCCATGGACTCTGCTATTCCCTCCGTCCATCGTTTACGTGGTCGGCCTTTTCCTCTGCTTCCATTTGGTCAGTACATCATTGCTTGTTGTGGTATACTGTTTGATGGTAACCTACTTGCATGGCCACAACCATTTTAATTGCTGCTTTCTAATAAAATCTACCGCTGCTATAACCCCCACTTTAGTCCTGATTTCTTCATTTCTGATCTTACCTCTTCATTGAGTATTCTTCTCAGGAATCTCATTTCTGTTGTTGTGATTTTTCTTTTCTCTTTTTCTGTCATTGTCAATATTTGGCATTGGTAGCATAGAGTTGGTAGGAAGATTGTGTTGTAAAGTGCTTTCTTAGTAACTACTGATACATGTTTATTCTGTAGTATTGACTATACATGGAAGATACTTATAATATAGTAACATATAAAGGCAGGAAACCAGACCCTTTCCAAATAACATCTGGCTTGAAACAGGGTGATGTACTATCGCCGCTACTCTTCAATCTGGCTCTAGAGAAAGTTGTAAGGAAGATAAAGGAGGAATGTGATATTGGAGGAACATCCAAGCTGCTTGTTATGCAGATGATATAGATATTATAGGGCAGAGTGAACAAAAGACATTGGAAATATTGACTCACTTAAAGGAAAAAGCCCAACAGATGGGGCTGGTTATCAACCAAGATAAGACAGAATATATGGTAATTTCAAGAGAAGGAATGGCTAAAAACTCTGGCCACATACAAATAGATAATATGACCATTAAAAGAACGGAAACATACAAATACCTGGGTACAATCTTCAACTGCTCCAACATCATAAGGGAAGAAATACAAACTAGAATCAACTCTGGAAATAAGATATACTATGCACTACAACATCTACTAAAATCAAATGCGCTATCTCGTAACACCAAAATCACAATATACAAAACACTGATCAGACCAGTTGTGCTGTATGGCTCTGAAACCCGGAGTACAACGAAAGGAGACGAAGCCTTGTTACAAACCTTTGAGAACAAAATTTTAAGACGCATCTTTGGACCCATTAGGGATACACAAAGTGGAGAGTGGAAAAGAAGAAGTAACAAAGACATTTATGATCTGTTTAAGTTCCCGCTAATCACTGGTATCATGAAGGCTAATAGACTACAATGGCTGGGGCATATAGAAAGAATTGAAGATAATAGGGAAACAAAACTCTCTTACACTCAGGAAATAAATGACCGTAGACCCCGAGGTAGACCAAGAAGACGGTGGAGAGATAATACATATACAGACCTACAGGCACTTGGAATCAACGACTGGCAAGAGAAGGTCCACCAGAGAGACGAATGGAGACAGATTGTATCTGCAGCAAAGAACCTCAATGGCTCGGAACGCTGAAGAAGAAGAAGAAGAAGAAGAAGAAGAAGAAGAAGAAGAAGAAGAAGAAGAAGAAGAAGAAGAAGAAGAAGATTGGTCCATTTGTCCAATGAGTTGGCTTGCCTTATTGCATCCATGTTCGATCGCGTCTTCTGATTTGCCATTTGATGATATTATACTTCCTTTTTTTTTGCATATTCTATTTTACAGGACATCGCTGTCAACACCAGCACTGCTGTTGTTGGTGTCTTGGCAAGTTTTACGTTCAGTAGTTTGCCATTGCTTTCTGAATAACCGGCTCCCATACCAACACGTTATAACATAACGCGACACGGTCTATTATACTTCCTAGGTACTTGAAATTATTTACTTGTTTCAGGGGATGTTCGCAATTCAGCTTCTGATTGTGCTATTAGTGCTTGGTCGTCCGCAAACAGGAGTTCTATAGTTGTGTAATTTGCAGATGGTTCTTCTTCTTTGTTCTCGTCATGCGGTGTTCTTGCGGTATCTGTTTAGCTGGTTTCTTTACATATGTTGTCTATATATGTTATGAACAAGAGAGAGGACAGGACACAATCTTGTCGTACTCCGGATCTTATGGTGAAGGGTTCTGTGTGTCCTCCAGTTGCTTTCACTATGCATTAACTGTTGTTGTATAAGCTTCTACATAGGTTTGTTAGATGTGTTCTCACTCCATATTGTTTAAGAATTTCCCACAGCTTGTTTCTACCCATTCTCAATGACAAATAAATTCAAGGAGAAACCAGCCTTCAACCTTAAATATGACGCAAGCCTAGTCACCCTATAGTCCTTATAAGGACTGTATCCTAGCAAAACAGACGAGTCAGAAGTCAACATTGACCAAAGAAACCGCCAGAGGAGATGGACACAAAGGAGAACAGCTGGCCCATCCCCCAGCTGACGTCACAGGCATAAACGCTTGAAGATCGAAAAGTCAGCTAAAACTGGCGCAGAAAACGAGACAAACTTACCCCGCACCATGAGCCACCACAAATATAATCAATGCAACAGATGCAGGTTGAACGGATGGGAAGCTTTTTCCCCCTACAACTGGAACTGGAATGCAAAAGAGGTCACAAGCTGTGATACCAATGCGAACCACGGGAGAGGCACGCTTGTGAGTGACTATCTGTTTGAAAGATATACTCAAGAGATTTTCATTTAATTAACAAGTGGCAATAAAGACGAAAACTTTAATCTTTTTTTTCTTAAATTAATAGTGGGAAATAAATATTAAAATAATTAATAGCAGGAAACAACCTCTAACAAAATCGTAACAAAGAAAGGTATAAGCTAATAGTATTGGCATTAAACAGTGAAATAGCAACTGAAGAACCCCTTTTCAAGTCATGTGGTGCATTTGGTATACGATGCTAGCCTCATGTCTTAGAACAATGGGAATTCGATGGGAGATGGGGTTAATACCAAACAATAAATATATTTGCATGGATTCAGCCATAAGATGTAATTATTGGCAAACGATATCTTTAGAATACAGCAACCCAATATATTGCTGCTACACTAAAAGAGTTTATAAGGTAAACATATCGAATAGATCATTAATCAGTGACAACATTACAATTCAAAAGAATACGTCCCCATTGTGAATTTCAATAATGAACATACAAACAATTCTTAGGCACAGTTTATTGTACAGCATATTTCGCTACATCTCGCCAGGTGCATACCACATAACATGAAATAAATGAACATATCATCATGTGCCATGCTGATAAGCGTGGGCGGTCTTGTTTCGCCATCTCACACGATCACCAGAGTCGTGGATCAGCTCTGTGTCTTTGTCTCGACCATACCATGTGGCCAAGCAACCTAGGCATTTACTTCTTTGTCTTCCCCTTGTTCTTTTCCCTCAATCTTCACCAGGTTCTCCAATTTATTTCTTCTCATAACGTGTCAAAATATTTTTGACTATCTACTTCTAATTTCTCTAATCTGTTTACGGTTTTCATCTGTTTCTTGTAGGCTTGGCCATCGGTTTTTCTGTCTGACTATGGTATTCTTTGCATTTTCCTTAGAAACCACATTTCGACAGCCATCAGATGTTTTTTCAGCTTGTCTGCTCATTGTCCACGCTTCATTTCCATTCACAAGTGCATATTCTATGTAGCACTTCAACACATATGTTTCCCATAGATGTTGTTTCATGTGGGATTGAGAAATTCAGATTAGGTTAAACGACCAAACACGCCTCGGAGATACGTCATGCTGCTATTTTCTACTAAATATACGTGCATTAGTCTTTAGACATGCGGTCTTTTAACTTGTTTGGTACATCTTTAACCGGCGCTGTGGCTTACGGGATATTGGCACTGTGTTTCATAATTTCCAGACATACCCAGTTGACGATTCAGCAGCGGACGATTTGGCGACAGGCCGCTTTGCGTTGATTTCTATGGCATGAGGCGGATGCCGTTCAGAAAGTAATAGCCAAATACTGAACTATAATTGCCCAGTAAATCACAAACAGGCAATACACTTTGTAAGTCAGAATTAGTTTTATTACAAACCCACTATAACCACGCATTTTAACTTCACGCTAAGAATTATTGCCCTTCTGTCCCCGACATTTTTTAAAAATGTTAAAGTTAAATTGTCCATATTCTTTAAGTTAGGCTAGTACAGCGGTCTTTCCTACCCGCAGATGCATATCGAGTTATAGATGTAGGACTGGAATTCTGTGACTACGAGAGGTCCCGGGTTCAAATCCCGGACGAGCCCCCATATATGCCATAGAGTTTCTGGGTATCCGGTTGAAGATTCTGATTATCAGGTTGAGTGCTGACATAGACTGTTTCTTCTTCTTCTGCGTTCATCTGGAGTTTTTTTCGGACGTGATTGCGTTGTGCCTGTTTACAGCAGAGCTGCGTTCTTGCGCCGTTAGGCCGACACATCCGACTTCTGCGGGCATTTGTTGACCGGGTTAACCTTCCCGGCATAGACTGTTTGAGAGCTGCATGGTTAGATAGATACTACTACTCTTGGCTCTTAATTGTTACAGCAGCCCCCTGGATTCTTTAAATTTGATAATTGATGGCAGGAAACACCTGTTAGTTTACACGCGGCCTAATTGAGCAACACATATATTTCATAGGCCGTGTGCGTCAAGATAACAGAACGACAATCTCGCCACTACTGTACTGGTCTAGTGGCGCTTCGCTGATATCTCTGGAGATGCATGTTCTGTATCTGATAGACATCTCTACTTCTACTTCTGATGACCATTGAGCCTTTGCATCTGATACCGGCTGAAGTCATTAACTACTGGAACCAAACTTGCACAACACGACACGGAGATTTTTCCACAGTCTACTTTACTGAGATGCTACACTTGACAGGTCGATAACAAACTATTTGCTCCACAGATAATTCACAGAAATACATAACAATACTTAAACATACTATTATAAAAGAGCGGCGTAATTTCTAGCCTTTGCTCTGTTGACGAGGACTAGGTCAACACTGAACGAAGTCCAAGTCTAACTGACTTTAAATTGACGTTTTGTTCTCGCCCACAACGTTCAGCCTACTTTTCACGTGTTTGTGAACAATGTCGTGATAGATCACATCGCACGGTCTCCTTCTGTCGACCGCGCTTAATACGTCTCATGCCATGTCCCCAACCTGTATCATCAGGACTATGGCAGGGGTTAACTTGCTGTTATCGCAGCCTGGCCATGGTTGTAGATTCACAGCCATCACTTGGTTCTCACAAACGTATTACTTCTCGTAGGGCATTCAGTATATCAATCTGGTCCATGGTTAGTCCACCCTCTACAAGCCTGTCAGCCTACCCATTTCCTTGTACACTCGCATGAGTGTACTCGCGCGAAAAAAAACTAATCTTTGTCAGCCGTGGACACCCCCCCCCCCACCTAGGACACCAACCACTGTCTTCGGACCCAACCCATCAATATCTTCCCGAGTACCTCTCTGTGAGTCACTAAGGAAATGTGCCCTGTCGTGTCTTATTTTAAAGTGTCGTCCCTGGAGTGAGGGGAGTCAACACCCACATTATATTTTACCCATTTTCAATATCCTGGAGAATCCACTAGCTTCTGTCCAACACACTCCTTCGGTTCATGGACATCTTTTCCTCTCTCTCTATCACTGTCGTACTATTCCCCCTCTCATTCTTCCCCAACGCAACATATTCAATAACTCTTGCTTCTAAAAATTAATAAAGATTAATCTATTAAAAGAAAAGTGTAATGTACGTGAGACGTGTATGCGAAGAAAATGTGTGTTGTGTATTCTAAGGTAAATGTAGAGGTTAGACTACAAAGTTCATGATCAGAGTCCACTCATCATGGCAAGGATTACACGACATCACAAGAATCAGCACAATGGACCTCACCAAATTCCGCGTCTCTCCCGCCAGACATGTCCTTCTCCAGGAGCTTTGATAACCATGAGGTCTGATTCCCATTCAAATCTACAGTCCGGGAATGATACTATTTTTGTTCCTAAAAAAAAACAAAAAAAAACAAAAAAAAAACTGTTCCTAATAGTTTATAGAAACTGAGACCACACAATTCCTGCCCAGTGAAAAATGGAACACTGTCCCATGAAATGACGTTTTTTCCTTCTTGCGAAATGTTCTACAGTTTTCACTCTTAAAACAGGCATTGTATCTAGACTCAAATAGATCTGTTAATTTTCTAGATAACGTCTTAATGTTATGATTTCCTTGATACGTGGAACAAACACTCTCCACTGTTTTGGTTTTATGTAATCTGAAAATCAATCCCTACTGTTCTAGTAATAAGTGGACCGAACATCCATCACCACTGGTATATTCACGAATGGTATGAAAATCAAGACCCATTTCTATGTTGCTGTCCACAGGTAGTGTGAAATATTCTTAGTAATGTTCTCAGTATTTATCCTGTGGGATACTTATATTATTCAGCTCCACCGAGCAATGTTTATCAACTTCTTCTAGCATAGGCCCAGTGAGAAAGTTGCTGGCTAATCTTCCTACACCAAAAATTATCCGGGATCTGAATTTTCAATGGTTCTGTGTTCTTCATCCCAACCAGAGGGAACCTGTAAAATATATAATACAACTGGTGAGAGCCTCCCCGTCACTGATCCTTATTAGATGATCGTGGGCCATCGGCCTCGCTCAGAACAATACAGTGAACCACTCTGTCAGGGACAGATGAGCTCAGCACATAGGTTTTCATCAGGCCAAGACAAGAAAAACAACATACAGAGTGCGGAACCCCCCCCCCCCTCCCCACCAGGGAGCACCCCACTGGAAGATCCCAATTATCCCCCATTACTCAATTCTCAACTAGTAGAGCTTATCAACACTTCACTACTCTATTTTCAACTAACAGAGCTAATCATCACTTCACTACTCTAGCTAGTTTCAACCATGCTACTGCCTAAATTAATTAGGACCAATTATACAATATGTTCTACCTTATACAACACCGCAGTTCTACTAAATCACATCTACATTTGCCATGACAGGCACGTGTAAAATTAAATCCAATTAATTCGCACACGGTAGACATTATTAAAATCCATAACTGCAGTGCCAAAGCACTTCTGCCTAAATCAACGGTTTGAGTTACACTGTGTCACCAAATCGTGATCTTGGCAAACGCCTTGAATTGGTCACGTGACGTTTTTGTAATGTCCACATAGGTGTTATTAGGGGCAGATCATCCATTGTCAGAAATCTTATGTCCCTTTGGCTTAATCAATGTAAGAATTGTCTTTCCTTGTTTTGACACCCAAAACAAGCTAGTGTGTTTCTGCATTCTCCCAACAACAGACTCTCTTTGATCCGGCTGGTCGGCAAAATGACCTTGTTTTTTCTGTACCGGTTAAAAACAAGTGTGGCCTTGAAAACACGCCGTGAAGCAAACTGTCTGTATTATCATCATCTGGTTAATCCATGGTGATCTCATGACATGCCCGAGCGAAGGTATGTGTCTCGAGCCATGTTATTGCTTTACTTACGGCCATGACTTCCCTAGTCAGACTGCCTGTGGTCAAGACAAAAGCACCAGAATCTTCCTTCACAATTCTCTCTACTCTGCATTTTCTGTCTAGTTGAAAGCAAACTGAAAAGGATGTACAGAACTCTGTAGGCACTTGCAACCTCGCTAGGTTCTAAGTCCTCAAGTGAATACACCTGTTGAAGAATGTCTTTGGCTTGACCCATCCACGACTTTCCTCTTTTTTTTTTAATGCTGCCCTTTACCTTCTTAATTTCACCATGCAGTTGATGTTGTGTGTTTGCGTTGACTCTGAGGTAGGCACGTGCTCGGCAAAATTGTATTATAGCCCCTGTCACGGGACCACTGTCGTTAACGATAAGATATAAGATGATAAACTAACAAGAAACAGTTTGTATTCACAGCTGCAATTGTTTGTTACTAGTGGAGAAACACTCATGTCGGATTAAAGGAAACTACAAGTCTTTGAGAGTTCCCTAGAAAAGGGGAATCTATCGGCATTGTTTGATGTATCGTCGTTCGAGAGAAAAAGCCTGTTGAGTTCGTGGTAGGAGGGGGGACAACTATTCTTTTGAAGTTGGGAACAGATTGTCTGCCGCTGAGGCCACCTGGTGTTTACATTGAATGACGCCACTAGGACAATCCCCGACTGTATGAAAAACAGAATTTGTTACCGCTAGTGTGAACAAGGGAGTTGACCTAGGCTGAAGTGTCTGACCAGCTCGGTTTTAATATAGAAAAGAATCTAGCGTGTTCTGTATCAATTAACGTTGAGGAACATGTGTCTTTCGTGGAAAAGTGTAGATTCGATTCAGGATAGAGCCGAGTGTTCATAAGGTATTTACTAAATAGCATTTAGATGTAAATAATGTAGGATAGTCTAGTGATTGATAGAGCTAGAACTTGAACATAGTGTTGTTGCTTTGTGGTTAGGTATTCAAGGAGTGTCGGCGACAGTAGGCAATCACATTGTTAAAACTAACTAGTGTGAGAGGTCAATTAGCTCAGCTGGTTGGAAATAGTGAAGTGGGATGATATTTAGAAGGATTGAGGATGGTTGGGGGATAGGGGAAATGTCCAATGGTGGGATCTTCCAGAGGGGGTCTACTGGGGTTCTGCACTTTACATTTGGTCTTTCCTTGTCTTACCCTAATTAAGACCGATGTGATGAGCTCCTCTGCCCCATGACAGAGTTTGGTTCACTGTCATATATCTGAGTGAGGCCGTCGGCCTACACTCATCTAATAGGGGTCAGTGTCCGGTTGCTCTCACCAGGTGTGTTCTCTCTCTTTCACAGGTTCCCTCAGGTTACAAAGAAAAGAAGCTGAAACATCACTGTTTACTATCATGGATAAATTAGTGCAGGAAGAGTTGTTCAGCAGCTTTTGCACTGGGCCCATGATAAAAAGGGTCTGAAGGAACATGGCTCGGTTGAGCCAAAACATATAAGTATCCAGCAGATGACTTCTTAGTGATAGGGATCATGGAAGTCAGTAGTGAGATTATTTTTCCAAACCACGTGTGAACAGAACACTAGTGATTGTTTTCCACATCACATGTAGAAAGAACCATAGTGAGTTTCTAAGGAACAGGAACAATGAACCTGGTGCTTTTACCAAATTACTAGATTCCCGTGGGACTGTAAACAATAACAGTGTAATTGTGAAACGGTAGGACCTTTAGGAAATGAAATCACGTTATTTCAAGGGACAGTGTTCCGTGTTTTCACAAGGCAAGGATGTTTTAAGTCTCAGAACAGTAGGGACATTTTAATAGCATGGGGTGTGATCGATTCAGGATCAGTATCGGACTATATCCGTGATTGGTGACCACGTATCTGGGTTATCAAAAGCTACTGGAGGAAGTCAACATCTAGCAGGAGGGACACATCGTTTGGTCAGGTTATCGTGTACTGAACTATGATGATGTTGTGGGGTCCTTACAGGGATGATCAGACTTTGCTCCTGAGCTGTTCGGTCTGATTCTGCAGATACACTAGAGTACACGACATACATTCTACACATACACTTCTCACATACATACATACACTTTTCTTCAAACTCTTTCGCTACCGTGCGCCCATCTGTGGACAGAATGGATTTGCTGTAATGGCAGTCCGCCCTTTTCGTCCCACAAAATGATCAGTGGTTTATTTCACATATTTCTGCTCCGTTTCGGAATTTTAAGTTACAGTAAACTAAAAAGTAGTACAGCCGAAAGATCTCTACGCCATCTTTGAGCGGTCAATCGTTTTCTAATTTTGGATTCTTGTGAATTTTTAGTTTTAAGGTAGTGTTAATTTGTTTGTTTTGGTTTTTCACAATGGAAACGCCCACCAGTTTGCGTCCACGTAGTATGACTAGAGATCAAGCTAGATTATTGTTTATAATAATATGTGAATGTGAATATTTAGAAAGTAGTTTTAGTTGTGTCTAAAGTTTTAGCACGTGGTGATAAAGAAAAACCAGTGAATGTTCGTCAACAGCTGAGTGTTTGACAATGAAGCACGAATGGCTGAAGTTTACGTCTGTCATTATTGCTATGGGACTTGATCCAAGACCATGTATCAAAGACTACCGGTGTACAAGTGCACATTTATATACTCCTTGGTATGTGGCACTGCCACTACGTTTCCCAGTAATCAATTAGAAAATTATAATATATTTATCACACCATGTTTCATGTATGTCAACCTGAGGGTACCCCAAAAAAAAAAAATTTGGTAGTGAAAGAGTTAAATTAATGTGTTATTAATTTTTGGAAGCTAGAGTTGTTCAGTATGTTGATTTGGGGAAGTGTGAGAGGGGGCATGAGCTAGTGGAGAGAGAGAGAGAGAGAGAGAGAGAGAGAGAGAGAGAGAGAGAGAGAGAGAGAGAGAGAGAGAGAGAGAGGTATCCATTGACTGAAGGAGTGTGGTGGACGGAATCTGGTGGATTCTTCAGAATAATGATATGGGGTTAAAAATAATGTGGGTGTTGATTCCCCTCACTCCAGGGACGACACTATAAAGGAAATCCACGACAGCCCCCATGGTTGGAAAATTAAGAAGGTAGCGCATCCCCCTGCATGCTGTATCTCTTGTACACCCAAGTATAATACGCATAGCTTCGTTCTGTACGTTCTTCATCCTTTGCATCTGCTTATGGTTGAGAGTCAAGATCGCATACTGAAAAACGGAAAGGACCAGTCCTTTGTATAGAAGACACAGATGGCGCTGCCCAGTGTTTACCACCGGCAAAAAATTTATAAATAAAAATAAAGCGAAGAAGTAGTTGATGACATAGAAAATTCTACAACTAATAGACATTAGAAGAAACAAGTAGTGAAAATCAAAATGAATATAACAGATTTACGCAAAGAAATAGTGCAAAAATATAAGACAGCAAAAGAAGTCTGGCTAAATAATCGGTGCAAGGTGCTTGTTAAGCAATAGCGAAAATACAAAAAAAATATGTACAAAAAGATACAGAATCTACCAGGTATTAGGGAGCAAACAGTAGCTAGTTGTTTGAAAACAAAAGAAGGTAAAATATGAATGGACCAAGAATGAGGAAATTTAAAGGTGGACAGAATTTTAAAAAGAGTTATATGATGACAAAGGCAGATAAGAAACAAACACTATTAATGTGAAGGACTACCAATGCTGAAAACAGACACTGAGTATGCTATACAGCACATGACATTGGCAAATGCTCGTGGTCAGGTAAAATAACTGCCTAAAACAAAAGCTATCAATGAACTGGGTACAGAAGTAATAACAACATCGTTGAATTTCATCTGCAAATGTGGATATGTACCTGACGATCTCTTGAAGTCTATTTTCATAGCTCTAAAGCAGTGTTTCTCAACCAGTGGGGAATTCCCCCCCCCCACCCAAGGGGGGATTTTGGGGTTTCCAGGGGGGGGGGGAGGAATTAAGGTTATTTCAAGATCGCGGGACACGGGCCAAAAAAGGTTGAGAACCACTGCTCTAAAGAAAGAAGTTTGGTGTAATATATTCTGGAGAGCGTGGCACAATTAGTTTAACGAGAAAAAGAATTCTCAAGGGCAATGTAGAGTCAGTCTTGATTTACGGAAGTGAATCCAGCACAGAAGAATGATGAGAACACCATGGGCAGATATAGAGCGTAATGGAGATAACTAAAGAAATTAACTCACAAAAGAACTGACTGCTCGCATCAGAAGAAGGCACTCCACATTCATTGGACAGGTCACGAGAAGGGAAAAGCTGGAATTCGTCATGACAATAAGAAAGTTGGGGGGGGGGGGGGGGAGAGAGAAGAAAACCGAGAAAAAGATGTTAGACAGCTTGACGTCATGGCATGGCTTTATGAGAAATTACTTGCTACACACAAAACAGAAGGCTTTGGATAGACATGACAACCAACGCCACCATAATAATATTAATAATAATACATGTAATAGAATGTTGACACTTTGCTTTTAAATGTTTATAATTCAGCGATTTGCGACTAATTATGTGCATCAAATTTGGCTTTACTGGTGATTAATTGAAGTATGAAAATTATATCAATGACTCATCCGAAACAAAGGGAGTAAGAAAAGTTGTTATAGGACCCGAACCCAAATACTGTTTTCTATTCGGAGTCATTCAAAGAATCGAAGTGAAATAAAATCATAATAGAAACAAATAGTGGGATACCCAACAATGATTCCACTCAGACCAGAAGCTAATTCTGAATATGATGAATGATGTCCCAAATAAGTTAACTTAATTTCAAACAGTCGTGGGTGCAGCAGCATTGTTAATCTTATATAGAATAAACACCCAGTCCAATTCATACATGACATGTCGTCACGAGCACATGGCTGGTGAGTGATAAGCCAATTAAAATTATCTTTTTGTCGTAACAAATTTATTGCATAATTGTTACAACCAAAGCTGTAAAAATATGTCAATACACATTGTTGTATTCATAATAATAATTTGATAATAATAACCAAGTTTTAACCATGTAATAAGTGTTTCTATATATAGGAGCTATTGTAAACAAACAAAAGCTAGTTTCGGCAGACGAATCTTGCGGTCTAACGACACAAAAATCTGGTCACCTTTTTCGGGATCTTTAACTTTTGTTATTAAGACTTGACTTGATACTGGCGAGGAATATAACGGCAAACGGGACCGGTGATAAGGGCAAGTGTTTTCTTTTTGCACATGGTGTTGGTGTTAAGTCTTAGCTACATTATCATTAACTCGAATCTTGTAATGAGTACACCGACAAACAAGTGTCTTATTGACTTACTCACGCGTAATGTAATGTCTGTAAAGTAAAAACAACCGGTGTTTCGAGTAACTCAGTAACGCCTCTCAAGGTCAGTAACGCAATAATAATAATAATAATAATTAGGAATGAAATTCAACTAAATGTAATAGTATTATTATTATGATTGTTTATATTTATATTATGTAACTTTGTTATAACTCACTGGAGCATTGTATCACTCAGTTTTCCTGACCATCTCTTCCATTATACTTATACCTATTCAGTCCATACACATGAAACAAAACAAGAACTGAAGAAGCTTAAGTTAAGTTATTTATTCATTATGAAACGTGTTGATGAAATTAGCAGTTTATTAAGTTTAGGACATTGACTAAACTATTACTTTTTGTGCATGATTTATAATTCTTTAGTAATTGTGCTAGTTTACAAAAAATAAAGCCAGCCAAAAGTGACCCTTTGATTCGTAATAATTGTATATATTATATATGATAATATGTTATAATATTTATCATCTATGTGAAATACATATCATAACACTCATATAACAATAAGATGGATTTTATTGATATTACACGCTTACTATAGATTTCTGAACTTATTCCTTTCCACATGCTTAATATTAATTATTATCTCTACATGTCACATTAAACTGTAAAGGTCTAGTTATCACTTTAACTCTCTCTATCTCAGACAATTAACATTCTGTCTGTGACTTTGTTGCATCCTTATTTCAAACACCTACAATGTTAGCTCCTTTTAATCCATACAGTTGTGACCTGTTACTTTACTTCACTCTATTCCATTTAGTTTCTTAACTCCTATATATCAGGTACATCTAATTTTAACCATGTCTATTGTAGTCAGTAGTTGCTCTAAATCTATTGTAGTTGTTACCTTAGCTTAGTAGCTCTTCCAGTCACAGACAGCTGTTTTATTAATCAACTCTCAACTCACTTATAGTTATAGATTTAACCCCCTGAATCAGACAGTTGTTATTAAATCTTCATCTGTGCCTTCTGTATTATTATTTTAACTACTCTTGACCCAGACAACACAAAGGGAGTTGACATTATTTTGAATCAACAGAGCGCTAAGACAGTTAAAGGATTTTGGACAAGCACTAAGACAGTTAAAGGATTTTGGACAATCTCAAATGGAGTGTTATTAGTGAAACTCCAAATTAAATTTATGGATTTTAATATGATACAGGCATATGCTCCTACAGCAGACAACACATAAGAAGATATATACATATATATTATCATCATTTAGACATGGCTTTCGACGAATGCAACAATTTTGAATCAACAATCTTCAGTGCCAAAGTAGGCAATGAAAAAGTGAGCTTATTGACTGGTGGCTATGGCCTAGGTGATAGGAATAAAATAGGTGACAGATTAATAGTGTGAGAAGAATATCGTGAAATAATAATAGGTAACACCTGGTTCAAATACTTTCCTTGACGATTATGGTTGAGGAAAAGCCCTAGAAATAATATTGGCAATAAAATTGACTATATACTGATCCCAAAGAGATTCAGAAACAGTTTAGTAAGAGCAAAAACTAGACCAGGAAAAGATGGACATAGCAAAAGGTGAGGTAAAGCTTAAAACTATAAAGAAGACCCTAAAGAACATCAAGTTAGATCTAGCATTAATTAAAACAGACAAAAGATATTAGAGAAAGGTACACTGTTACTGTACAGACCAGATATAATGCCTTGGAGATCATACAGACTATTGATGAATATTGGGACATGGTGTGGGAATCAATCCAACAGACATCAAAAGAAATAATTCCACCTAAACATAGAATCACAAAAATGAAATGGATGACACATGAAATTATGCAGATGATGAATGAAAGAAGACAGAAAAGGCAAGATGAAGAAGAATATAATAGAATACATAAGGAAATAGTAAATACATGCAAGTAGGCTAAAGAAATCTGACTGAATCAACAATGCACGGAGATTGGGACAAACTATACACTAACAAGTAGGAAAACATAAAATACTAGCTGATGTTTAAAATGGAGGAAAGGCACAGTATTAGTGACACAAGAGGATATAGTTAATAGATAGGTAGAATACCTGGAAGAGTTGTATGATGTTAGGAAACCAGATGTAAATGTTCAAGACAAAGGTACCAGTACTGACCTCACCCGTCCAGTATATAACTTCTTGAGAACTTTCTCATCTGCTCCCCACGTTGTACCAGCAAGCTTTTTCATGATTGCCATTCTTTGCCTTGCTCTTGTTCGATTTTTCTCAACCTGTGTTTTCCATGTCAGGCGACGATCAAAGGTGACTCCTAGATAGTTTGGATATTCTTCATGGCGCAATATTTTTCCATTCAATACCAGCTTAGGTTGCTGAGTTTTATTTGAGAGGGAGAACACTGTGCATGTTGTTTTCTCCTCACTTATCTTCACTAGCCATGATTTTGACCAGTCCTCTAGCGCTAATAGGGCTTGCTGTATTCTGCTGTCAGCTGTACTAATATATTCTTCAGATGTCCATATGGCTAGGTCATCTGCAAAGGATGATGTGTGTACTCTGGCTGGAATATTTTCCGTGATGTCATTTATATATGCTAGGAATAATGTTGGTGAAAGAACTCTTCCTTGGGGGACACCTTGCTCCAACAGCATCATTTTGCTGTTCTGTCCTTGTACTTTTGTCCTGGCAGTTCTGTTCTCAAGGTAGTGGCTGATCCATTTGTACATTTTCCCACAAACATGCATTTTTTGCAGTTTTACTTTCAGTCCTTCCTTCCATACTTTATCAAATGCTTTTTCTAAATCTATCCAGACCGCTAGTGTGTGCTTTTTCTCTTGGAAGGCATCCTCTATTTTCTGAGCTATATAGGTTATTTGATCTTCAGTGGATCTGTACTTTCTAAGTCCTGCTTGGTGTGGTGTTAAGAGTTGGTTTTCTTCCAGATGCCATGTTAACCTGCCATTGATAATGCGTTCCATTAATTTTCCTACACAGCTAAGTAGACTGATAGGTCGATAGCCATTTGGTTCTTCCAGGTCTTTTCCTTTCTTTGGGACTGGTATTAGTATAGCTTCCTTCCATGCCTGTGGGACTATTCCCTTCTTCCAGCTGTAATTTAGGACTGCTAGTAGTTTCTTTTTTGCCTTAGTGCCTAGTCCTATTAGCATTTCATTTGTGATTCCATCCTTTCCTGGTGATTTCTTCTTTTTCAGGGCATTCATTGCCTGTTCCATTTCTTCCATTGTTAGATTTGCCATCATATATTCTGCTGCTGTCTCTGTATTACTATGATGTGTCTGTTTATCTTTGATTGCTTTCTTCTGTTCAGTTGTAATATCAATGTGGTTTGCACTGGCATAGTGTTCCATTAGTGCATTTGCAGCCTTTTTTCCTGTAAGCAAGGCATTTCCTTGTTTAATTGTTATTTGTTTGTTTCTAGGTCCTTCATTGTTCATGGCTTTCACTAGTTTCCATAGTTTGTTTCCATCCCTGTCAAAATTCAGGTTTTCTGTTTTTTCCCTCCAACAATCTCTTGTTGTTTGATTTACTGTTCTTTTATATTTTGCTGAGATGGCTTTGAGAGGGATGTTCTAAAATTTTATCATTTCATGATAATCATACCATTTTACGCGCATGTTCTTAAACATCTGGTGTGCTGATACCGAGGTTTGGGGTTCAGCCCCAACACTGGACAGCTGAACTAAAATGTTGACCTGTCATCCTTGACTTGGGGATGTAAATTACAAGTACCTCTGAAGTCGGAGTGGATTCACCTGATGGTGAGGGACACTGTTAATAGGGAAAGCTAATTGACACGCAAAATTCAGTCCATCACTACCAAACATAGTGTGTATGGACTATGCTTGAGTTCAAAACGAGCGAGCGAAGAAAAAAAAACCAAACAAACACACAAACAAAAATACCATTTAACCAGAACTAAAATAACATTGTTTACTTTATTTGTACATTTAGGCATGATCTGTTTCTTTGATATCACCATGATTCTGTCTTCCTATTGTTCTAGCAAAGGCCCACCACATTTTGCCTTTTTTACAGCCACTGTATCTATCATTTCCTGTGGTTCCTTCTGACTTGTTGCTATCAAGAGTATCAGCATAATGTATGTTATTTATATCATGTCCACCAACCAGGATCACTGGCATATTTTCTGTAGAGCTCATTATATGTTCACTGTACAAAGAACAAATCAGGGGACATTACATATTCTTGTCTGACACTCTTTTTTATGCTCTAAAATGTTCCAAAAAGTTAGTTCGTTCTTATGACTGCTGTTTGCTGCCAATATATGCTCTTTATTATTCATAGATCTTTGCCGCGAATGTTGACTTGTTCTAGTAGTTTGATTATTTCCTCATGTTTCGCAATGTCAACCGCTTGTGTGTAGTCTATGAAGCACAAGTGTAGATGTGATTTTACTTCTATAGCTCTTTCTGTGTCCTGAGAATTTATATGATATTATCTGTGTTCTTTCCTGCCACAAATCCACATTTAGTTAGTTAGTTATCAGTTGGGGTATCTTCGTTGCACTCCGGACATGTCCATAGGTGCTCAGATCCTCCCCCCAGCATATGCATCAGCGTCCGGTGGCTAATAGTGCCAGTTCTGTGTTGGTTGACGAGGCGCTTTGTTTTCCCGATGTACCTCTCGCGTCTGGCTGTGCCGATTCTTACTCCCAGGTCTTTCATCCTGGAAAGCGATGTGGAATCACTGGCGTCAAAATCCTCTGTTCTCGCCATATCTTTAAGGGCGTTAATAACATCGGCACGATCCATGGGCTGGCCATCTACAGGGGGTGCAGAGCCAGCCAATTTATCAGCTCGTTCATTTCCCTCGACTCCCGCATGTCCCGGGACGAAGATGAAGGTGACTTTGCGGACAACAGACTTCCGCAGCGACTCAGTCCACTGTCTACGTACAGATCCAGCTTCGACCTTCTGAATCATGCTCATTGAATCACTTAGTACACACACGTTGGTATAATGCTGTGATTCCAGCCATATGAAAGCCTGTGTAACTGCCATCACCTCCATCGTCATGCTGCTCGTGGTCATGGAGTGGGCACCACTGGATTCTTGAACGGTTCGGCCCGCTGAGCGGGCTGTAAATGCCCACGCACTTCTCTGCTGCTTTACAACAGATCCATCTGTATAGATGAGTACTTCGGGACTATCTGAGTGATCATAGATGAGCGCGTTAACCTCTGCATTGACAGCGGCAGGGTTCTGCTCTCTGCACCGTCTGTCGAGTGTGATAATGCAGGAGAAGGTACACTTAAAAGCTGGAGGCACCGGCACCCATTCCTTGCCGGGGTTGATACTGGTAAGACTGCAGACCTGTCCGACGACATCTTCCGCCCGACCCATCCATGATTTGCCCCTCTTTAGCCTGTCACCCTTTTCTCTGAATACAGCGTCATGCAGAGGGTGCTGCTCATCTGCACTTATTTTTAAGTATGCACGAGCTCTCCAGATCTTGATCCTGTGTTCCATTGTCGGGAAGTCAAGGAGGTATCTCATTGCTACACAGCTGGTGTCTCTCGTGCAGCCCAAAATGATGCGCATGGCTTCGTTTTGTACCTTTTCAAGTCTTCCAATCTGTGTAGGGCTGACAGTGAGGATGGCCAGGGCATACTCGATGCGTGAAAGCACAAGTCCTTGGAACAGAAGTAATAGCAGTCTTTGCTCGATATTGGCACTCGCCATGACTCTCATTGCTGCCAAACCTTTTCGAGCCTTCGTTATGACATAATCGACATGATCTCTGAAGGACAGGCTACGATCAAGCCTCACGCCAAGATATGTCATTGACTGGGTTCTACTCAGAATGCTCCCATCCATTCTTACTGCCGGCAGGTCTGTTTTCACAATATGGTTGTTTAGTGAGAACCATGTAACCGTTGCCTTTGCAGGGTTGACAAGGGCATCGGCATCAGCACACCATGAGGAGATGGCCACTAGAATGGCCACTCGACCAGGCGACTCTGACAGCATCATTGACTTGGCTCTGGTGTCGCCCACCATCGCACCAAGGTGCCGGTGGGGCACACTGGGATACCACGATAGTGACCATTACCCTTGTGTCATCCTGATCAAGAAAGACGGGGCCATGAGTCAAAGAAACAAGACCAATGCCTTGCCGTACGACACCACTGGTCAAGACGCCATAAGCAAGATCAGAAGAAGGAAACTAACTTCCTCCCGTAGGAGACAAGAAAGATGGCTGCAGCCACCATGGTGGAATGGAGAGGTCGAGAAGGTGTGGCTGGGAAAGAGGCAGGCTGTCAAAGACTGGCAAAAGGCCAGAAAGGCTAACATGCCACAGGTTGAATTGGCGAACCTGAAGACTGAGGTCGTTAGGACGACGACTTTATTCAAATCCTGCGCCAAACAGGCCAAGGCCGACAAATGGGACGAGTTCTGCAGGAAGGTGTGCTCCGAGCAATCTCTTACGACATTCTGGCGCCTCCACAAGAGCATGAACGGTGCTGCACAACGTAGGGGTATTCCAGACTTTCAAGGCACAGACCTCGCATGGAAAAAGTCGGATGCGGATAAAGGTAAGGCCCTTCTTGCACGCTACATAGAACAGACTGACCAGAAAGACAAGCCCGCCAGACAGAGGACCACAACAACACTCTCTCAGTTGTGCGAGGGGGTCGGGACAGACGAAGAATGGACGATCACAGTTGACATATTGCGTGCGATGCTCAAGAAATCACCTAACACCGCCCCAGGCCCAGACGGCATCCGATATGGTGACCTAATGGTGATATCAGATGATGACATGGAAGAACTGGCCAGAGAATTCAACACCAGTATCCAGAGGGCTCAGGTCAAAGAAGAATGGCTACACAGCTACCTGCTGCCGCTGCCAAAACCGAACAAAGACCACTCCAAGATAAGCGGCTACAGAATCATTACGATGCAGAATACTGTTGGCAAGCTACTGGAGAAAATTGTAGCACACAGACTTGCTTGGGACTTGGAACAGCTCGGCTGCTTCCCAAATCCACATTATTCATCACTAATATCTGGGTTCATCTTATTTCTTAGTTTTCTCATAATTATTCTCAGTAACAGCTTTGTCGTGTGACTCATAATACTTATTGTGTTATCTTATTTCTTAGTTTTCTCATAATTATTCTCAGTAACAGCTTTGTCGTGTGACTCATAATACTTATTGTGTGATGACCTTCACACTCTAAAATGCCTGGTTTCTTTGACAGGGTTATACATTGGCACTTTGCCGTCTTGACAGACGATAGTTTGTTACATTGTGCTTCAAAAAGGCATAATAACTACAACCCACGGAGGTAGCGAATGTGACTGATAAGGCCAATTCGCGCTGTAAATGTTCATCCACAGTGGATGCATGTGAACACATGGTCATTTCCACCATCATGCACCATCTTATGTCTCGCTCGCTTGGTGTATGACTTATTTGCAATCATTTTCTCCTTTGTCTTTATTCCATTTCTGATATTTGGCCTCCATGCAACACGATCAGCGGCGACTTGCTCACAATGCATTATCAATGCCTATATCAATCATGTCGCGCTTACACACGTCTTTGTATCGTAGTAGAGGCCGACCCTGAAATCTCTTACCCATCTGTAATTCAACAAAAAAGATGTTCTTTGGTATTCTACCATCATCCATCCTCCTAACGTGTCCTATCCATCTAAGTTTTACAAAGACTGAGCATGGAAAAAACCGTCACACAACCTGATCTTTTCAATACTTCAGTATTTGTGATTTTGTCATACCACTTAATACCAAGTATTCTTCACAGACACCGCATATGGAAGCTGTTTAAACATTTCTCTTGGTGTGAGTAAGTTGATCAGGCTTCACTGCCATAAAGAAGAGTACTAAGGACACAGGCTTGATAGACAAGGACTTTTGTTTTGGCAGTAAGCTTCATGTTCTCCCAGACTCTTTTTGTTAACCTGTTCATTGTTGTTGTTGCCTTACCAATCCGGATGTTGATTTCCTGGTCAAGGGATAATTTGCTATTTACCACTGATCCTAGATATGTAAAATGGTCTACTATCTCTAGTTCGGCGTCGTCAATAAAGATAGATGGTACTCCATGTGCACCTTGTGACATAATCTATGTCTTCTTTTTGCTATTTGTTAAACCAAATTCAGAACAAGCATTGGAGAATGCAGATAGTAGACATAATTCTTCCTTAGAGTGTGTCGTAATTGCAGCATTATCTGCACAAAAGCAACTCTCTGATCAGTACCCTCCTAATTTTGGTCTTGGCCTTCAATCTCTGAGCATTGTACAGGCCACCATCTGAGCGTGAGTGAATGTATATACCACCATCCTGATCACGAAAGGCATATTTCAGTAGAAGTGAAAAGTATATTCCAAAGAGGGTGGGAGCTAGCACACAACCTTGCATAACTCCACTATTGATTTCAAACTCTTCTGAAGTTGAGCCATCAAACTTGATTATATCCTTCATGCCTGTGTGGAACGATTCCACAATGGACAGAAGAGTTGGTGGGCTACCGATCTCCTTTAGTGCCTTGAACAGACCCTCACGACTGACCAAATCAAATGCCTTTATGAGGTCGATGAAGGCAATAAACAGTGGCTGATTCTGTTCACTGCATGTTTCTTGCATTTGTCGCAATGAGAATATCATATCAATGGTAGACCTGTTCTGTCAAAAGCCACACTGTGATTCTGGGTAGACTTGATCTCCCAGGAATTGAAGTCTGCGCAGAACAATTCTAGCAAATATTTTCCCAACAATACACAGAAGTGAGATACTCCTATAGTTGTTACAGTTGCTCCGATCTCCCTTGTTCTTGTACAATGTTATGATGCTTGAGTCTTTGAAATCCTGTGGGACTTGTCCTTCTTGCCAGCATAGCTCTATTAGCTGGTGGATCTATAGAGTGAGTGTGTCTTGCCCACTCCTGATAATCTCTATGGGAATCCCATCCTTACCTGGAGCCTTGCCAGATGCAAGTTCATTTATAGCACACTTAACTTCTGTTATGGTGGGAAGTGTGTCCAGGTGGTCAAGAGTTGGTAGGGCCTCTATGGCATTGAGGGCATCATCCGCTAGTTTGGTCTCACTTGAGTAAAGCTCCAAATAGTGCTCTACCCATCTATCCATCTGCTGTTTCTTATCAGTGATGATTTCTCCAGTCAAGATTTTCAATAGTGCACTTCTTTTGATCATTGGACCACAAGCTTTCTTTATCCCTTCATACATGCTTCTGATGTTTCCCTTATCACTTGTGATTTGAATGGACTCACATAACTTGATCCAACAGTCATTTGCACACTGCCTGGCAGCCTTTGCACATCTTTCCTAGCTTGCTTCAGCTCACTGAGCATGTTACGCATTGTTCTTTGCTGGTTTCTTAAAAGAACTAGCTTCTTTTTATCAATCAAGGGCTGCAGAGTCTGGCTGTTTGCCGCAAACCAGTCCTGCCTCTTATGATCCACGTGCCGTACACCCCTATCGCTGTTCTATAAAGAGTTTCCTTAAGTTTACCCCACTTTTCACTTGCTGTACAATTTTCTGATGTATCAGTGAAAGCGTCTTCAAGTTGCTGTTGGAACTCAAAACACTTATTAGGATCATGAGTGTTAATAATATTAATCCTGGGGCTAGATTTGCGTTTAGCTGTGTGGATTCTCTTTGGTCTCAGTCTAACCCTTGCAGCAACCAAAGAATGATCCATGTCACAGTCAGCACTGTAGTAACCTCGAGTTAATGATGTTTGGTTCAGATGTTGTCTCAGTGTGATGATGAAGTCCAGCTGATGCCAATGGCCGGATCTTGAATGATTCCGTGTGACCTTATGCAGCTCTTTTGTTTTTAAAACAAAAAAGAGTTTGTAATATATAGGTCATTTCTGGTGCAATGCTCAGCAGCCTTTGCCGATTTTCATTCATGCGACCGATGTTGTATTTTCCAAGGTACATTGGCCATGAACTGGAGTCCTTGCCCATACGAGCATTGAAATCACTGAGCATATAAATATAGTCGGATTTTGGAACTGCCTAGATCATAGAGTCTAACACCTCACAGAATGAATCCTTCACATCATTAGAGGAAGTGAGTGTTGGTGCATATGCAGTGATAATGGTGGCAAAACCACAAGAGGTTGCCAAGCACTGGGATAATAGTCTTTCATTACCTGCAGCTGGAATTTCAATCATTCTCAGTAGCGAATTCATCACTGCAAAGCCCACACCATGTTGCCTTTTTTATGCCTGCCCTCTATCCTTCCAAAACAAGGTGTAATAGTTTTCCCTGAGTGACCCTTCCTAAGCGAGGCGAGTCTCCAGTAGGCCAGCAATATCAATGTTAAGACAATTGAGTCTGGCATTAATCACAGACGTTTTTCTCACATCGTCAATATTCATCAGGTCAGTGGAAAATCCTGGACACATGGTTCTTACATTCCAGGTTGCAAGCCATAGCTTGAGGTTTCTATTTTTTCTTTTTAGTAATACCTGGTGCATTGGTTTTACAGCCTGCGATTCAGATTTTGTCCTAGCCCCTAGCACCCACTGAAGCAGGCAGGCTGTGGCGGATCAGCACCCAATAGGCCGGGGGCTGCCTGGCTTGAGGCGGGCGGTAGCTGACCAGTCCGGGAAGGCTAACTCGGTCAACAAACGCCCGCTGAAGATGGATGTGTTGGTCTAATGGCGCAAAAACGCAGCTCTGCTGTAAACAGGCATAACGCAATCACGTCTGAAAAAACTGCCCGGATGAATGCAAAAGAAGAAGAAGAAGAAGCTGACCAATGACATCTGTAGGTGTCTCCCACCGTCAGAGGCAACCCGTGGCACCCCATGTCTATGCAAATTGACAAGGACTTATAACCCATAACTGCTACCTCTCGCTTTCATTCCGAGACCGGTTAAGACCAGGGATGGAGTTATACCTCTCCACAGCACAAAGCCTGGGCTAAAATATAAAGACCATGTGTTGCCCATGCAGCATGATCCCTCTCTCGGCCTACCTAGTTCACTCCAGAGGAATGGTAACACTAATACATCTGTAACAAGACAAGCTGCGGAAGCTGCCAGATCAGCAAAGCAGTGCTCTAACTGTCCGCCTGTCGGAGCTTCAATCCTAGACCAGCTGCAAACCAATGCCTGGTCTGCCCTGCCATGATATTTTGTCTTTATGTTGCATTTCTTCACACCAGGATAAGGCTTGTACCCTCCCAATTGCGCCCGAAGCCGTTGGCACAATGTGGGGTGTCAGGTTTGGCAACATTCGGCACTAACAGAAAGCAGGTAGTACCGTCTACTGTCATACGGTAGCTCAGTCATATCTGACTAAGACCTACTCTAGACAGTTATACAGATGGATTTTAATAGGTCACTAGGAATGTATCCACTATTATAACTATTATAGATGTCATTTAGAAATTTGTCAATATTTTAATTCCAAAATCTCCTAGAGCCTCAATTTCCTCCAAGGTAATGTTGTCTAGACCGGGTGCCTTTTCTTTCTTTACGTGACGTAGTGAAACTTAAACTTCTGCTGCAAGTATTTGTGGACATATATGGCATTGCAGCTTGGGCAACAGCAGCTACGTCAAACTTTAACAAAATAAGTAGAGTCCAAAATCA
Source organism: Cepaea hortensis (assembly GCA_963921405.1). Classification (NCBI taxonomy): domain Eukaryota; kingdom Metazoa; phylum Mollusca; class Gastropoda; order Stylommatophora; family Helicidae; genus Cepaea; species Cepaea hortensis. Next base: position 110,876,846 of record OY992878.1, read on the forward strand.
AGGAATGCGAATCATAACTGGAAGCCTGAAGACAACGCCTATTAATGAACTAGAAAAGATCACTTGTTTACAACCAATGCAGGATAGAAGAGATAGTAGAGCCCAGCAACAAGCAGAAAAATTTAGAAGATTGACAGACCACCCTATGTATAAAAGGTTTAATGGTTTTGGAAAGGGAAGACTGAAGCATAGCAACTTAGTAGAAACTGCAAAATGAAAGATTAGGGCAGATCCTATACTTAACATATCAACAGTCAAACCCATTTACAATGCACACAAGTTACCAGCTTGGAGACAGCAGCAACTGCCTGAGATGATAGCAAACATTCCTGGTATTGAGAAAAAGAACACTCAGCATGAAACCGAAAGAAGAGAAATAACCCTAAACTACATAAAAGAACATTACCCAAGTAGCAATTGGACCCATGCATATACAGATGGATCAGCCAAAAATTCAATAGAGAATGGAGGAGGAGGAATTCTCCTAAATTTAAAAAATGGAGTGAAAAAAACACATTCAATGGCAACTGGAAAATTTTCAAGTAACTTCAAAGCGGAGGTAGAGGCTCTGAAAACTGCAGCAGAAATACTCTTGATGGAGGAAAATAAAGAGAAGCAAATAGCTATCTTCACAGATGCAAAGTCACCTGTCTCAATACTGAAGAGCAATAACAGCCCAGAACTAGCTGACCTAAGAGCAGCACTCCATGGTCTCTGCCAGAAATCCAAAAAAAGTTGTAATACAGTGGATCCCATCACGTTGCAGTATACCTGGAAATGAAGAGGCTGACAGACTGGCAAAAGAGGGCGGACGACTACCACAGCTTGACATAGACATACCTATAATGAGGCAAAGAGGTTGATAAAAAGCACTTATACAACCAAATGGGAATCAGAGCATCCAGGCCACCAGAAGGATGATGCATGTTACAAACTCGACCGAAGAGAACAAGTAGCAATCTTCAGACTCCGCACAGGACATAACAGGCTGAAATACCACTTGTTCAATAAACTAAAGATAGGAGATACCGATGAATGTAATTGCCGAACTGGAAAAATGACAGCAAAACATTTGCTGCAGGATTGCCCAACATATGCAGAATAGAGAAAGATATTTTGGCCCACACCTGTTTCATTTGAGGACAAGCTCTATGGAGATATCAACAAGCTCAAGTTGACCGCAGCTTACTTTAACTACATACAGGTTGACATTTAAAGATGCATGAAGACGTATTCAGACTGCCACATTTCATATAACAGGTATGTTGGTTACAAAAGCGACCCAGAGGCATGAAATGGAATATTGCTTGGATAGCAAATCCATTATGTGGAAAGTCCAAATCGAAAGCTCGCTGTGTGGGCTTCATAAAAGGTGGAAAAGTGTCCTAGTGGCACGAAATTGAATATTGCTTGGATAGCAAATCCATTACGTGGAAAGTCGGAATCGAAAGCTCACTGTGTGGATGTCATCAGCAGACTGCATTCTTCTGCTTTCCGGAAGAACAGCCTATGGTGAACGGAAGGCCCAATATACGGAAGTGAGGCTAAGCAGCCATGTGCAGGACGTGACGATTCCTTGGGTGAGCCCAGTACCAGAGCCCTATGTGTTGGCTCTGCAAGTATGGAAACCTCCTTGGATGGCAGGTGATGGCCCATGGTCTGCCCCTGCCTTCCCTTGAGGGCTGACCAGGATGTCTTTGGCTGTTCTATATGGGCCAGCTGGGATGGGGGATAACACCGCAACAGTAAGAGTAAAACGTCCTAAGAAACCCCCGGGAAGGTTAACCCGCTCAACAAATGCCCGCAGAAGTCGGATGTGTCGGCCTAACAGCGCAAGAACGCAGCTTTGCTGTAAACAGGCACAACGCAATCACATCCGGAAAAAAAAACTCCGGATGAACACAGAAGAAGAAAAAGAAACACCATCCTGCGCAGAAGTGCAGAAATTAAAATATCTAGGCACATGGATAACAGCTGATGCAATTCAGATATACAGTGGAACCTCGCTTAACCAGCATAATTCGTTCCAGAATCTTACTCGTAACGCGAAACACTCGTTAAACGAAACAGTTTTTCCCATATAAATTAATGTAAAATATGGTAATGCGTTCCATGCCGAAAAAATACTAAGAATATTTTGTATAACGTTTATTCAAAGAAAATTATACATACATTGTTAAGGAGCATGATTCATCTTCCTCTTCTATCGTGAAATTAACGAACCTGGAATGGGAATTTGATTTGTAGAAAACAAAAAAAAATTGAAATAATTAATTTACAATTTATAATACATACCTAATTCTTTTTTTTTTACTAGAAAGCTGTCTAGAGAAATTTGTTTTTGCCGACACTTCAGAATTTGGTGGAAATGTGACACAGCATTATCATTAAATAAATTAGTAACTCTCATAGCCACTGCCTTGGAAATGCGACACAGCACTATCATTAAATAAATTAGTAACTCTCATACCCACTGCCTTATTAGGGTAATGGTTCTCAATGTACGATGCAACAGTTTCCCATGCTTTCAACATTTCTCTTATTGCGCCAGAAGATTGTTGGTTTGCTGTTACCTTCTCCTCCTCGGACAAACTCTCTTCCACAACTTCTTGCTGTGAAACACAACGTAATTCCATAAGCTCTTCGGTGGTCAGCTCTTGGCTATGCTCTTCCACAAGCTCATTGATATCTTTGTTATCCACCTCCAGTCCCATGATCTTGGCCAAAGACACAATCTCGTTGACTACAGGCTCCACAGGTACTGTTTCAAACCCCTGAAAGTCACATTCAACAACGCTCTCCGGCCAAAGCTTCTTCCAAGCAGAAGAGAGGGTTCTCTTGGTAACCCCTACCTATGCCTTTTAGATCATCTTGAGGCAGGCAACGATGTGGAAGTGATATTTCCAAAACTCTGAGAGTGAGATTGGTCCTTTCAGTCACCTCAAAACAATGCTCAAAGAGCGCTTTAGTGTAGAGCTTCTTAAAGTTAGAAATAACCTGCTGGTCCATAGGCTGGTGTAACAGAGTAGTGCTGAGAGGCTTGTTTAGTGTTGTTGGAGGCGCACAATCCAGGACTTCCCCTCCCCTTGTCACTCATTATGCGAAACGTCACTCGTTCAGCGAATCATTTTTTTTTACAATCTATTTTGCTCGTTATGCGAATTACTCGTTATGAGAGGTGCTCGTTAAGTGAGGTTCCACTATAGTTCAGAGTATAACCTGATTTCTTGTTTCAGGATCTTCTATAATGGAGTCAAACACTTCAGCTGCTTTGGATGCTAAGAAGCAGTTGTTTTCTAGACGCATAGATGAAAACAATATGTTGTGGATTCCCCTGAACTCGCTGAACCCTCACTTAATATGTGGTTTGTGTCAAGGCTACCTGTATGAAGCATGTACTATCACAGAATGCATGCATTCATGTAAGTATTTCAGTGTGTAAATTATTTTATTGCAGAGATTTATTTGCTTTACTTCACTTTACGTACCTTAACTATTAAAGAACACGAGGGCTTGCACTCATGTCATGTAGATATGTTCACTGTCTCTTTGAGTTTTTGGTTAGTAATAATCTTTATCTTGACTCATTACAAGCCCTTTGCAGACTTGTTTAGGAGCGGTTAGATTTTGCAGCTAACATTGTTTATGGGATGAGTTAGCCAGTCTTGCACCAGTCCTCCTTAAGACACCTGCGGCAAACCTGGTAGATTACAGTGTTACTGTTCTTTATTTTCCTGAAGATAAAGCCTCTCTTCCCAGAGATAAATAACATGGGGTGGACTTAGTGGAAGCTGCAGGAAATGGCAACAAATTGAACAACTTGGTATGAGTGGGTGAGGGCCTATGCTCCAGAAAGGAATGAAGAGAAGAAGATATGCAGTAAAATGAATACAAGTCGTTAAACAACTAAATAAGTTCTTGGAGGTTTGTGTATTAAATTGATCTATAAATTGATCACTTTATAATGGTTCTGATTATTTACAGTTTGCAAAAACTGCATTGTCAAGCACCTGGAAAGAAGTCTAAATTGTCCAATGTGTGCTATTCTTATTCACCCAACTGATCCCTTTGTTCACATAAGGTAAGTCTTTTCAGTCTCTTAGAGACTGATGAACAATTATTTGTGTTGTTATGCATGTTGTTATACATCTGATATATTATTTTTGTGTTTTCATCGTTTAGTTGCCCACAGTTATGGATATACAACTGACTGTGTTACAGTGTTAATACTGCCATTGTGCTACCATTATTTGTTATGTACTTGTCTGTTATTTTATCTTGTTTACTTAACTAACTCATCCTAAAAATGTGATTTACTTTTTTTTTCCTAGTCTGTGAATTACTTTTAATTTCATTTGAAAAGTTGATGATTAGGTTTATTGTGTTATGAGGATATTGCACTATTAGATTTTATTCAGGTATGCAGATTTAAGTTAGTTTAATTTTACTTTCTGACACTGATTTTATTCTGGTTTGCAGATGTAAGTTAGTTTAGTTTTACATTCTGGCACTGTTTTGCATTTGTAAAGAAGTGTTGTTAATAATCCTGCTCAGTATCATCTATCATTTCACTTTGTGTGCCACTGGAATTTGCTTGGCTCCTACAAGGTGTTCTCCTTTGATGATTTAGTTCGACTGGATAACTATGCAACATGCATAAAAAATAAGCTGATAGATTCTGTATTTGTTCCAAGGAAGTGTTATTATGCCACACATGGACAGTCCTAGAAACACATAATATCACATCATGTGAGATGAGATGCATAAAAAACACAGCTGGATAAAAAAGAAGAGATATTAAGACAAATGGGAAACTAAAAACAAGAGGGTTACCACCAATTGCTGACTTTATAAACCACCAAAGAATTAAATGGTTTGAATATATAGTTAGAATTCTGCATGAACACATTGGGTTACAGGTGAGAGGATGACCCAGGAAGAGTTGCTTAGATGGAGTAAAAGAGACATTGAAGAAATCAAATATGACATTAGCACGAGCAACAAGACAAGTAAAAATACAGAAAATTACATCCTACCTATGTGATGCTACATGTCAAAAGCAGAAGGACAAAAGCAGATGTAATATTTCTGAAAATGAACAGACTGAAATAGTAGTTATGAAAATATGGTGTGTAATTGGTGTGTGTAAGTTCATTGTGTCATAGCTGTTTCTGTTCTGATCACAACCTATTCTGTTTATTGTACTATTTTACATTTTCATTGAAGTCTTATTTATTAATAATAGCTTTTGTTCTTCAAATTTCTGAGCCATAAACTGGCTGATTAACATTTATGAAGTGTTATAGAATATAGCTCAGTAACTAATTGCTGTGTGTGTGTCTCCCAGGCTAGATGGTTTACTACAAGATATAGTTTATGCACTTCTTCCACATGTAGAAAAAGGTGAGTGGCAAATTGAAATTTGTATTTATAAATTGTGTAGTGTTAACATGGTGAAACAACCGGAAGCAGTGTAGATGTGGTTTGTGAAAAGAATGTTGAGTATATTCTGCAAAGAGAAAAAATAACAATTGCTGAAGTATTTAGATCTGCAAGTTTACGGGACACATCAATATTAGAGATGGAATAGAGAAATTCACCTTATGTCGGGGAAAAATAGGCAAGAGGGGCAGAGAAATACAAAGAAATATGTATGTGGAAGACTTAAACAGCTGGTCAACACCAATTTCATCAAAATATGAAATGATTAAGGATTGGAGAGTCATGATCACTGATGTCTGCTCCAGACATGACACTTGAAGAAGAAGAAAAAGTAGCAGTATTGGCAACAATGTGTAGTGTGTGGTGGGGGGGGGGGGGGGGGGCTTCTTGTATCCTATTTTTGTTTTGCTGTTATGAAAAAGAGGAGATTATGTTAAATAAAGAAGTGAACATTAATTTCAGTCATGAAAACAATGCTCTTTAACAAACTAAGAAAGATTGTATATTCTATCAATGTAGAGCAGAAGGAATAGCAAGACCAAGGTATGTGTGAATACAGTTAAAATATTTACAGACCATCCATGAGATTTAAAAGAGAAGACAATTTAGCAGCTTAATAGCAACAAGCAAGATTCCCTCTTCTCTCCTTATATGTAAATGCCATACAAACATTCATATGAATAATGTATATTTTCCAAGAGATTATTTATGTACACATTCCACTTTTCCAGTTAAAAATAACATAATAGGAGGTAATTTTAAAGAATATATTAATTATATTTTGTTATTTGTGCCATTGTATTTTATCTTATTTATAAATTTTTTTTCCAGAGGAACTTGAAAGAGAAAGAAAATTTTATGAGAAAAATAAACAGTCAGGTATGTTTTGTTACGTACAGATAGCACCGGTAATAATTTAAGATGTCTGACTGCATTTGTCAATGTTTCTTTCTATTTTCCTATTAGGAGCATGTATGTGACCTGTCTCTCTTCTGCCTTTTATTCTCCTGTAGAGCAAAGGCCCTCAGCCAACTCCAGGCCCACATATCCTTTGCTGTCTCCTGTGTTCCCTCTATGTCTCCCCATATTATTTATCTGTTTCAATTTTTGTCTTTTCTTAGTCTTTTTAAATTATCCTCTGTTTTATCTTTTCTGGGGATAACAGAGGAAGGACTTTCTTCTTATACCAACAGATGTTCTCAATGTATGTTCTATCCAATGCCAGTGTGTCTATTCCTCCCCTCTTGATTCACTGTCTGTTTATCTCTGGAATCTGGAATTTCTGAGGGATTTATTGTTGCTTTCATACACTTTTAGTCCTATTCTGTGCAGGTACAAATTATATTGTTATTCAGCAACACTTCAATTAAAAAAAATACTTTTAGCCACTAATACTTATGTGCAAAGAGGATGATCTGTCGACTAACTATTATTAAAATTGTTAAAATATATATTCTACAATGTACAAATACAGCCCGTGGTTCTGAGATAAAAATGAAACAAAAATGACAAAATATTTCGGTAAAATATATTTAGATATTATAACATTATCATTATCATCACGAGCTATGCTGATAAGCATGGGCAGTCATGGTTTGCTATCTCATACGATCACCAGAATAATGGATTAGGTCATGTCGTCTAGCCATCCAGATATTTATCTTTCTACCTTTCCTTTGCTCTTTTCCCTCCAGTTTCATCAGTTGTCACTAAGCTTTGTTAATTTATTCCTCATAACATGCCCACAAATCTTGACTATGTGTCTATTTTCTCTAATCAATTTACGGTTTTGATTTGTTTCTTGCAGAACTTGCTCATTGGTTTTTCTGTCTGTCCATGGTATTGTTTGCATTTTTCTTAGAAATCCAATTTTCACTGCCATTAGATGTTTCTCAGCTTGTCCATTGTTAATGTTTCGCATGCATATAACAGTATAGGTTCTATGAAGCACTTCTAGACCCCTATTCTCATTGTAATTGACACCTTTTTATTGGTGTGTGTGTTTTCCAGCTTTCAAATAGCTACCTTTGCCACAGCGATTCTGTAATTATAGAACAATTATATACAATAAATTCATTACTTTGTTCGCATTTTATATACTTTTAAAATGATTAGATTAATTGAATGAATTCCAGAGTGCCGTAAATTGTAAAAACAATGTTTGTAGCTTGGTGTAATATTATTAATAGCAGTTTAAGAAGTTGCTGTTAGTAGTTGTCTACACTTCTACTTCTCCTTCTGCATTCATCCAGAGTTTTGTTTTCAGAAGTAATTGCTTTGTGCGAAGTTTATTTGCGCCCTTAGGTCGACACATCCGGCTGCCTACATCAATATCTAATAGGCATCCACACAATGCTGTGCAAATCTCAGCCCAGATAGACTGGCCATCCGTATCCACATGTCAAATGAGCAACTTCCAAAGAAGTTATTTTATAGCATGCTTAACTCAGGAAAGTGAGCTCGATGTGAACCCCCCAAAACGAACTGAAATGACACCATGAAAACCACAATGTGAATCCGAGAGTTGGATGAACATTTCTGCTGATTGCTTGCCTAGTGTAATCAAATCTTTGCTCTGACAGTGACTTTGGAACTAAGATACAAGAAAACTTCACACAGTGGCACAGGTATTCATGTCTCTCCACGTTTTGGTCCTTGGTGTTGTGGATCAAATCTGTTTGTTATTTCTCCATGTCGCCATATTGGACCATGAAGCATTTTTCTCTTGGTCTGGCTCTGCCTCTTCAACGTCTGATCTTTCCAAGCATCATATGTTCTCCAGTGCCTCTTTTCTCCTTATATAACAAAGGAATACAGAGGTATGCCATATGAAATTGAAAATTAAAATTATCTACGTCTGATTGACAATCATGATACTTCTGTCCTCATTGTAACAGACATTTCCGGAGTCATGATGGTCAAGTTAGCCACCTCCAAACCTATTCTAGGCCTTAAAAAAAGTCGCTTAAAAGTCGACAGGGTCAACTTCATTGCACCAGGTTTCATCCCATATGGCTCGGTCTCTTTCCGCAACGACAGTAGCTGTCATCAGTTTGACCATGATGGCGTGGTATGCACCCATGTGTTACCATGGTCCATAATGGAAGCAAAGTATAGTAACACTGTCACCTACCATGCATGATGTAAGTTTTAGTGTCAGACTGGCTACCTCATCTGATAGAAAACTGTAGCTGCAAATTTTAGCCAATCATGAACAAGGCTGCAAAGGCTTAGCTTTAGTTGGTTGAGGGCCTATACTCCATTAAGAGATAAAAGGCACGAGGAGAAGAAGAAGAAGCATATGTGGTGCTTTCTATAATATTACATAATACATGGCTATGTATAGAGTTGAGATGCTGATGTGTAAGAGTGATTTTGTTGTAACTTACACTTTGGTATATTGATTGTGTTTTCAGAAGCACCAAGGCGTATTCAGAGTAAAATTGCATTACCAAAGACCAGCACACCATCACAATTACCACAAAGCACACCTGTGTCTCATAGGGGTGGCTACATACCCCCTGTTGCTTTGTGTCTTCAGTGCCTAGAGTAAGTGTTCAAGAGAAGAAATCATTGCTGCATTAGGTTCTTTAATTAATTTTCACTTAAGCTCTTTTACTTCTACTCTGGGGTGTGGAGGTATCTTACACTCTGTTTTATTTTGATGTACTTATGTGTATGCCTACTTCTTCTTATAGTCCATGCCGTGTGGCTTTGGTGATTATGTCTGTCCACAGCCTCCACAATGTTCATAAGTTGAACAATTACTTTGATCAAACACTTTCAGTTGTCTGGATTTGTTATATGCCACAAAAATCACTATATGCGGTTGGTTGTGGCGTACATCTCATGCTTATCTTAAGAAATTGCAAATATTTTGATTACAAGGGGAGGTGGGCATAGCTCTTTAGATGTTAAAATAAAATGGGGGGGGGGGGGGGATTTGGAGTAGATTTATTGCTAAGACAGGGCAGTGTGTTTGTGTGGAGGGCTAGAGATGTTGCCTAGTAGGCAAGAGGATGGCAGCCTTAAAAGTGTTTGGGGATCATTGAGTTAGATGACAAGTCTGTTTCTATTCTGTGCATTTCTGTGAAAACAATTAAAAGTATTTCTTAATGTTCATGATTTTAGTATTGGCATAGACAATAAACAAATTTTATAGTAAATCATCATCAACCACCGTACAGATGACATAGGAAGTTATTGTTCTCCGTATCTTGTAATCTGCCTGTATCAGTGCTAACATTTTTCCATACCATGATGAAATTTTGTCTAGAATCTTCTCTTGCTGTCCCACTCTACCTCTCTTCAATCATATTCACTGTCTATCTTGTGCACTGATAATTATTTTGTTAAAACCTGTTTTCCCTTATGTTGTTTTCCTACAGGCAAGGAACATCAGATCTTCCTTTGGTGAGTGTTGATAGTAAAATAATTTGTTGTATATTTTATATAAATATGATTATGCAGTTGCTTCACACTTAGTAAATTACTCACTCTCACGAACAACACTCAAAGTGTAAGGGAGAGCACAGGCAAACGTTCAATCAGGCTGCCACCGATACCATCAGTATGGAAATTTTTCTCTGGCTATTTACAAAGGGAACTGAGCACATGTAGAAATTTCCCAAGTGCAATAATGTTGATTCTTGATTTTGTACTTCACTTTCACAAGCTCTCCATATCTGGCTGGCTTTCCTTTACATAGACACACACCCATTAATGATATAGCTTACACCTGTGTGTTTTGTATGTTTATGTTTTTCCAGTGTGACACCTGTTTATATTTTATAATACACATTTTACTGGTAATCTATAAAAGGAATTGCATCCTTCACGACATATCCAAACGTGTAATGGAAATTAATTTTCAAGTGTATGTTTGAGTTAATGTGTGGATAGAGGTCTGTTAATGTGATATGTGAATGACATTTACTTTTACCTCAATTACAGTGTTAAATTTACCACATTTCTAACAGGAGAAACAGTTTGTTAGAGTTACAGGGAGAGCAACCATTCGTAGTCTTGCAACATTCCTTCAGAAAAAGTTACACATTGATGATAATCACAAGGTAAGGACAATTTGCTGTATTTATTTCTGAGATTCTTTCACTTTTATCATCATCATCATCATCATCATCATCATCATCATCATCAAGTGCTTGCTGGCAGGCATGTGCAATCATGTTTCTCCACAACTTGCCACCTCTGACAACATAGGTCGTTTCATGTGTTGACTCCATTCCATTCAATGCCATGACTTAAGATTGTCAAGAATTATCTCTTTACGTTGTCACAACACGTTTCAGTTTTTCTCTTCTCATAATGTGGTAAAAAATGTGTGACTGCCTCTTTGTGATTGTGATAATTTGTCTTTGTGACTTTAGTCTCCCTCAAAATGTCCAAACTGCTCATTTCGGCAGTCTAATGCATTTTCAGCATTCTTCTATAGAACCACATCTCCAAGGCTTCTAGAGTTATTTTTCCACTGTTTACTGATTGTCCAGGATTTGCAGCCGTATGTTAAAACTGGTTCTATGTAACATGCAACTTTCTAACTTTGAATGACAAGGACTTATTGCATAAAATGTTCTTCAATTGATAGAATGCATGTTTTGCTTATCCTGTTCTGTTCTTTATCTCTGTGATGCATCTTCCTAGATATCTGAATTTCTGCACTTGCCCCAAAATGAAGACATTTTTCTTTTATTATAATTTGGGCTCAATCTGTTTCTTAGATATTACCAAGACTATTGTCTTTCTATTATTCATTCTTATGTACATGTATATATGCCATGTTTTTTCTAATGCTATTGTACATAATGTAACATCTAAGCAAAAGGAAATATATTTTAACAGATGAATCTTTAAGAAAATAGAAACACATTTTAAACAGATGAATTTTTAACTATCTTGAAGCAGTCATAACATCGGACAGGAGATGTATAGAGTAAAACAGGAATTGCCATGATAAAAGTAGCCTTGTTCAAGATAGAAAACATAATCACCCACTCAGTTGCACTGGGGAAAATCATTTTTACAGTGCAATATATAGTCTATACCAGTGTTTCCCAACCTTTTTTGTGCTATGCCCCACCTAAGCCTTTCTAAAATTATTACAACCCCCCCCCCCCCCCCCCCCCCCCCCCCAACATATGCATCATTTTTTATTTTCAAACATTGAAATGTTCATTAAAGAAATTTGAATTTTTTTTTTTTTTTTTTAGAAGGGCTCACGGTTCCCAGAGGGGCCAGAGCCCCTGCCCCATGTGTCGGTTGTGTTTTGAGTGAATTTTTTTGTTTTTGTTTTTGTTTGGCGTTTATCCCAGACAAGCTCTTTGTGTAGACCTTTGTCTCACTGTGAGCTATTGGCCACAGTGGTCCACCATGCCCACATCTAATCCCGCCCCCGAACAGACCAGGCGCACTACTGGGGGGAGAGCAGCAAATGCACCCGATCCTAGCCAAAGGACCGATGGGTTTTAGGAAGAAATCACTAGGAAATTATGGGGCAACCACAGTAAGTAAATTTTCAAAACATATAATGGAGAACTGAAATTCAAGTACAAAATAATTTTAATGAAAGATTTTTCTATATTATTTTAATTATTAGTAATTATTTAAATTTAGTGAGATCCTTGCGCTTGATGCTTGCTGCAAAGAGATTTTATGTCAGGTTCCAATTTAGTTAACTTCAATCTCAAGTCTCCCCGTTTTGTTATATCCAGCCGATTTCTTCCATTTTTGAATTGCCCCCCTTAACAATCGAATTGCCCCCCTGTGGGGCATGGGCCCCACGTTGGGAAACACTGGTCTATACTGTTATATGCATGTAAAACATGTACAATAAACAGACTAGCTGATAAACATCTGATTTTCTGAGGCAACTGCAAAGAATACCACAGACAGACTGAAACATTAATGAAGCAGTCCTCGAGAAGTAGGTGAAAACCATAAATTGATTGGTAGAGAAATTAAAAGTAGATAATCCAGATTTTTGTTGGGCATCTTATGGATGATCTCCAGGTGGGTGGATCGGAAGCGGGACATCTTGCTTATTATTGAGACCTTTTCTGGAAGGTTGATATGTGAGTGAGGTTCTGCAAAGGACATGCTACTGAATAAATGAATGAATGAATCTTATGACGCAGAATAATCTTGAAAACGTGTGATAACTGGCGAAATTGATGTGAACAAAGCTAAAAGAAGGCCTGAATGGCTTTACCAAATGACATAATCAGCATAAAATCACAGGTCTGATCTAAGATTCTGGTGGCCATGTGAGATGGCACATGATGAATATAAGTGTAAAGATAGAGATATTAGGCTTTAATATGTGCAGGCAAGCTCACAGTTAGTGTACTTCCTGCGATGGCAGTTTTCACTTGTTGGCACTTGTGTGTATGCGTACACATATTAAAAGAAGTATCTGACCCTTGGTTAGAAGAATACAATTATTCACCTTGACATTTGAAACCCTAATTCACTTGAATGTACTCCCCATGAGATGTACACACTTCATGTAGCAGTTCTGCCATTGTGGGAAGCATTTCCAGAAGGCCAATTAGGGGATGGTGGGGTGCAGTGTAGCTGTCACATTCCACATAATGTCTTCTTGATGTCCCTAGCCACATCATATTTAGCTTGGTGGACAGCCAGGAGCCATGTCAGAAGGCCAGGGAACCTGATAAACCAGAGGGATGTTGTATTTTGCCAAGAAAGTCTGAATCAGATCCAGTGGAAATATCATTATCTAAGAGACAAAAAAAAAAAGAAGCAAGACACATACATAGCTACGTTAAAGTCATGTTGACCGTTTACTTTTATTCCGGCGGGGTTATGCATCCCAAGTATGCACCGCAAAGTCAAAAAATCACTAAAGAATACTACCTTGAAGCCAACCATGACCTTCATTTTGCTTTGCAACATGAACGAATGGTTCTGTGGATAATGGGAACTTGGTAGCTCCATCATGACAATGCGCCATTCATTCTTGGCATGTGATTCAGACTTTCTTGGCCAAGCAAGATTCCTCTGGTTCTGCATGGTCCACTGCATTATTCGTATACAGTCATAAGTTTTTTTTTACTGTTGTGATCTCTTAGCAAGTTTACCTTCAGTAGTTTGCCAGTGCTTTCTGAACTTACTGGCAAATATAGCAGACAAAGAAACAAGTAGAAATAAGTAGATGCACATTCATGTTGTTGAGCTTTTTAGTATGTCTGTGTCACCTTCAGTTTTATATGTACACTTGTCTGTTACATTACGATCCTGTATCTTTAAATAATTGTTATTTATATATGTATGCTTTTGTAAAATGCAGTTAGTATTATCTGCCTTCATTTTCCATTCTAAAGGTGGATGTTTATTGCCCTTGCCAGTCCGGCTTTGTCTACCTTAATAATAGCCACACACTGAAAGCTGTCAAAGACTTGTATAGCCATGATAAGGTAAGAGATTCACGAGTGGGCAAAGAAGATGTTGAATCTGTTGTTTATATGTGAAATAAATTTCAGTGATGCACGTTAGCTCCAAACCTAGAATATTCAATTCTGACATTAAAGCAGTACTACTGCATGGATCAGAAACATAGAGAATGTCTAACATGATTAGAACAAAACTACAAATGTTAAAATAGAAGGATTAAAATGGTATGAAGGAATCACCAATGTGGAGTTTGTGGTTAGAAGTAGACAAATACCAGTGAACAAAGAGGTGAAGAGAAGATGCTGATGTTGGATAGGGCATTCAGTAAGAACATCTGAGAAAAGTATAACTAGAAAAGCCTGTCCTTTATGTGGAATTCACGGGACAAAAGAAATAGAAGAAGATCTGAAAACACATGGAGAAGAGAGGTAGAGACAAATGAATAATATGGGGAGATGACATGGACAGAGCTGCATAGGGTAGCTAAAGTCAGAACGAGTTGGAGTGAGTTGACTGAGGACCTATGCCCCAACGAAGGTTAAAGAGTGACAGAAGAAGATATATGACATAAAGCAATTCAAAAGAGAAATCTGTCATGGATAGGTCATAAATTATGGCATGAAGGTTCATTGGTTGGTTGTGAATTCTCTGAAAGACATGAATTTTAACTCAAGTCTGATGCATTGACTTTCAGTTCTCATGAAAAAGGGGCTTGCGTCTATTGAAGTAGGGGTGGTGTAGAGGTTATTCTATACTTCTTCCCCTGTCTACACTCAGAAATTAGCAGGATGTGCAAGACCAGCACATCAGTTTCACATCTGTGGAGAGACATTTGGATTGGGTTATTTGTTCAGCACAGCACATATGGATTGGCTGAGATTAGGCTTAGGTTGGTCATAGGAAAGTCGTGGAAGGCAGAACTTGCGAATGATGAAGAGGTCAACCACAGTGCACATTTGTTGCTCAGGTGTCAGAGACATGACACTGAGGACATGTACAATTGAAGCCACCAACAAATGACAGATATCAGTGGTGAAGTATTATTAGGGGGCTTAAGAAACGTCCTAGGAACTCCTCAGCTTGATGATAATCAGGAATGATTATTAATTGGTGAAGAAAAGAATTTATTGGAAAGAACATGAGCTGTTTCAAAGGTCCAACGATGCATAATAAATAATTGTTACAGGTGACTATTATCACAAGTTCATGTGAGTTGGCTTGTCTTTCAACAGTGTGAAAGGGTAAATCCCATAGCATGAACACAATAGCGGAAGACCTAAAATCTCATCATCATCATCATGTGTCCTGTCAACTGGCCTAGGCGTTCATGTCTCTCCACAGATCTTGGTCCTTGGTGTTCTGAATTAACTCTGCCGCTGTTATTCCTGCATTCCACCGTCTTAGTCCATTCAGCTTAATTTCTCTTGATCTGCCTCTGCCTCTTTTCCCACTGATCTTTCCAGCTGTCACAATGTTCTCCAAGTCTCTCGTCTCATCACTTGACCAAAGAATACTATTTGTCTCTTTCTTACATGGAGTAGAGACTTACAGACAGAGTTGACTTTATGGGGAGGACTGCTAGAGATTGCAAAAGATGGGATCACTAACTAGGCTTGAGTTGATGAGGGCTTATGCCGCAGTGGGGGATATTGGGCAAAGGCAGGAAGAATTCCGTTGCATATGCAAGTGTGTGAGGTTTTAAGTGTTAGGCTTTAACATATACTAGGTTATAATTTAAGTAATCAGCAATAGTGGAAAGTGGAATTGGTCAGCTTCAATAGAACACAGTCACAAGTGACAGAAGGGAACTTGCAGCTAGAATGCTTTTGTCAGCACACAAAATACAACAAGAAAAACCACTGATACATCTACATATTTGTACAATTTAGAAAAAGATGTTAACTGAGGTGCTGGAGCCATCAGAATTGTAAGGATAAAATCTAAACTGAAGACACAAGCTTTCAGAGGGCTGATCTATGAAGCTTATGGATGTTAGTTGAGAGTTGTGTATCCTGAATTCAGTTTTTGTGCCCTAGAATTCCAAGACTTCAAGGCCTCATTAAAGTGACTTTTGTAACTGCAATTGTATGTCTTTTTATTTTTTGATTGCTAAAGAAAGCTTTCTGGCCAGTGTCCGTTCTGTCACTTGTGATAGTGTTCTTTACAGCTGACCTATTCCACTTTCCATTTTTGATGATTTACTTGTTGTATGCCGGCTTCCTGGCCTAGAGGTTAGAAACTTTTCTCCGTAATCTCATATACTCGCAAGTAACGTGACGACTGTGAGAATCAGCAGTGGTTCGAATCGCGTTGGTAACTTACGGGGTATGTGAGCCTGCCGCTCAGAAAGCTATGGCAAACTACCGAGCGCAATCTTTGTCAAGAAATCAACAATCAGCTGAAAGATGCTGATGTTGACAGCGATGTCCTGTACAGGATATGCAAACATATTTTTTACTTGTTGTATTTTTATATCTGTACAGCTGTTCAGTCCATTTAATTTCTCCTTGGTTATGTGATTGGCTGAATATCGCACCAGCCATGTTTACTTTCCTGGACATATGGTACCCATTTTAGGCTGGGTTGACCCCAGAGTCTTAATAGTTAAAAAAAAATAATTCTGCCCGTGCTGGGGATTGAACCTAGGCTAATATCACATCAGGCAAGCACTCTAACCTCTATGCAACCACTTGGTTTGCTCACCTTGCCGCAGAGCCTCCGATTTTGTGTCATTCTGTTTATTTTGTTTATGTGCATTTAATCACATGACCGTTTATTGTGTGTTAACATTAAACTTACACAAGTGAATGCTGAACTCTGACACACTGACCTTTGAGGTGCATAATTAGATGTGAACACTTATCTTGAAAGAGAAATGCAGAGGAATAGTAAGAAATAAGTTAACATTGTGTAACAACTCAATGCCAGAATAATGTGATATTTCTTTGGTTTTTGTTTAATTATAGGAGATACTACACCTGAATTATGACATCAGCACCCTGTGACAGTGTGCCAGGAAGGCTGTTACAGCGCTGCCAATTTTGTGTTAATTAGGTTATTTGAAACATTTCACAATTGTGCCTTTGTTGGTGGTTATTCATGCCAGAATGTGTGCTTTACATTGATTTTGCTCCTTATGCAATTTAGTAAACATATTTCTGTGTATTTCTGCGGCTGAGTGATTTTGTTAGGTCCTAAATTTGTCAGTATAAATTTTGAATAATGAGAATGCAAACAATAGGTTACATGATTTATTGCCTGTCATATTTTGCTGTACTTTGTTACCTGTATATTACATATATGAATAAATTAATGTAGAATGAACAACACAATTGATTTTTTATTGCTGAAATACACAGCACAGTCCTGTGTTTCACCGTGCATGTTATCACAGTAGTTTTCTGACTAACATAAGACATGTCTGTCATTTCTTATATAATTGGGGGGGGGGGGGGGGCATATATATGTGTATTGCAGCTGCCTCTTCAAATTTCAGCAAATAAGAATATTGTGTGTGTGGTATAACACACGGAGTGCATGCTCTTTATTCAACACATGCACAGAGACCAGCAAATGGCATTTGATGGAAGACGCCGGCTGTTTTCTATTTGTTGGTTTTATGAAGTTTTCAGTCAATTTTTAACAATTGTATGCCCACTTCAGGGTGTGTTCAGCTACTCTCCAACTGTCTCTCAGTGTAGGTCGACTGGCATCTGCTTTGAAATGTATATATGTAATTAGATTTGGTACACAGAGGCATAGTGTATTTGTATAGAGTAGCTGAACAAATCCCAGGGTGGATAGACAAACAAGTAACAGTCACATTGGAACATAAGACTGTACACTGTGTATTTTACTTTACGGATTCGTTGTGTTGCATTATTCTGTGGTGATTTATTTATTTCTGTAGCATGCACCTGACGAGATAAAGCCAAATATACCAGGCAGCAATTTATGTCACCTATTGTTCGTGTTCTCATTATTCATATTTACAGCATACACTTTATTAAAAATCCAGATTCTTTTGGTTGTTTTGGGATTTGAGGTTTGAAGATTGAGTACAACCGAATCACTGGCGTGTGAGGCGGCATGTGGTCAAATGGTTACACATCTGCCTACAAACTAGTGATCCGGAGTTCAGTCCTAGGTCCAGTCAGTGATATGCCCTACTGACGAGCGCACATGAGAGAGAAACTTGAGTCTAGTGCTTCCAATCTGACATGGACAAGGCCCAAGGTTCGTACCGGAATACGATAAACAATTGCCAGTAATGGGTTGTGCTCAATCAAATTCACAGCATGGTTAAAGTGAAAGTCAAAGAAAAGGACTCTTTTTATACACCGTGATGGGAATATGGTGTCAGCTCCATATTGTTATAGACTAATCTGCTCTGTGGCTGATGGGGTCAATATCACTAAGGCTGCCTTTATTTCCCAAGACATTTCCTGGTAGTCATTTTAAGCTGTGTCGACATGGGAGCCCAGATCAATTACCAGAAATGTTAGTGGGAATTCGAACATGGCCACTGGGCTGGAAGGCTAGCATGTTAGCCACTGCTAATGCTGTTCAGGTAATTTGAGATATGGTCTCTCGTGTTGCTCCTAATCCGTGACGCTGTCTGTCACATTAATTTCTCCAGAGTGCTTTCTTATTTCTCATTTTTATCCATTTTATCCAGTACTCATTTGCTGAGAAACACGATTATTTTAAAGCTTCTGTGTTTTTAAGAAAAATTAGTCAAGATCTGAAGTATTGTTATGTATTATCAAGAACATTCTGCATTGACGGTTTAGTACTTATCACTGCTGTTCTGCAGAATACAGCTAAATCTGTTATATTTCAAGGCATATTATTTTCTACAGTGTCATTCAGAAGTGAAACATTCCAATCGTGATAGTTTCCTTCTCCATTTTATGCAGAATGTAGACTCTGGCTTGTGTGTAAGAATTGTCCATGAATGCACTTTTGATATGTTGACAACTCTTTTGTATAGGCACAACCAGTAGTGCAATCATTACATAACAAATTGAGTATTTTGTTTTGTGTTTCAGTGTACAAATGATTCCTATTTTGTCTCACATTCCAACTTTTATTGTGAAATGGAATAATCCAGTTGTGGGATGTTGGATCAGTATCTTGTTGAAACTTTTTAAAAAGCCAGGCACAGGCTGGCCATAGCAGTTCAGAGGTTACTGTATTTAAAGAACCAATGGCACAACACCAGCAACCAAGTTGAAGTAACATTTTTGGGAAAATTATCTTTCCTGTGGCAGCATACGGATGTGAGTCATGGACCATTTCACAATCAGAAAGGAGGTTAAACAGGGCTTTTGAGCTTAAATATTGCAGAAAAGTTCCTAGAATATGGTAGACCAAGAAGGAGAAAATTACTGAAATTCTACAAGATCTGAACATCAAAGAAAACTTGACTCATAAATAATATTGTATTTGACTCATAAATAATATTGTATCTGGGAAACTAAAAGACTTAGACCATGTTAAGCCTTACAGTGGCTTGGAAGGAACAGTGATAGAAGGCATGGTTCTTGGAAGAGAGGTCAGAGGTAGACCAGCATGAAGATGACGACAGGATATTGCAGACACATGGGACATGAGGGTGCATGAGATGGGAGACATGGCCAGAGATTGAGAATCTTTTCGCTGGGCTGTGATGAGACTGACATTCTGCAGAGGACCTGCTGCAGAGTGATGATCTTGTTAAGAGACTTACAAACACTGATTTTTAAACACATTTAAGGAAGGTTTTGTTTTAATCAAGCTAATTTTTGTTGTATTTAAGTATGAGAGTACTGAAGAAGAATAAACAAGAGATATATTAAGAATCTAAGAGACAACAAAAGTATGAGAGTACTGAAGAAGAATAAGCAAGCGATGTATTAAGAATCTTAGAGACAACAAAAGTATAAGTCTACTGGAGGAGATTCACCAAGAGATGAGTTAAGAATCTTAGAGACAACAAAAGTGTGAGTCTACTGGAGGAGATTCACCAAGAGATGAGTTCAGAATCTTAGAGGCAACAAAAGTGTGAGTCTGCGGTTTGTTCTTCTGCTGCATTCATCTGGAGAGTTTTTTTTCCGGACATGATGGTGTTGTGCCTGTTTACAGCAGAGCTGCTTTCTTGTGCTGTTAGGCCTATACATCTGACTTCTGCAGGCATTTGTTGACCGGGTTAACCTTCCCGGGAGTCTACTGTTTGATTATGTGATACCATTGAGGAACCTGTTGCAGATCTTGGTTGATGTGACTGACGGTGCTGTAGTTTCTTCCATCGTCAGTGTTGGTATTGAAAACATTTGTTCACAATGTTCATTATGCTAAATAAATATGTGGCTGTTTTGTTTGTTTTTCATTCAATTCCTTCTCCTAGACTGTGTTAACACAAACATTCTATTGGAGCCCTGGGATTTCAGTTGGTTCTGATCTGCTCATGTCTTAAAGTTTGAGAAAGGTTTTTATTATATTGGTTGGTGTGTTAATGTAGGTGGGAGGGTTCGGAAGTCCTCACATCCTCTCTCAGCACACGCATCCGCATAGCCACACACTTTCTATAGCCCCAAGTAAAATTACTTAGAAAAATGTATTGACCCTAATTAAAATTTGGCCCCTGTTCAGAATCTTGCATGTTCTTCACAGATGGTGAAGGTGGTAATGTTTTGTTCAGGTCTGCTTTCAAACTGGCCACAAATGTCAGCATGAGGCTTTGTATAAAAAATGCTATTGGTTCCTGACATTAATCATTTGTGAGATTTGTATATATGGTCTAATATGAGATGTGTGCATAGCAAACTGGTCTGGCATTGAATAAGTTGGTATTGTAAATATATGCCGATCATTTTTTGAGTGTTGTTTGTTCCAAAATATGTTATTTTCTTACCAAGTTGGAAATGAATTTCTTTCACCGTTTATGAACACAATAAATGTGATATGATACTATTGTGGTGTGTTCATTTATCATTATTTTTGCCATTCAAAAATGTGATTTGAATTTTTTTCATTTCATCAGTAGTCTTTGCTCTCAGCGTTTACAGTCTAATTTAATTTGTTTCATTTAACTCTTGTGCATATAAACATTTGTTTCTCAGTCTTTCCTTGTTTAACCTGGAAGTGTAAAGGCACCTTATGGCTCTTATATTTGTATAATGCACATATAGCAGTGAATCCTGAATTAGTAGGGAAGTTTAATGGAGACATAAACGTCAAGAAATTATTAAGGGGAGATATACATCAAGAAAAGAGCTGCAGTAGCACAGTGGCTAGCACACTTGCCTAGTGGTGCTGAGTTCAAAACCCCCTCAAGACTTGTATTTTTTATGGATCACTTGCCTCTTGACTCAACCTAGCCTAGGAAGAAATGGTACACCTGAGTTTGTTCTGAAGATTTCAGGGTAACTTGCATGGTACTGCGTCATCATGTATCCAGTGGCAGTTGGTTTTAAGATATGGATCTAAATCCATGGGAAGCGAAAAATAGTTAACGCTGTAACCTACCATGCATGTAATAAAAGGTGACTAAAGAGGGTTGAGAAATAACAAAAATAACCATGGAAAATATGAAGAGATTAACGGAGACATTAGGAAATTGTGCAAAGAGGCATGGCTCGAGGGAAATTGAAAACCAACACAACACCTGTAGTACCAAATTAATGTACAAAGGAAATGACATCACTAAGTAAAGAACACTCACATCAGCGGGTTGTCTAAAAGCTGAAGATGGCAAAATCATTAAACAAAAAGATAAGATGTTAAATGTGTGGTCAGAGTATATGAAAGATCTTTATAACAATCCAAGAAAGGAACAGTATTATTTTCAGAATAATAATGAAGGATCATAAATTTTGAAGATGTAAGTTCAGAATGCTCTTAACCATATGAAAACTGGCAAGACCCCGGGTCCAGACAAAATCCAACAGAAATAATCAATGCCTTAGAAGAATATGGAACAGACCAGGTCATCGGACTGCTAAAAACAATATATGATACTGGTGATATACCTCCAGAAATATGTAATTCTATATTTATTGCAATCTCAAAATTATCAGAAGCCGTGGAATATGATCAACACTGAACAATTAGTATATTGAGCCACATCGCGAAGATTTTGCTAAGAATCATCATGCAAAGAGTTAGGAAGAAAATACACCCCGAAGTAGGGGAAGAACAATGTGGATTCGTAGGAGGCAAGCATACTGTAAATGCTGTGTATTTGCTGTGAACATTTATTGAACGTTCTATAGAAGTAAACAAAGACCTACATCTTTACTTTATTGACGACACAGAGGCTTTTGATAAAGTGAGACGTGTCAACATGATGAAGATGCTTGCAGATCTACAAATTGATGGGAAAGATCTTAGATTTGTAAAAGACATATATTGGAAACGACAAGCTGCCATAAAGATTGATAATGAAGTAGGTCAATATCAGCCTGTTAAGAGAGGTGGGAGATAGGGATGTGTGATGCCTCTAGTTTTCCCTTTATAGTGAACATATGTTTAGAAATTTAGAAGCTATGAGAAGAATCACCATTTGGGGATGTAACATCAGTAACATTAGATGTGAGAATGGTACAGTATTGACTGTAGTGAAAAGGATCTGCAACACTTAGTAGATGCAGTTGTTGTACACATTGAACAACTGAGGTTAGAATTTAATTGTAAGAAGACAGATTATGGTCATCGCTAGGAAAAAGAATACCACAATGTAATATATGGGTAAATAGGAATATTCTTAAACAAGTGAATCCGTAAAATATTGAAGAACAGTCATCACACACACACACATATATATATATATATATATATATATATATATATATATATATATATATATATATATATATATATAGGGGAGTGCCTTGAACATATTAGAACAAGAATCGTTTGGTGAAGATAGCCTTTTGCAAGGTGGAAAACATACTGACCAATTTCAAGGAGAAAAAGAGTATTGCAGTGCTAAATAGAACCTAAAAGATATTTGCATATCCTTTACAGGACATCCCTGTCAACATCAGCATCTTTCAGCTTATTGTTGATTTCTTGGCAAGATTACGCTCAGTAGTTTGCCATTGCTTTCTGAGCGGCCGGCTCACATACCCCGTAAGTTACCGACGCGATTCGAACAACTGCTGATTCTCACCGTCGTCACGTTACTTACGAGATTACTGAGAAAAGTCGCAAACCTCTAGGCCAGGAAGCCGGCACATAGAACCTGCACAAGTAAATATCTGGTTGGCTTGGTCACGCGGTATGGTCAAGACAAGAACACGGACCGCCAACGCTTATCGGCATGGCATATGATGATGATGAAGGAGGGTTGACACGTGGCTAAATTCCCCACCCCGTCGACAACTGTATCTTTAAATATAAATAAATATATAAAATAATATAAATATAAAAAACATTTGGTATAGAAAATGGGTCTTTAAATGTTTATGTATCAAGACATTCAAGTTTACACATCACCATGCTAGCATGTATAACAGATGATAGGGAGTCATGGAAGACATTGAATTTATACAGATCCATCGTGGCATCCCCACAACACACAGATAAGTGTATAGGCTAAGAGAGAAATTTAGTTCATGCATGACTTCTGTTATGCCGGCTCCATGGCCGAGGAGTTAGCAGCTTTCTCCGCTAACCCCGAATACTCTCGTCACGTGACGCGACGAGAATTAGCAGTGACGCGACGAGAATTAGCAGTGGTTCGAATCGCAAAAGTGACTTATGAGAGTATGGAGCCGGTCGCTCAGAAAGTCGTGGCGTGCTGATGAGCGTAATCTAGCCTAGGAATCAACATACAGCTGAAAGATGCTGGTGTTGACCGCAATATCCTGAAACAGGATGGAAACGCGGAAAAAAAAAAAATGACTTCTGTTGCTAAGCCAATACAAGGAATGGCGTCTTGTTGAGATTCGGCTGAACCTATAATGAAAGCAGAAGTGTAGTCATTATATCATCTGCCTGCTTGCCGAAAAGATTTCGAACAAGAGTATTGCAGTGCTACATAGAACCTGTTGGGGGGCTGCGTGGTCTCGAGATATGGTGTCCGCCTCGAGAATATATATATTACGAACAGGGGTGTGTCTTGTCATCGGATATCTATAGTGAAGTAATAATGAGACAGATCAAAGAGAAGCCAGGAACACTAATCGGAGGTTATAATATAAACAATATACGCTATGTAGATGACACAGTATTGGTGGCGGATAATGCAACAGACCTACAACAATCGTTGGGAATTGTAGTAATTGAGAGTGCAAAAAAGGACTCTCCTTGAATATCAAGAAAACAGTAACAATGGTGATATCAAATAAAATGGTGATAACAAAATGTGACATAGATATAGAAGGGACAATTCTTAACCAGGTGGATAATTTTAAATGCCTAGGGGCATTTGAACATCAGATGGAAGATGTACAACAGAGACTAAGAGCAGAATAGGGCAGGCAAAATCCGCATTTCAGAAAATGAAAAGTATCTTGTGCAATACGTAATACGTCACTATCAATGAATGTAAGAAAGAGAGTGCTGACATGCTGTATAGAACCAGTTTTGCTGTATGGCAGTGAATCTTGGTATGTAAATAACACATTAGGAAGAACTTAGAAGCAACAGAGATGTGGTTTTTGAGACGAGTGTTGCGAATTCCTTGGACTGCCAGAGTAACTAACAATGATTGCCTGAAAGAGGCTAATGAAACTAGAACACTATATACAACGATAAGAAAGAGACAAAGGGCTTTTTTGGGTCATGTGATGAGAAGAGAGACACTGGAGAACATCGTGACAACTTGAAAGATCGAGGGGAGGAGAGGCAAAACAGGAAAAACGATGCTCGATGGATTGAGACGGTGGCATGGAGGAATATCTATCATCAGTAGAGTTGATCCAGAACACTAGAGCCCGAGATCTGTGGAGAGTCATGAACGCCTACGCCAGCTGGCAGGGCACTTGATGATGATGATTCTGTTATTGTCTCCAGTCTACATGCAAGGTAGCAGCTTTCTGCTTCTTTATCTGGTCTATCCTTCGAGCTGTTGGGTGTAGCTTTGGTGATCACGAGGACACATACGCTCCTATTGTTAAGCCTGCTTCAAAGTTATTTTAGTTTTTTTTTTAAAAACAATAATAACCCACTGGCGACCCAGTTTTGAGAACAGTTAACGAGGTGGATCCTATCTGGCGAATAATCACGAACTATGCTTCATCAAACGACGGACATAAACATATATTCGAATACCTGTTTATGAGTTAGGATACTTCTGTTTAAAGCTAAGTATTATTGTTTTCTATTGTGATTTATTGATTGTTTATTGATACAGGCGCCGGTGGCAAGAAGACAGAAGAAGAGGACGAGGGAAAGAAGGAAGAGGAGGAGGAGAAGAAGACCTCGAAGAATGAGTGCAACTGTATCAACTTGCATTCTGCGATAGGCTTTTAGTCTCACTGCCTATGAATTGAAAAACAATACTTACAAAGTATCTAACACAAGAAAATATTATTCATGACAGGCTCCTGGGTAGACTTCATGAATATGCCAACATTCCAGCTTAACATTTCCTTTCTCAGCCATTTTGGTAGCTACACACACGCGCACGGTCGCGCAAGCGTGCGCGTGCGCACACAACACACACACACACACAATCATATATAAATTATATAAATATCGAAGCCATGCTATATATTAAGGGCGTTCATTTGAAACCCGTTCCAATGGCTTTATTACTAAAGCATGAAAGAAACATTAAGAGGTGTGGCAGAATTAAACAAAGCACTCATTTTGAATGAATTATGCACCATACGTTGGTCAGAAGAAGTCGCCGTAGGCATTCAGGCAAGCATCCCATTGCTTAGGTATGCGGCGAATGCCGCCCTCAAAAAAGGATTGTGGTTGCTCACTGAACCAAGTGTTTACCGCGTACATGACGTCTGCATCTGTGTGAAATCGTTGTCCCTTGAGAGCTTTTTCTTTAGAGGTCCGAACAAATGAAAATCATATGGTGACAAATCAGGACTATAGGCTGGATGTTGCAGAATTTCGCACTTCTTCCTTGCTAATGCTTCCTGCACAATCTTTGCGACATTCCGACGAGCATTATCATGCAACAAAATCACACCGCGAGAAAGCATGCTCAGTCGTTTATTCTTGTTGGCTTTTTGCAGCTTGTCTAGTGTTTGCAGGTAGTGGGTAGAGATGATGTTGACAGCAGGTTCTTTAAAGTCCGCCAACAATAGCCCTTCATGGTCAAAAAATGCGCTCAGCATAACCTTATCAGCGGAAATCAGTAACTTGAATTTTTTGGCTTTTGGTGATCCAGCATACTTCCATCGCATGCTTTCTCTTTTGCTGCTCGGTTCAAAGTTGTATCACCATAATTCATCGCCTGCCACTATGCGGGAGAGAAATGCATCGGCCTCCACACTGTAACTTGTTGTTGTTTGTCCATCAAGAATGATGATGACCATTCATTTCATCCAGTGGGGTTGAAGGTGTGGAGCCGTGGGTTCTAAGATGGCTGATAAGGCCTATTTTGGCTCGAAATGTTCTTTGACAATGTGGGCAAAGAGTGCTTGACGTCTCTGGAGGAGGATTTCCTGCAGTGGTTTTTCTGTCCTGCCTTTTCTTCACAGCTCTTGCAGTCCTGGTTGCCTCACATATGACTGCACCTTTGCGCAATGATGCACGCCACGAATTTCGGTCTCTGGCTGCAGCCTCCCAGGTGTCATGATGAATTCCAAAAGCATTCAGTGAAATTTTCAGAGTGTCTTTAAAACGTTTCCTCTGACCACCTTGGGAGCGTTTACCACAACGCAGTTCGCTGTAGAAAATTCGTTTAGGGAGCCTGTGATCTGGCATGCGGGTCAAGTGACCAGCCCAGCGAATCTGATTCTTCATCAGTAGAGTGTGGATACTGGGCATGGATGCTCTTTCTAGGACTTCAGTGTCTGGAATCTTGTCTTGCCATTTAATCTTCAGTAGCTTCCTTAGGCAGACTGTGTGGAAGTGGTTTAATTTCCTAGCGTGTCGCTGATAAACAGTCCAGGTTTCACAAGCATATAGCAGTGTGGATAATACAACTGCTTTGTAGACTTTTAGCTTTGTTTGCAGGCTTATTCCAGTTCTGTCCCATACATTCTTGTACAGTCTGCCAAAGGCTGCACTGGCCTTGGAGATTCTTGCATTCACTTCGTCATCGATTGTGGCAGCTTGTGACACAGTGCTGCCAAGATAGGTGAATTTGTCCACAACACTTAGTCTATGATCATTCACTTTGATATTCGGCACAGTGTGATTATTCCCTGGAGCTGGCTGGTACATAACTACAGTTTTCTCCAAGTTGATATTGAGCCCAAAGTTGGCACAGGCATGTGAGAAAGCTGAAACATTATGTTGCATGTCCGCCTCTGAGTTGGCGTATAGAGCGCAATCATCAGCAAACAGGAGCTCTCTGACGGTGCCGCTGTCAATTTTGGTATTAGCTTTCAGCCTTCTGAGATTGAATAACTTTCCATCCATACGGTAGTTGATGTCTATTCCAATGTCGTCGTTCTCGAAGGCATTCATCAACATGGCTGAAAACATGAGGCTGAACAGTGTTGGTGCCAGGACACATCCTTGCTTCACTCCATTGGTTACAGGAAAGGGTTCAGACAGTTCACCATTTTCCTGTACTCTTGCCTGCATGCCGTCATGAAATAGCCGCACTATTTGGACAAACGTTCGTGGACAGCCATATTTTGCCATAATCTTCCACAGTCCTTCTCTGCTGACTGTATCAAAAGCCTTGGTAAGGTCAATGAAAGTGGAGAACATTTCGCAGTTCTGTTCCTGACATTTCTCTTGCAGCTGCCTTGCAGCGAAAATCATGTCAACAGTTCCACGTTCTTTTCTGAAGCCACATTGACTCTCAGGAAGAAGACCTTGATCGAGATGGGCTGTGAGGCGATTGAGAAGAATTCTGGCGAGTATCTTCCCTGCAATTGAAAGCAAGGAGATGCCTCGGTGGTTGTCACAGGATTGGCGGTTTCCTTTACGTTTGTAAAGGTGGACTATTGACGCATCCTTAAAATCTTGTGGCATGGTCTCGTTCATCCATATGTTTGTGAAGACTTGGTGAAGCTGCTCTGTTAGGACCGGCCCACCTGCCTTGTATATCTCTGCTGGGATGGAGTCAGGACCAGGTGCCTTGCCGCTGGAGAGTTGCTGGATGGCTTTGTTTATTTCCACTATGGTTGGCAGGTCACCAAGTGTCTCATTGGTGGGAACTTGAGGAAGGCAGTTGATGGTTTCATCATCGAAGAAGGAAGTTGCATTTATGATTTTGCTGAAATGCTCTGCCCAGCGTTGGAGGATTTCTTTCTTATCGGTGACCAATGTTCCCCCGTCTGCACTGAGGAGGGGAACTATGCCTGGTGATGAAGGACCATAGACCGCTTTCAGTGAGTCGTAGAAGTTTTTCATATCATGTCTGTCAGCAAAGCCCTGAATTTCATCAGCTTTGCTGCTCAGCCAGGAGTCCCGCATGTGCCGAAGTTTCTGCTGCACTACTCTCTGAATGTTCTTGAAAGCATCTTTTTTTTTAATGTTGACTTTGGGTCATTCAAATGTGCCTTGAGGAGAAGATGTTTCTCGGCCAGCAATTGGTTGATGTCTTCGGAATTTTCATCAAACCAGTCTTTATGCTTTCGGGGGGCTGGACCCAGGATTTCCATAGCAGTGTTGTAAATTGTGTCCTTTAGGGCTCTCCATTCTGTTTCTGTACCCTGTTTAGCTTCAGCATTGGGCTTGAGGCGGTCTTCCAGCATATTTTCAAACGACTGCTGCATTTCTTGCTGTTTAGGCGGGTGACATTTAGCTTTGTTTGCATTTTCGCCCCTTGAGGACGCCGTGGTGGCCTGATGTGGATGTTCATTTTCGAGACAATGAGACGATGGTCTGTCCAACATTCGGCACCACACATGGATTTTGTCACTCGAACGTCTTGTCTGTCACTCCTCCTGACGATGACATAGTCAATGAGGTGCCAGTGTTTCGAGCGAGGGTGCATCCACGATGTCCTATTTCTCATGGGGAGACGGAAAATTGTGTTCGTAATCACGAGATCATGTTCGGCACATAACGCAGCAAGTGGTTCAAGCACCATCTCCTGCGTTCCTCTTTTTGGTGGTCGGTCAACATCCATGGTACCCACTGTGAACACACCTTCCTATATTGCAGTTTCTTACACACCTTCCTATATTGCAGTTTCTTACGAACGACCTTTTGAATTGTCCCAATTGACACATCAATGTTTTTTTCGCTAGCGAATGTATGCTTCGACAACGGTTCATCTGTAGTGCTGCATCAATTTTGGCGTTGTTTTTTTTTCTGTTGCAACAATATGCGTTTGACCCGGCCGTCGAAGATCTGTCATGAACTGACGTCCTTTAAGAAACATTCGTGCCCAATCTGTCACTGTTGTCTTCGACACACATTTGTTACCGTACGCTGCCTGCATTCTTCGATGCATGTCCATTGGTCTTCATCCTTCAAATAAAAGAAACTGAATCACCGCTCTTTGAGCTTCTTTAGACGGATTTTGGATCAACCCGGCCATTTTCTCAACGGTCAGAAACAGAACCTATGCATCATGGGACGACAAGTACTTGGCTATTTTATTCATTGGTCAGTACTTATCACATGACGTGATCATGTTCAACGTACGCAATTACGCGCGGTGCTGCACGAACGGATTTCAAATGAACGCCCCTTATATATATAATGGCTTCAGTAGTGTTTGTGATACTAAAGTAAATAATAATAACATGATGCAGTTAGTTCTAAAGCGGATTTCTTGAAAATCCATTTGAGCAGCAACCATCATAAACTAGTAAATCAATAGACGTATCTGAACGCAACCCTTTGTGTGCTTTAATCCTTCTTTAATTTTCAGCGACATTCCCATTCAATAGTATTGATCTATGAATTGTTTTGTATACAGTGTATGTTGATGATTCTAAGTGTATGAAATACAGAGACAATCTTCTACTATATAATCACATATTTATTTGTTAACATAATAGCTCCTTGTTATATATCTGCATTAGCTGCTTCTACTCCCCCATCCTTCTCTTCTTAATCTATTTCTTCTTCCTCTTTATCTTTTGCAGTCATGACTTTCCAATTCTGTACACCTCGTATATTTTGATAAATTGGTGTTGCTTGTATGCCCAAAAGTCTCAGCTTTCCAAACATAACAGTATGTATTTTGCAAATAAAGATGTTTTTGTAGGTATAAGCTTACTGTTACTTTAAAAACAATATTTCAAAATAGTATACTTCTACAAATACTGGTTAATTCTCAACTTTCATCTTTATTTTTGCTGTTGCTGTTATCTTTCAGCGTCAATATTTGGTAGAGCTTTCTAGGCAAGACTCGTGTATGACGTGGTACTTGTTGCTGTTCTCCTAACCCTGGGGCCACCAAACTTTTTCCACGGCGGGCCGAATAACTGACAAAATGACGAGCGCGGGCCGGATACTCATTCTGTACAATACTTACGCCGTCTCCGTGGCGAAGGCCTTACCGACGCGGTCCGTAATCCCGTAATTCGAAACATATCTACGCGCGATTTGGCAGCAGACCGCGTTGCGCTGGTTTTTTACGCTATGGTATGGGTGCCGGTCATTCAGAAAGCAATGGCAAGCTACTAAACATAAACTTGCCAAGACATCAACAACAGCAAAAATTGCTGGTGTTGACTGCAAATGCCCTGTAAAGGTGACTGCAAACGTCCTGTAAAGGATATGCAACTAACTTTAACAATACTTGCAAGCCAGAACAAAAGCTCTGGTAAAAATGACGAAAAACTAAGTTAATCATGGGTGAGTGACGTGCAATGAACAAACAACAAAGACAACCAACATATTTATTTACTTTAGAAAAGTTATCAAAGAAGGCGACGTAAGCAAAACGATAGTTACATCAGACCTTGTGGCAACATATCCGAATCTCACAAACTAAGCAGCAAAAGACGGTTAGTGAGATTTGTGAAACTGATATTTGGCTTTCAAGATATCAATGTTTGGTTTGGGACAGCTGCATCCAATCAAGAGAAGTGCTTTCAAATGTTCATCAATCAATGTCGTTCGATGTGTTGACTTCACATACTTCATTTTTGAAAATGTTTGCTCACAGACATAAGTTGTTCCAAACACTGGTGCCATACCAGCGGAAAATTTCTTCAGTTTCGAAAACTCAACATCAGATAAGCAGCGGTAAAATTTAACAAGTGCTCCTTCTCTGTGCTTCTCTTTCAACAAGTCATTTGATGAGCTCCAACTGTACTTCAACTGGCACATTATCAAGGTTACAATCGAGCTGATTCTAGAACAGAAGAATGTCACTCTCAGTTCTGTCAAGATCTGAAAATCTCTCTCTCTCTCCCCCCCCCCCCCCCCACCCCAAAATGCTTTTTCTAGTCACGAATAATTTTTTTTTTCCTCGAAAAATCGAGGTTGACATCTTCGGCGATTGCAGCGCAAAACTCGTTGAAACTGTGGAAATGATAAAAGTTTTCTCCTTCCAGTTGTGCTTCAAACAATGACAGCTTTCTCTGAAATCCTTTGATGATTCTGTAGAGATCACAGACGAGGTTTGTTTTTCCCTGAAGTTTCAAATTCAGTTTATTCACGTGGGATGTGAATGTCGACCAAACACGACAACTTTGTGATAGCCAGGGAGGATCTGACAGCTGGGAATCAGTTCTATCTTTTTAAGTGAGGAAAACATCTATTTCCTCCCGTGTGTTGCCGGGGCCCATAAGGGAAGCAAAGAATAGCAACACTGTAGCCTACCACGCATGTAGTAAGAGGCGACTAAGGAGGCTTGATGGTTCCGTCGCCCTGCTACTGTGTGAGTGCGTGGCTCGACACTGTGAGCTGTGAGTTTCGTGTGAAATGCTTTTGAATCTGCCTGATGTGTTTTGAAACGTGACTGCATGTTCGGAGTG
Source organism: Cepaea hortensis (assembly GCA_963921405.1). Lineage (NCBI taxonomy): Eukaryota > Metazoa > Mollusca > Gastropoda > Stylommatophora > Helicidae > Cepaea > Cepaea hortensis. The sequence continues at coordinate 110,908,726 of OY992878.1, forward strand.
ATGGCAGGTGGCTATGTCCCAGAGTTGACCGGTTTTTGCCTTATGCAGAAATGCGTGGCTGCTGGGCTTCTGATTGACTGCCACTGCCATCAGCGATGAACTGTATTTTCGTGGACTGTGTGGGTGAACATCTAGGAAACATTCAGATAGGAAAATGACTGCCGATTCCATCAGAGATGAACAGGGTGTTTCGTGGGGGACTGGTGTGTTGACATTCTGGTGGCGGCATTATGCACAGTGTATCTGTGCGGGCTGTTGTTTGTCGAGACTCCTGTCTTTTCCACTTTTCACATTGGGCAGTGGGGAGCATTTTGTGTGATATTCACTGGCAAAGGAGCAGAGCATAATGGGGACGACCCGTTGCTGTGAAGTTGGAACTGCGACTAACTAACTAACTAACTAACTAACTAACTAACTAACTAACTAACTAACTAACTAACTAACTAACTAACATCTATTTCGTTTCGGAGCTTGTAAAAACGAAACAGGACTTTACCGCAGCTGAGCCACCTCACCATGTGTGATAAGGCAAGTCACAGAATTCAGAATCAATTTCTTCAAGAAAATCCTGGAACTGACGGTGATTGAGTGCATGTCACCGAATGAAGTTCACAGCAGAAACGACTGGTTTCAGTACACAAGAAATATCTAAGTCTTTCCCACAGATTGCTTGTTGATGTATGATGCAGTGTATGAACAGAATCATTTGCTGCTTTCATCATGTACTCTTTGATGAAGTTGCCATCAGTCAACGGGTTTCCTCGTTCTGCCATCTTATGCACTATTTTGTAACTTGTACGAGTGACAGATTCATTTTCAGCAAACTTTCTCGTGAAGAGATCTCTTTGTGTTTCTAAACCACGTTTCATGGACTCATATTTCTCAGAGCGTAGTTTTCCAGAAAACTTTGAATATGTTGATAGATGTTTTGTTTCGCAGTGACGCCGAAGATTGTACTCTTTGAAAACTGCAACACTCTCGCTGCATATCGCGCAATTGATTTTCTGGTCCTTTGTTTCCACAAAGAAGTACTTTATTCCCCATTCTTAATTAAAAACGCGGTACTCGGCGTCCACTTTTCTTTTCTTGGTAGCCATAATGAAGCGTAAAGTACACAGGATTTGAAAATGAAAAAGACATTGAATTAGAAACATAATTAAAATCCTATTGAAACACAGGAAAAGCAGAGGACTAAGGGTCACTGGTGGAGCTACGGCTCACCAAAAGTACACATAAAGTTTATAGGTACCTTTGGTAATAGAATATAAGGAGAATGGAATATCACATAATAAGGTTTGCAAAATATATAAATAGGGCCGGCCTAAATAGAGCAGAGCTTTTCAACCGGGGTTCCACGAGTGACAGCCAGGGGTTCCGCTGAAACAGACCAAAATCGCCTAAATGCAACATTTCTGCCCATCTGGTTTATTACGTAAAGTAGTACGGACACTTGGATCATCGCACAGAGTTCCCAGAGAAACGTAAACATTTGCGTAAGGATCTGCTCCAGCAGAAAGGTTGAAAAACACTGGCCTAGAAACCAGCTCGATTAACACGTTGACCGGGGAATTCTTCTGAGCTGGGGACAATATTTTCGTAATAACACGAGGCTTCTATGGCATTTTTATGCTATGTTTGCTACTGTATTGCCTCTATTCACACTTGTAGTTCACTTACCTATCATTGTCAAACAAAGAAATCCTTGTTACATACCTATAAAATGGATGACTGGGAAAAAAAGTAAATATTTCTGGAGCTTGTGTGTGTGTGTGTGTTGCCATGGAAACCATGGTAACGTCAGAGCGTAGGTGGCGCTACCACGAACCAGGGAAGGTCTTGGGATGGCGCGAAATAAGCAAACATTACAATAAACAATAAAATCTAGATACAATCTTATATATAAAAAAGGATGTGCGTATCTCTGTCTGTATGTCCTTTATACGCTCGCGAACGGCCCATCCGATTGAGATGAAATTTTCTACACGCCTTCCTTTCATTCCAGAGATGCCAACTGTCGTAGTTTTTTTTTCTTCTTCCTCCTCCTCCCTCCTCCCTCCTCCCCCTCCCAAAATACGTACGTCCAGGAAATGGTCTTCTACATAGACACTTCTCTCTGAGGTCCGCGATAACATCGGGAACGAGAACTTATATGACTACTTATATAAATTAAATGAGATGCTTCACACCAGGAGCTGGGCGATGTCGGGCCGGGTCAGACAGACAGACAGACAGACAGACAGACAGATAGTCGGTAACGGGAACGGGAACTTATATGACTACTTATATGAATTAAATGAGATGCTCCCCACCAGGGTCTGGGCGAAGCCGGGCAGGGTCAGCTAGTCTTATTTATAAATTGCGATCTCCGTCTGTCTGTCTGTCTGTCTGTCTGTATGTCCGTATGTCCTTTGTGCGCTTGCGAACGGCCCATCCGATTGAGATGAAATTTTCTACACGCCTTTCTTTCATTCCAGTGCAGCCCACTGTCATATTTTTTTAGTGTGAAATCGCATGCTTACCCAGTATTATTTCATTTTTCACTTTTCATCATAATTTAATATATCTCAGGGGACCTAACTCTATAAAAGTTATTTCAAGGGGCATAACTTTTCTGTATAACTTATAGTCATATTGTGGCATCGTTTTCAAAGATTTATAAACTCTTTGTCCATAGTTATGTACCGGCATATGAGTTATAATAAATAATGATACAATCTGTAAGGCATTTTCAAAGTTTTCATAAAAATAATGCACAATGCATAACATTGTAACTCATCTTTTTTTGCTTAAGAAGTTACTGTAGTCATGCAGGTGATTAGAAAGCGTTTTCATTAAAAATAATGGATGGTGTGTAGAAGGGCATTTTTTTAAGTTACTTTTTTTGTTGTATGAATTTAATGAGACGCTACACTCCAGGAGCTGGGCGAAGTCACGCCGGGTCAGATAGATAGACAGACCCACCTTTTCGCTGCAGTTGTCTACTCCTCCTTTTCCTTCTTCTGCTGATGCTGCTGCCGCCGCTCCATTTACCCAAGTTAATTGTTGGGGGAAGATGTAAAGATCTTTCAAGTGCTCTTTCAAATGCTTTTTGTAAGTTGGTCTTCGTTTATCTAAGGTTGTTCTAACTGCAACCAATAAATGATTAGACAGACAGGCAGACAGACAGACAGAGAGGGAGGGACGGACAGACAGACAGACAGACAGACAGACAGACAGACAGACAGACAGATAGTCGGTAACGGGAACGGGAACTTATATGACTACTTATATGAATTAAATGAGATGCTCCCCACCAAGGACTGGGCGAAGCCGGGCCGGGTCAGCTAGTAATTTATAATTGAAAATAGTAAACTTAAGACACATAGCCGCCAGGAGGTCTCCGCACGTGTGAAATCTCCTTTTATTCTGAATACATTTAAATTGTATAACAACCTCTCGCATTCTATAAGTCATATCAAGCAAGTTCGAGTACCGTCGGCGGGCCGGATGAAATTACGTCGCGGGCCGGATTCCGGCCCGTGGGCCGTAGTTTTGTGACCCCTGTCGTAACCTATCGCTCGCGGTGTCTGCCGCTTGTTCATCGTCTTCTGCACCCATATTAATGATTGGTGGAGACAGATGGAGCCCGACTACTGCAAGGAATTAACTCATCATGTTGGATGATGTAATTTATCGCTTTATGTCACCGTTTAATGTTCCCTATCAGTTGATAATATGTGCTTATTAACTCTCTCTCTCTTCCTCTTTGTATTTAGTCTGCTGCCATTTTTACTTTCTTAGTATAGTTAACCTCTATCTTTTAATTAGACTTAGTGCATTCGAGTAACAGCTCTAGATTCATTGGGGGGATATAATTCAAGAAAAGAGCTGCAGTAGCACAGCGGCTAGCACAATTACCAACTGGCCTAGTGGTGCTGAGTTCAAAACCACCTCAAGACACGTTTTTTATGGATCACTTGCCTCCCGACTCAACCTAGCCTAGGAACAAATAGACATCAGAAATTGTTCTAACGAGTTAAGGGTGATTTGCAAGATAGTGATGTCACACAAGTGTATACTACTTGTGGTTCTAATTGGCTTATCCGACGACAGCCTATACAGGATATAAGCATTTTAATTACAAACACATTCAAATGCAACTGGAACCGGTAACATAAGTAAACGTAACCGTAGTGCACGACGAAGACTGTTCCCAGGCTCACAGTTTTATTAAAGCACAATACATTTATGATGACATGATAGGTGGTTGTAAGTTGAACTGCCCAGACTTAACATCAAGGAAGAATCATAAACAATCTTAGGTATGCTGACGATACCGTGCTACTAGCAAGAGTTGAATCAGTTCATGTCCCCGTGATATCGGGTAGTCACCTGAATCATCAGTAGGCCTATACATCCGATCCTGCAAATGGAGTTTACCTCCCTGCCAAAGGCACTATTCATCACTATTGTTTCTTCTCCTGGTGCAGCAGCTTCCTGTCTAAGATGTTTGGCTAAACTACTCGCCGTTACTGTTGTCTACATTACAAATATTTAAATGAAATGGGAGAAAATGGGAGAAATGTGGAAATGTAAACAGCTGAAAAACACGAAGTGTTGAGCAGCTTTACAAAAACAATTCAAACAGAAACCAACAGCAGATGACACTCCGGCGAGAAGCCTTCATAAGCAAACGACAAGAAAATGCAACAACATACAAACAACAGAGATGACACTACAGTGACAACATTCAGGCATTATATGGAATCATGTCAGTTAAAAATGCGCAGAATGAAATAAAATGTTGTACTTAACTCAGATAATACAAATGCGCAGAATGAAATAAAGTGTACTTAACTCAGATAATACAAATGCGCAGAATGAAATAAAGTGTACTTAACTCAGATACCCAGAATATGAAACAGGTGCGCTGTTGTGATACGTCGATCACGTCACACGTCGCCTTTATCTACGTCGTTGGAAATCCCCATGTATTTAATTAATGTTCGACAGAGATTAAAAATCCTAATGTATGAGGTGGTACTCAGTGCTAATACTGAGTCGTTTGCCGTGTCTACTTTTTGCTCGGTTTCTGCTTTATTCTAATGACGATACTGTTCGTAGTATTCCAGTTTGGAGTGGCCTTGTTACGCGGCCGAACCCTCTGAATCGCTTCTCCATGATTTGCTTTTCTTAATAATGAATTGGAATTGTAAGCTGAATCTTTTTAATCCGTATAATTCTCATTTTATTCATACCACATTATGCAGGCAATATATAAAAACGTACATTTAAAGCTTTTAATAACATCTATATCGCCTAATTCTGCGTATTTGGAGCCAATTATCATATGTCCAAAAAAAAGTTTACTTGGTATTTCATCATGTCTTCAAAATCATGCAGCGCATTATTGGAATCTATTGTTCACATTAATTGAGAACTACCTGTATAGTCAAAACTATTATATAGGGTGTATGTTTAATGACTATGGGGTTTTTGAAAATATATTGCCGTTCCGAGTTTTGTATTCAACCTCTGTGGATCATGCAACATGAAAGGTAAATACAAAACTTGGAACGACAATATTTTCAAAAACCCCACAGTCATTAAAAATACACCATGTATAAGTATTATTTAAGTTTGAGTGAATTAAACTAACTGAAGTGGACGTGGTAAATTACTAAATATAAAGGGGCGCAGGCAGGAAAACATACCATGAGTTTGCATTATAACAGTTATGTGGATGAAATAATAAACATGATGAATTACTGAATGTTGATCTTATGAAACAACAAGTAAATTGTCACGTGTGGTTTCAAAGGGAGAATAAGTCGCACTTTTTACGTGAATTCGCCTCTCAACAAAGTAGATTCTTCTTCACCAAGCTTGGAGTATCCCCATTTATCGTAACCACATCTTGCACGGCAGCGTCTGTAACTTAGCAGCGCCAGTCCTAGGAAACCTGCTACCATAACAGTTGTCACGACAACGGCACCAACCACCACAACTTTGTTGTCATTCTGCTTGGCGTCATTCTGTAGAGACAGGATATAGCTCAAGTTATACAAGATATCAAGTGTATCAAGAGCTGTGGGGAAAAAAGGCAAGACGAAACACCCACAACAGGAATCCTCTTCCTGGAACGTCAAGCATTCCTTGCCCACATTGTCAAAGTATATTTCGAGCCAAAATAGGCCTTACCATTCATCTTAGAACTCACTGCTCCAAACAACCCCCAATGGATGAAATGAATGGCCATCATTCTTGATGGACAAACACCGCCATTAAGTGCCTGCAAATGCAGCGAGCAACAGTGAACGGAAACACAATGTTTAGTTCATTATTCACATTCAACAGCTAGAAGCATACACTGGAAACAATATGTTATCACTGTAATCAAGTGGTTATCAATGCTCAGAAGGTTGATTTTACAGCTGTTGTAATGAGCCTGAGATCTAGCCAAGTCTGCTCCAACACACCACCAACATTCATATTGAGGTAAGTGACTTTGAGTTATGAAGTGAAAAGGAGCTGGTCATCACATCTCACAATGCGTTTATAAATCCGTGATCTTATCAGTGATAACGTAAACACAAGAAATAAATGGGGAGAACCGTGAGGTTACTAAGACGAATACATAAGTAGACACACATGGTATTATTTAGCGCTCACAGAAGAAGAAGGAAATATAGATTAGAAGACGCACTAGACAACATTTTTGAAAGCTATAATAGTTACCGACACGGGAACGATCCCCGGTCGGTAACTATTATATCCCGGTCGGTAACTATATATCCCGGTCGGTAACTATTATAGCTTTCAAAAATTTATGTTGTCTAGTGTGTCTTCTAATCTCTATTTCCTTCTTCTTCTGTGAGCGCTAAATAATACTTCTTCTTCTTCTTCTGCGTTCATCCGGAGTTTTTTTTCCGGATGTGATTGAGTTGTGCCTGTTTACAGCAGAGCTGCGTTCTTGCGCCGTTAGGCCGACACATCCGACTTCTGCGGAAATAATACTATGTGTGTCTATTTATGTAATCGTATCAGTGATAAACTTATCATAAACCAATTTTTGTTTCAACTGTGATTGTACAGGGTGTATTTTTAATGACTATTCTGTGTTTGAAAATATTGCCGGTCCAAGTTTTGTATTTACTTATTATGTTGCATGAACTTTACAGAGGGTGAATACAAAACTTGGACCGACAATATTTTCGAGCACTGCAGTCATTAAATATACACCCTACTCCAAGAAGAAAGTACACCGCAGACAATTATTAACTTTAAAAGCAACATAAGGTGTATTTGTAGCGATTTCGTTGCTAACGGAGGACGCCTTTTTTCGGAAAGTTCAAGGTCATCGGATCCGCGGACCGTTTCCTGTGGCCCGCGAGTGGAGTATATGAAAATAACCCTATCGTGTTTCCTATTGGATAAATGCGAAACTATTTTTATGAAAATCGTGAATGACAACTTTAACGAGGGGTCAAAAGGTTATTCTTCATTCCTGCATGCTTGAAAGTGAATTGTTTGAAGAATATTTTCCACTGTTTGACAAAGGTAAGGAAGTTTATAGTTTGGCATGTTTATTATCAAAGGTATTCTAATTTAACCTGCATTTTTGAACTGCGCATCCAACTTTACATATAAATGTTGACTTTCATCAATGTTCGTTATGCGGATGAGTTAGAAAAAACAATTTCTGTAAGCTTGGTCATGGTGCGTATTCTTTAAATTCATAATTTCGGAATCACGGCATATTTGATTGGTGTCTGCTTCTTTTTTTTTTTTTTTTTTTTAAACAAACAAGAAGATTTACAATCATAAAGTTAAACAAAATATCAATATACGTTTAAATTCTATTACATATTTATTTTGTTGCTTTATATTTATTGTATTTATTGTTCATCTTGCTACATGACTTAAAATTTATGAAAGTCAAGTCATTTTTCAAACTTGTCCATCGTCCATTGCTGAAATTTAATTGACTGGTTCACAGTTTTATTTGTATTGATAAATGTCTTATCAAGAGAATTATACTTTATTGTGCATTTATGAATGCTGTGTCCATTTCTGCACACAACGATCGAGGATCTAGCAAAATTCGTTATGCAGAGGTGTGGAAAAAAAATTATTTTGTGAGACCACCTAGTTACATCTTTACAATCGGAAAAATTCACAATGGCGGCATCCCAGCATATATCACACTAGTGTCTGTGAAACACTGGAGATGTAGAATCATAAGATACAAAATATCAATTAATTTCTATAGACAATTTGAGTTGTTGCTTTAAAAATATTTAATCAAGTGATATATAAAGTCATTTTTCAAACCCGTCCATGGATGACTTTGTATTCTCCGCTCTGGCGGAATATGTAATTGCAAATTTGTAAAAATATTGTAGATGTTACATAATATTTAAATTTAAGATAAGTTATATGTTTTTGATATCTCCAACCAGTTAAGCTTTTATTCTTGTCTTTCTGATTATATTTTTATACATATTTCTTTGGTAGTCTCTGTGGCGAAGTGTTCAAGCCGTTTGACTCATGCTCCGAAGGTTGTGGGTTTGATTCTGGGCCGCGTCCTTCAGTTTACGAGTTAAATGTTTCGGAGACTCCTGTGGGTCATCGCTAAAAGCTACGGAGTTCATAGGCAGAGTTCGTAGGGAGGCATTATTTGCAGCGCGCTCGTATAATCTTTTTTTTTTTTTTTTTTTTTTTTGCATATCTTTTACAGGACATTGCTGTCAACACCAGCATCTTTCAGCTGTATGTTGATTTCTTGGCAAGATTACGCTCAGTAGTTTGCCATTGCTTTCTGAGCGGCCGGCTCACATACCCCGTAAGTTACCGATGCGATTCGAACCACTGCTGATTCTCACCGTCATCACGTCACCCACGAGAGTATACGAGATTATGGAGACAAGTCGCTAACCTCTAAGCCACGAAGCCGGCATTGCGTATAATCACTTCGTTAAAAAAAAATTCCTAAAGATCATAAGATGCATTTAATTTTTATTTACATTTTCTAAATCTCAATCTCCAACCATTTTCATTTTTATTTAATTGTTTGCTTTTATTTACTATTTCTCATTAGGTTTATCATGGCAAGAAAAAGGAATCTTGATCATCTGAGATCGCATCTATCAGTGTTTGAACCTGGATATCCCATTGAAAAAGGCTACATTGCCCAACTGTTGGTAGTGGATCATCGTTCTGTACCAGATGTACTTACACTTAAAGAAATACAACAAATACTATTTGTTCTCATGAAAAAAAAAAAAAGTAATAGAGGCATCCGAAATAAGAACAGGAGTGAGGCAGTGACTCCTTTTGTCACCTCTACTATTCTTACTGATTATAGACTGGGCTATGAAGACAGCACATAATTTGGTGCAATGTCCTATGTGGGACCAATGGGAAATAGTGAAGAACTTGGTCATCCAGGCTCCTGAAACAACTATCCCAAAAACAAAGATGATGGAACATAAGAGATAGATAACGGAAGACATCTTAAAACTAATGGAACTAAGAAGAAATAAACAAACAAATATTAATGAAAAATATGAAGAAATTCATAGGAAAATTAGGGAATTGTACAAAGAGACAAAAGATGCTTGGCTTGAGGAAAACAGCAGAGAAACTGACAACCTATAAACAGCTAAATCTGCCCGGTTACATGACAATGACATGATTATTGTAATTTCTGTCACACTTTTAAGGTTTTGATTTGAAGCTCCCTAGTAAGCTGTTTTTGTTTTTTGTTGTGTTTTTTGTTTTGCTTTTTGTTTTCTTTACATGACCTAGACTTGCAACTACATTATTTTACGGGATGAGATAGCCAGTCCCATACCAAACCCCCTTCGTCGCCTCATACGACACATGTGGTAAGTTACGGTGTTACCATTTTACTTCTGGTCCCCAGCATGGCGGTTAGGCTTTGAACCACTACGGCCTCTGGAGTATTTATCTTTGTGGCTGCGGTTTGCATTTCGCATTTTCCTCATGTTGGACTGGAAGTATATTGTTTCGTCGCCCTGCTACTGAGTGAATGCGTGGCGCGACTCTGCGAGCTGTGATATTCACGTGAAATGCTTTTACATGTCCGCGTTTGTTTGTACAGTGACCTGCTTGTTCGCAACAATGGCTACCGGCTGATGCTGAATTGACTGATTTGCCTTTTCTGTTCACGAGTGCTTTTTTCAGGAGACTCCTGGGAGTCGGCGCTGGAGCTACGGAGTTCGTGCTTAATACGACGCTTTCAACGGGTCGCCCTGCGGATAGAGACAGAGCCATGTGAGAAAACCCGGGTCAATGAGGTCTTTCTGGTGACTGCCGATTCCATCGACGATGAACTGTGGTTTTCTTGGAGGACTTTTGTGTTGGCATTCTGGCGGCGGCATTATGCACAGTGTACCTATGCGGGCTGTTGGATTTCCGAGACTCCTGTCTGTTCCACTTTTCACACTGGACAGTGGGGAGCATTTTGTGTGATATTCACTGGCACAGGAACGGAGCATAATGGGGACGACCCGTTGCAGTGAAGTTGAACCTCGACTAAATAACTAACTAACTGACTGACTGACTGACTGACTGACTGACTGACTGACTGACTGACTGACTGACTAACTAGCTAGCTAACTAACTAACTAACTAACTAACTAACTAACTAACTAACTAACTAACTAACTAACTTGCTTGCTTGTGTTCGTTGGCTCGAGCTTCAACGCGAAGTCCTGCATGTCGGATGAAGGCATCCTGTTGTCCAACATCAGTGTCATGTCATACAGGACCTGAGGTTTGCGTGCGTATCCGTCGTCCCATGTCTAGCTTATTGGTGTGCAGACTGGTGGTTCCTCGCCGTACAGGCAGACAATCTCCGACTTCGGAGGAACCAACCAACCAACCAACCAACCAACCAACTAACTAACTAACTAACTAACTAACTAGCTAACTAACTAACTTTTCTTTCATTATAGGCCCCGTTAACACACGGCCATGATACGTGTCAGGTCAGGTGAATTAGACTGACCACTGGCATGGTTTTCTTTTCTTTTTCTTTTTTAAAACCATTTTATTAACAAAAGTCTAGCTTCGTGGCTGGTCAATAACTTATTATTGGTCAATTACGTATATATATATGTATGATATATATATATATATATATATATATATATATATATATATATATATATATATATATATATATAGTGTGTGTGTGTGTGGTGTGGGCATGTTTGTTTGTGTGTGCGCGCGTGTGGATCCAACCAAGTGTACAGTTTTGTCTATTCCATATAATATACATTTCATATAATATACCTAATATGCATAATATTATAATATACATATAACATACAATACACATATACATTCCATATAATATACATCTTATGCACAGTGGCGGACTGGGTCTGAACATATTGGTTTCCAGAACTGAAAGGTTATTGACATGTTTACTATACTGTTGAGTGTTAAGGGAAGCCCACTTCCTCAGGGTCCTCCGGGTCTCACTTGAAATCAGGCAAGCTAACATCCGGCCAGTCCGCCATTGGTTGTGGATAGCTTTTCTAATCTGTGCAATTTTGCTACCACGGCTGCGAATGCCAACTGCCCGGTAATCGGTAAGAAGAGCTGCTTGCACAAAGGATATCATTCATTTTTTGGACTCTTATCAGAGATGGCTAGTCATCAGATCCACTGTCATATGATCAGGGGGCAGTAAATGGGGATGGCCACGGCTTCGTCTGGTTCCTTAATTTTATGTGTCACAGAACGCCGCGTTACCATCTCAGAATACTTTCTCGGTCAACAAATCTGATGGACCACATAGAGCAGGGGTGTCAAACTCAATCGCTCAGCGGTCCAAAACTTAGATCTCATATAAGGTTGCGGGCAGAACAGGATAAACATCCAATAAGCCGAAAATTAAACCTTTAAAGAAAAAAACCCAATATAAATTAAAACAGAAAAAAAGATGTGCAGTGTCAGTCGTGCCATTACTTTGATCGACAGCAAGGGAGAATGCAACAAAGTCTTTGCCTTTTTCAATCAGCTGTGTTTTCACATCAGTGGCCATCTCACAAACCCAGTCAACAAGGCTTATCTTTGCAAAGATCTGCTTTTTGTCTGAACACAAGACGTCACAAACTTTCATCATGCAGCCTTCAGAAACTCTCCTTTAGTAAATGATCGGCCTGATTCTGCGATCATAAACATCACAATAAAATTTGCTTTTACAGGAGCTTCAGTTTGTCATTTTGCTTTGGTGAAAAACATCTGCTGAATGTTAGATGCCTCTTCAATTCTTTTACCTTCTGTAGCTTCTGCTCTGCATTCAGGCTTTTGAACTTGTCTTGATGTTTAGTCTCAGATTATATTCTTTGATCACAGCCGCATTATCTCCACAAATTAGATACACAGGTTTTCGGTCAATATTAGTAAACATATATTCAGCCTCCCAGCGGCTTTGAAAGGCTCTGTTTTCAGAATCAACTGTTCTCTTGGTCATTATAAAGGCTAGCTTTGATTTAAAAAAAAATCGTGCATCTACCGACAGATGCTTGATTGATATCGGGTAAGCCGTAGCGGGAAAAGGTGATGTAATATCCGGTCACTACACTACTTTTATTTCTTATGCACCAATCCAAAAAGGCAACTGAACGTTGCTAGGTCACTATAATGACGAACATAGACTCACTACGCAACTTTTATTTTCGCTTATTCTGATCGAAGCGAGAACGCTTTCAGGTAGCCTATCCCTCGGCAAATCTGCTAATTAGGGAATTTGATTTTCACTTTAAGTCGTGGCCATTAAAACATATTTTTACTTAAAATTCTCTCTCGGGCCGAATATATTTGTACGTCGTTTGAGACCTCTCGGGCCTGGTACGCCGGGCCCGATGTAGCCCGCGGGCCTTGAGTTTGACACACGTGACTTTGAGGAATAAAGATTTAATCACGCTTATCAGAGTCTATTCAGCCATGACGTAAGATTGCACATGAAGACGGCAAGGGGTGAAAACTAATACGGTCTAGTCTCTATGCTTAAGTAAGTTCAACAGTGACGCCTTAGAAGGCATATGTTTACCAGCAGAGCACAGGTGGAAATTCCTGCTGGATAAGACGTCTGGGTTGACCATATTGTCCGGCTGACAGGAGCCTTCACACTGATAACATGCCTGTCCAGTGGAGCAAAAGGTGTCAAAGGTGTGAGGTGTTATACTGATAAGGAAACTATCCAGACGGGCAGATGGGAGACACTGCAGGCTGAATGAAGTGTGAAATGGACCATCGGCTGAAGGGTGTCATTTACCTGAGAAAGGTGAATGAAGGTACTCCTGGTCCAAGGGAACTTACAATCAGACGAATGTGTGAATTAAAAAAAAAAAACGCAGAGGGAGATAGAAAAAGGCGCCAAAGAGATAAGAGCATTGGTCGTACTTGGTATAAATACTCTTGACTAGATCTGACCACAACAGATACGTCAGAAAATAGGAACAGGTATGAACGATCTCAATACATATTTTGTTTATAGATGGGTCTGACTCTTATGCGGATTGAGTTGAGTTGAGTTGAGTTAAGAACCGACATTACTGCACTCAGGACATTCCCATAGTGCTCTGTCCCCTCGTTCAACAGCCAGCGAAGAGTCATACTAGTAATTGTTCCCACCGCTGTCTGATTAAAAGTTCTCCTAGCCTTCCCTCTCAGTTGTGAGATTCTTCCAGAACCACTGCCGATCCCCGGCAATTTCATTCTTTCCACATATGGGTTTTCAATCTGTTCCTCAGCCTTCTCCACCTGGTCCCACAAGCGCACGACCACCTCCCCCTTGTCCATAGGCAATCTGCCTCCAGGAGGTGCATTCCCTGCTAGCCTATCAGCTTATTCATACACCAACTCTCCCGCATGGCCAGATCAAAATATCCATACAATTCTCACAGTCTGTGACCTCTGAAGCCACGAGAGCCATTCCACACAAAACATTCCTTTCTCCGCCTTACTAAGCATACTCTTTGAATCCTTTAGCCATGCGGATTGAAGTGTCTAGGAATGTTAGTTTCTAGTCCTATCGAAACCGGTAAATTTCGGGTTCTTAATTTGTCGGTCAGTTGTAGGCTATTTCAATGAGTACTAGCATTCCTCATTTTTCTGTATATAGCACATTGCTATAAATTTGTTATTCTGCTACACAAGGGGGAACATGTCACGGGAATACTGTGAGTTTAATGATTCCCTGATAAACTCGAATAGTAAGATTAATGACAATGTAGGAGAAGGGTTAACAGTCGAGTACTTCATTCTGAGATGAGGACGAATTAAAGAGCAGTGACCGACTGGTATAAAAATAGGATATTGTGAGGAGTCATTGACCAGCGATGTTAACGGACAGAACAACAGGGAGACTTCGAGAACGGGAAAATGAACGGAGAAGGTGATCAACGGGTTCGGACGCTTTGAAGTATTAGCGTAAGGGAAACCCAGGGAAAACAGCGTAAGGACGGAACGAAACGAGCAACTAATCACTACGTGATTTCACCGCCTTTTGATGTGCAGGATATGTCAAGAGACGAGTGTTGAGGCATGAACATCAAACAATAACGGAGGATGGGCCACTCGATATAAATAGTAGAAATTGGGTTTTCTGTTTTAGTGTGTGTTCCAAACTGGACAGAGATATCTATTAATCCCAGGTGTGGAAAAGAAATTATAGTCCCGTACTGTTTAAGGCAATGGGATATTAGTGCCGATGTGCTTAATTATTAATTTCGATTCCGGGATGATAATAGAAGATATAAGGTAAACTAACCTTAGAGTAATAGTTAGCATAGGAAAATATGTGTTTGTGCTTAGAGTTACCATTGCTTTCTATGAGTGAATAGTATAGACTTTAGTGAATTCTGCTGTTTATGTCAGAGTATTCTTTCGGAAGCTTTTCATTACGGCTGGAGAAAGACACTCACATAAACAGTAATATGAAGCAGACTTAAATCACCTGATTTAATATTTTTTACCCAGGGTCCACTACACCTCCTGACATATCAAAGAAGATAGAACAGTACGTCTCTTGTACAGAGAAAGCAGTGTTGATAATAAAGGAAAGAACTTTCACTTTAATCAGGCACTTCAAGGGGGCAGAGAAAGTTTAGTAAATAAAGGAAATAACGATCATTATAAAAAGGCAGGATGCCCCAGAACGGAAAATAATGACACTGTAAATAAATATAAAGACACAAATGAATCATTCATGAAGAGTTGCCATGCGTACAAAAGGTATTCATAAAAGAACGGAATACCGTGTGTAGAACGTTTGAAGGACCAATAGACAGTGCTAGACATTAGCTATGTGTTTTTTCCATGGTGGATTTATTAATTAACGAATAATCACATAAACCCGGATCTAAGCATAAGACTTACCGTGATCACATTACTTTACGGTGATACAGTGGTGAACAGTTTTCTTTTTTCCAATACGGATTTACCTCCAGACGCAAGCAGAACAGAGCATCCAGGGTGAGAACGTTCTAATTATATGTGTGACGTCTTGTTGCATGGCCGTAAGAAGCAGGAGAACGTATACGGCACATACGAAGTAAAAAGTCCTATCTTGCACTCACATTAGCAGACAATACCAACTATATATACACAGTCCATCCATACACCAGACATAATTTTATTTAATAAATATTTTATTAATTGTTGAAGGAAACTGTTGTCGGAGTATGTGATGAAGGAATAATAGAGAGAGAGAGAGAGAGAGAAAGGAAAAGATATATGGAAGGGAAGACAGAAGGGAGGAGTGTAGACAGAAGTCAGTCAGGTATCCCAAAGAAGAAGAAGTAATAAGGTGTGCTTGTTGATTCCACGTTCCTCCCGGGACGACAAGTGACAGAACATTATGTTAGGCAGATTGTGGGCTGTGTTTTGGATATACTGTTGACTTTCATTTGTCTTGTCAGATGATTATCACACCTATGAGAATTTGACTGGTCTCCTTCCGTTGTATGCATTTGTTGTAAAGAATATAGTCAAATGACTATATTTCTTTTAATTCTTACCACGGCAGTGTCTAATTAGTGATAGAATCGGACAGACCAGCAATGCGGTTATCCTGTGTTGTTACTCCTATAAAACCAGTTTATAGTGTCTCATTTCGATGTACATAATAGTATGACTACCTCATTCGTTATGATATTATGAATATCATTATATGTTATTTTGAAATGGTACTATACTACTTTTATGGTGACATGCATAGTACTTATTTGATGTTTGAGATGCACATTGTCATATGGTAACTCATTAGGATGAATAAGGTGGGGTGCAATTTTGTTCTTATGAGCAGCACACGTAGGCATATTGTCTATTGATTGTGGTTGAAGCAGAGGTGTAATGGTGCAGACAATACCCACAGTTTTTGACGGGTATATGGTGCGATTAACACTTTCCGTGTGTGATTAACGAGCGTTCATGGTAACTTATTGAGGCCTAGGTCAGAGACTGAGCACCGGCACTTAAACCCGGCAATCAGATACTCTTATGATAACACTACCCATCCTTTGATCTGCTAAACCAACTTTTGAACGGAGCGGCTGTAACGAACCGGGTGTCTGAATTAGTAGCATGGACTTATGACATTTCATTCCTCATTGACGGGACGTTATAAGGGAAGGCATGCGATGTAATATTTTCAGGCGTGTTCGACGGTGGAAAAGTCCTCCCCGACAAGACAGTAGGAGAGAGATATAAAGGGAGAAAGAGGAGAGTATACCCAGTAAAGCTGGAAGAGAGACACTGCCAGACTTTTCAATGTGGGTACATATGTGGGTGATAGATTGTACGTATTACCTAGATTGTACTGAAGCAGAACTAGTGTATACGCATTCTTGATTATGTCTTCCAAGCTCACAACAAGAGCACCAGGTTTTCCCCATGCAGTGACAACGAGGAGGGACCAGGTGGCGTCAGGACGGAACACTGATTCTAAACACCGACCAGGTGTATTAAGATGAACATAGGTGACCTTAGCTATCCTTAGGGGATCTTAGCTAACCATAGCGACCCGGGCTAAGACTATTGGAGTCTACTGGAGATATATGGGAGGAGACTGAGGCATCTTCTCATCTGGAGGTTTTGCACCAACCACATAAGTTATGTTTTTTGCTTTTGTATGTTGATGTAAACTAACATTACCCAATATCATCATGCCATTCAACATCATGTTGTTTTAAGTGCTAATCTTGATATATAATAAAGAAGTTGCAGTTGTTTTAACTCCAAGTTATCTGTTATATTCCATGTGTGCATACGTGTGTGTGTGTGCGTGTGTGTGTGTGTGTGTGTGTGTGTGTGTGTGCCTGGATGAGGGCTTAATTATATAACAGGGAGGGGAGTTAAGTCAGAGAGAAAAACCTGCCCCGCCTAGTAGTCCATTTGTTGACATCAACCTAGGCATCTAACTTTCCCTTTCCCACTCCTTTGGGGATACCAGGACCAGCTAATTATTAACGAGCCATTCACAGCTGTACTCGTGAGTGTCCACGGGCTTAATCTTTATTTCAGCCATATCGATGTTTTCCCGAGTCAGTTTCTGATAAATTGGGGTTGCCCGTTAGTGATAGTGTATAACTTGGCGACAACCCCCCCCCCCCCCCCCACACACACACACACACACATACACCTGTGACACTATGCTACATTATGGCGTTTACAAAGAAAATGTATGTATGCTACTTACCGCGTCAGTATTCATCCCATCTGCCCCATTATCATGTATGCCTGATTCTGTTTCAGCAGCTTCTCCCATTTCATTTGCTATCTCTTGTAAAATTTCATCAAATTCTTCTTCTTCCTCTTTTTCTCCTGCTTCGTTTTCACTTGCCTTATCTGCATAACTTGCGCTAGAGGAAGCATCCACTTTATTATAGCTGATGTTGCAGATAAACGATGTCATGTCAATATTTGTAACGATGTCCTCCCATGACTCAAATCTGAAATATACACGGACAATTCTCGTGACATAATTAATACATAATTTTTTAACCTACAAAAATAAATTAAAATTAAATTGGTCCCGAAGTAGTTTCTTGCTATAGGTCTGTAATGTGATAGCACCTTCACATTTTGTAGGCTAGAATGCACGGAGAAATTGGTGGCCATTCTTTCCCTAACTTTTGCCGGAGATGAGCCCAGGCGTCGTACTCATGACATTATCAGCGCAGGTCGCTATCAACGTCTCTAACGCGCTCGCTATTTAATCAACAAACCACTGTAAAATAAATACCTTCAGTTGCACCTTTGGCTGTTCTGAATTATTATACACTTAATATTTGGAACCCATGATGTACAATACCAAATCTTAACAGTATATTTGTTACAATATTTATTACAGGGGCAAAGAAAATTTGAGTTTGCTCTATTCAGCGTAAACTTGCCCGGGGATCGCAACAGCAAATAATGCTGGTGTTGACTGCGACGTCCTGTAAAGAATATGCAATTAAGTAACTATTCGGCGGACTGGCTTCATTAGAAGTTTAGGTCATTTGTTCAAACACACAGTCCCTTGGCGTTCATTGTAATTAATTCATATCTTGATGAAACATTATTAATTATTTCAATGGCAGTTATATCTCAGGAACTTTACTAAACAAGTAGAATACGACAGGGTACGAATTATGTCCATATTCCATAATTGTAGGTTCAGGTAGATGCTAGACTTAGACTGAGTTGAGTTAGGTCAAAAACCGACATCACAACACTCAGGATATTCTTATAAGTGCTCTGTCCTCATCTTCGACAACCAGCGAAATTGTCCTAGTACTAATGGTACTACTATTTACAGTCTGATTATGTGTCCGCCTGGTCTTTCCTGGGAGTGCTGAGTTTCGGTCAGTTCCCCTAGTCACTCCATGCCGCACAATTCTTTCCAGGCCATGGTGATTTCACTTTTCTTCCACACCATACATTATCCCAAAGTGTTCTGATAATCTGTCATATTGTGCACCAATACTCCATCTAACAGTTTAGACACAGCCTATCTGTCCGCCTGCTCGTTTCTCAAGACACCAGCTTGCCCTGGGGAAAAGATCAACTGGGCGTCGTCTATCTTTGAGTTGTTGTTGTTGTTTTTTGTTGTTGTTGTAATTGGACCATGTCAGTCTCTAGATATTTTTTGGTTGTTGTTGTTGTTTTTGTTGTTGTTGTAATTGGAGCATGCCAGTCTCTAGATGGCTGGGCTCCCTGGCCTAGGTGTTAACGTCTTTCTATGTAATCCAGAATATACACGTAAGGAACGTAACCTGCGCGAGAATAGGTAGCGGTTCTCGCCGCGTTGGTAACTTAGGGGTATGTAAGCCGGTCGCTCAGAAAGCAATGGCAAACTACTGAGCGTAATCTTGCCAAGAAATCAACAATCAGCTGGAATATACAGATGTTGACAGCGATGTCATGTAAAGGATATGCGAAAAAAAAAAGAAAAACAAAGTCTCTAGATGACACCGTTTGAATAGGCTCTTGATGATCGTGCATTGATGTTCACGTTCATTCAGTAAGGAATGCATGTGTACCTATAACTTGTAAGTTTTATATTGTCCAGTATGCCATCTGATCTCTACTTCTCTCCTTTACTACTATAAGTGCAGATCAATGCATCTGAAACTATTTCTCGCGCTATTGCAATGGCTTCAAAGGCTCACAAGAAACACTTGTTTAAGTGCTACTAGTTGCATAAACTGACAGTCGCGTTGGTGTAATCGTTATGACATGACGCCGACAATGGCTTCAGTGCGGTCGGACAAAGGTTCGATACCATCTCAAGCAGATCCCTACGGCAGAGAAAGACTGGTCACCTGTTCCTCCTCGCACTCGGGTATTAACAAATGAGATGCCCATAACACTTCACATCAAGTCCCTGTTAAGTACTTGCTTTATGTATTATTACTTTTATTTTAGTAGCACACAATTTGACCTGACACTTAACGGGGTTTGACTTTTGAAAAATCTATCGCTAGTCGTTTTTTTGTTGCCTGTGACAAAGTAGCCCCGGAGAACATTTTTCAGGCTACGAAATATATTTGCTCCATAAAAACGTTTTGTGCAACGTGCAAACTATCGTTATAGCTTTTGATGTGCAAGCGTGCGTGAACTTGGTATGGCGTGGTGGAAGACGTACTCGTATATAATAAGCTATCACATATAATGAGAACAAGGGTGTTAAAGTTCTATGTAGAACCTATACTGGCGTGAGCTAGCGAAACAGGAACAATAAGCAGACAGGTCGTGAAATATCTAATGACAGTGAAACTTTGTTTCTAGGGAAAATGCAATAACTAGTCACACTGGAACCCACAGGGCGTACATAATAGTGGGAGACCTACAACACACTCGGAGAATGAACGGTTTGGGGCGATGAGATGAACGGTTTGGGGCTATGGAGAGTGCTGCGATGGAGAGTGCTGCGAGAAGTGGTCAAAGAGTGGACAGCTTGGCGCCAGTTAGTTGAGAGTATATGTCCCAATGGGAGCAGGGACAAACTCCGCTACTAGAAATGTTAAATTGCCCTTACTATTTTTGTTCTTCTGTCCCTCCTTCCCTCCTCTCTCTCTCTCTCTCTCTCTCTCTCTCTCTCTCTCTCTCTCTCTCTCTCTCTAGGTGTGTATGTCTGTGTGTATGTCTCTCGCGCAGTCTGTCTCTCTCCGTCTCTCTCTCCCCTATCTCTATTTCTGTTTATACATGCGAGTGAGTGTGTGTGTGTGTGTGTGTGTGTGTGTGTGTGTGTGTGTGTGTGTGTGTCTATGTGTGTATGTGTGAGAGGGGGGGGGGTGTCAAATCCGACATTACGATCTTGCCCCTGTTAACTTGCTCTGAGAGGGAAGTGAAAAGTCAAGAACACATGAATTCGAAACAAAGAATTCAAACCCCTTACTTGTTCAGTAAAGATATCTGGTAGCTGCTGCAAGCATCGATGGCACGTATGTACGTCTTCGTCATCTGTTGGCAGGTTACAGAAAAAGCATGGTGTTATTCATTTCCATAATTCCAGTATGTCTTAACTTCTGCATATATTGACATTAGCCTTGCTGGAGACACATACTTCCTCGGTGATGCAATGAGTATGCCCAGGAAGATCGAGATGGGCTAGACTCTGGAAGACAGCGGGTGGAGTCTCTGAGGAGGTCATGGCTGATAAAATCATCTTTATCTTGTGTCAGGCTACGCAGGTGTAAGAGAACATAAATAAGTTGATATGCTTGGAAGTAAGATTACTGTGGAAAGCGGACGAGCAATGAACCGGGCTGATATACTGAATGCCATGAGAGAGGCATGACTATTAAAGGAATCAGGTGATGACTGAATCTGCAACCTGGACCAAGGGATGAAAAGAGTGAAGCCAGACAAGAGCATCATGAAGGGAGCCAAAGAATAATAGTCAACATCGGACTGGTGTCATCGACTACTACACGCTGACGGATATATTGATCTGATAAGGGGATCGATCCCAGCTATTATGAACGGTTCAATGTTCAGTGAGACTAAGCTGAGTCGAGTTGAGTCAAGAATCGACATCATAGCGCTAAGGACATTCCCATATGTGACCCGTCCTCATCTTCAACAATCAGCAGAGAGTCCCAATACTACTGGTACCAGTAGCATTCAAATTATGTTTTCGTCTGGCATCTACTCCGAGTCCCTAGTCTCGGCCAGATCCTATGATCACTCCCTGAAACACCATTCTCTCCAGTTCTGATGATCTATATATTCTTCGGAACTATACACACTATCCCATGAGAGCTCCGGCCACGTCTGCCTTTTCATGTACCAATACATCACCCAAAGGTGCAGACCCAGCCAATCTGTCCGTCTGCTCGTTTCCCACCACACCAACACGTACTGGGGAGGGGGAGGGGAATCCACAAGATTTCTGATTGTTGAATTGAAGCCTGCCACTCCACCCGAAGTATGCCTGTCTTGATCTTTCTCATCATACTTTGCGAGTCCGTTACAATCACGACATGCGTGTGCAGTTTGTCATCCATTCAGCGGGACTCCGCTGTGACTGCTTCCACGTCCATTCTCAAACACTATTTTGTGGTATCACATGTCAGGCTCTCCTGCACCAAACATAGTCCATCCAACTTCGCCACAACCCCCTCCCTCCCTCCCTCACCACAGCCACGTCTTACACCAATTAGCACAGAGTCATTTGTGTTAATGATTATATCGCTGGGTCGCGAATTGTCGTGGATCGATTATTGCACCTCTCATTTAGCGCAGCCTGCTAGCCAATCATTACATTATCAGTTCAATGTGATTATGACCTTTCACAGGTCTGACTTTTCCTCGGAATTTTGACCCACTCCTCTACTCTCCCAATGTTCTCAAGCAATGTACACTTCTGTGGTTTTGTTCTCTGCATAAGACATCCATGATTTTACTCTGATCACCCGTGTCCCTTAACTGTGTCTAGGATTTCATGGAGAGGGTGTTCCGTGCCTGCAGCCACTCGGAGATATGCTTCAGCCTACACAACATTAAGCGTGCCTACAATCATGGGTAGAGCTAGGATGTATATCATACACACCACCAGCGTGTCCTGTGTGCATCCCAGTATCACCTGCATATCTTAATTCTGTATGTGCTCTAGTTTCACCATATGACTCTTTAACACGGTGAACAGCCCCAATCCATACTCAGTTACTGAGAGAAATGATTAGAGAAATTAGACGTAGACAGCCACAGATTGTGAGAATGTATTCCCGATGGGGGATAAACCACTCCACCTTGCCCAGGGGCTAGCGAAGGGAAGGAGTCACCTTAGTTATTCATTGATAGGGGGTACCCCTACCGCGCTAACCGACAGTGAGTATAATAATCTGACGATTAACTAAATTAAATACTAATGGAAGGATCGAAAACAAAACAAAACTATCACATTCTTTAAAAGCTTAACCTGGCAATATACACAGCAAACAAATCTCATGTTTATCGACTATGACTTTGTTCTTCTTCATATCTTTCAGGCGTCAATCTGAATACACATAAAGACAACAACAGTCAACGTCAGAGTGTGGACATCTCCTTACACTTTGTCCTCTAATGGATGGAGCTCACGTAGGACACAGTGAATTTCTGTTGGTAT
>OY992878.1:110936844-110945950 GCA_963921405.1 Cepaea hortensis
TGTAAGTAATGTCATGTGCGATTAATCAGACCGAGGACGAGTACGCTAGTTTCTGAACATGCCATTCTCTCATTCCACATTTGTGTCCTGTTCGTAAACTTATTATTGAGAAGATACATGTGATGGTTTCCCCATGAATTCTATATTCACAGCAGTTTGTGACCTTCACATGTAAAAGTAATATCTGACTGTCAGCAGAAATGAGTGTCCGATTGTGTTCAAGTCAGGGTTGTCCTCCGCAAGAACAGCAAATCTTCTGGCCTGGGGAAACAACAATGGAAGATAAGCTTTATGGACCACAGAGTGAACTAAACAAGACAGTTAAATGTATACAAAAGACTAAATTTCAGTTATAGATACATTTCATGCGAACG
This sequence comes from Cepaea hortensis, assembly GCA_963921405.1. Lineage (NCBI taxonomy): Eukaryota > Metazoa > Mollusca > Gastropoda > Stylommatophora > Helicidae > Cepaea > Cepaea hortensis. The sequence continues at coordinate 110,937,219 of OY992878.1, forward strand.
AAAGAAGAAAAGGAAGAAGATGAAGTAATACTTTAGACCTCTAGAGTATGTCGTAAAAGGCGACTAAAGACGGTTGGTCTGAGACTGGCTATCTCACATCTTAGGAAAAAAAAATAGCCAAAATTCAACCAATCATGACCTGGCCTACAAGGAAGGACATGACATGCATGGTTGTGGGACTATTCTCCACTAAGACAAGAGGGCAAAAGACGAAGGATCGCTACAGTATCTGCATGTGCGATAGCCACTGTGCTGGGTAAAAAAATGTATCCCAGATCACATGTTACAGCCTCGTCTCGTCATCATTAGGTTATTCAGTCTTGTGTGAAGCAGTTGTTTCTTTCATGTCTGCATTTTTGTAGTGTCTCATGTATGTGTGATGTAATTGTTTCTTTAGTGTCTACATGATAAAGTTGTCTCATGTATATGTGATGTAATTGTTTCTTTCATGTCTTTGTGGTCAGCTTCTTTCATGTGTGAATGTTTTGTAGTTGTTTCATGTATGTGTGATGTAGTTGTTTCTTTCATGGCTACATTTAAAAAAATAGTTGTTTCATGTATGTGTGATGTGGTTGTTTCTTTCATGTGTACATTTTTTGTAGTTGTTTCATGTATGTGTGATGTAGTTGTTTCCTACATGTCGTTGTGATGCAGTTGTTTCTTTCATGTCTGCATTTTTGTAGTTGTTTCATGTATATGTGATGTAGTTATTTCATGTAAGTGTAATTTTATGTTTCATATCTGCGTGATTAGTAGTTTCATGTCTGTGTGATGTAGTTGTTTCATGTATATGTGATGTAGTTATTTCATGTAAGTGTAATTTTATGTTTCATATCTGCGTGATTAGTAGTTTCATGTCTGTGTGATGTAGTTGTTTCATGTATATGTGATGTAGTTATTTCATGTAAGTGTAATTTTATGTTTCATATCTGCGTGATTAGTAGTTTCATGTCTGTGTGATGTAGTTGTTTCTTGTTTGCCTGCGTGATATAGTTGTTTTATGTATGCCCGTATGATGTAATTGTATCTTGTATGCCTGCGTGATGTAATTATTTCTTTCTTATCTGTATGATGAAGTTGTTTCAGGTGACAGATTCGAATCCCGGTCGGTAACTAAAGCTTTCATATTTTATGTTGTCTAGTGCGTCCTCTTGTCTCTACTTCTTTCTTCTCCTCCTGTGAGCGCCAAACAATACTATGTGTGTTTATTTATGTAATTGTTTCCTTCATATCTGTGTGATGTCGATGGTTCTTGCATACCGGTGTACTGTAGTTATCTAATATGTTATCCTAGACCCGTTACGTCGGCGAGTTGTGAAGCTGTGTCCACTAAAGCCCACTAAACCACAGACGCCGACAACAACATAAACAACTCAACTTAACCGTTGCTCGTAATCACTCTGTGATAGTTTCGTATCACACAACTGTCACAATACCTCAACTTACCTTCTCCTCACAGTCTTGGCGCTCGTCTACCATAGTCTCCAGACAAGTCCGTACTGTGTCTGAACACAGTGAGCTCACGCTATAGAACACACTTTTGCCCTGCACCAGTTGCTAAGAAACGGGAAAACAAGACATTAACCACAAAACACATTTGTTTTCTTTTTTTTTATTTGTGTGTGTGTGTGTGTGTGTGTGTGTGTGTGTGTGTGTGTGTGTGTGTGTTTTGACTGAGTGGTTTCGAGGTACGGTGTTCCCATCGAGTGCTGGAGGTCCCGGGTTCAAGCCCCGGTGAGATTTTCACGTGGACTTCTAGTAACAAAATTTCCCCTGAGTAGTGAGATCGGACGCCCGTGTGTATTGTTACGCACGTAACAAAAAAAAAAAAAAAATATCCCTTGGCAGTTGGAAATCAAAAAAGAGCTGCCTAACAGCGCTGCCCGGGCAAAATTTCGAGATAAAAATCTACCCAAAGTATTTCAGGATCCTCGCCTGTGCTACCGAGTTCATGCACTAAGCTGAGATTCTCCGGACTCAGGCTCGAGTTAGGAGTAGAACGGAGCAGTTATATGTTACACCCGTGTGTCGTGATGTTGATCCGTCGACTAAACTAACAAAACTATTTGTGTTCCCTCGCTTTCAACTCAAGTGCAGTCCACCCGTGCTACTACCGCAAGTAGTTGTTACTACTAGTGAGTGCACTTGGTTGATTTTGCCTGATCTGGCTTTCCCTGTTACCAGTGTCCCTCGCCATCTGACGAACCCTTCTCCGACTTCTGTGTACTTATTATTTGTAAGTCCAGGACGAGAAGTCAGCATTTAAGTCCAACTAACCGACGTGTGAAACGAACTCGCTACTCCGCTGTCAAAACAAATATAGAAAATTTTTAAGTGTGTTAAAGCCATGTCAACCTCCCTGTAATCGACTGATATGTTGTACGTATTTTGTTAAGTGTTAAGTCAAAATGTATCATCCTCATAACAAGGAATTTCAGTTTTGAATATTTTAAGAGACTCTTCTGGCTTGCTTTCAGCAGTTGTTTTTCCGAAACATTTCTTAATTTTCATTCTTGTGCTTATGAGCCCTGAAAAACGTCAAATGCCATGTTACAGCTGGTTAACATTCACGTATGCTTGTATTTCATACCGTGGCAAATCGAATTATGTTCCACTGTTCGTCTATGCCGTAGCCCAGTTCAACCAATTTTAGACGACCTTTCGTTTGATGTTCTCAATGAATTGAAACGGCTTTTGTGTTCGCTTCTTGCTTGCAGCCTTTTAACCCCACCTACCTGTCACTTCATTATCCGGCGTCTTGCTTCTGCACCATTGTAGTGCAACCTCCTCGGTGCCTTAGGGACAGTTTCCGTTGAAATTATTGTTTCATGACTGAACCATTCGATCTGTTGCTTCTTTATGTAATTCACAATGGTAAGGGATTCCTTGTCATGATATTTTTTTTTCTTTATTTATGATTATGCCTCGTCTTCATATTCCAAAATGTTGTCTCGAAATAGCATTTCAGTTGTTTCACACACGTTTCACCTTCTTCTTCGCTGTACACATTAATGTCTGACATTATTAGGTAGTGGTACAATACTCCGTATAAAGGCTTTGTTTCAAATGACACATGTGTTCTGTAGGATGGATGGCATCTGATCAGTTACTTAATTTGGCCTTTATTGCTACAATTTCCACTATGATACCAAACAAGAAACGTGCTCACTGCCGTTGGTGACCGCAAAGTTGTACTGTATTGCTTTTCATACTTCTTATCTAATCTAACGTATAAAGCTCGCAGAACATAGTTGTTTGTCAGGGACCATGATTGACTGCGCCGTTTTGCACATCGCCTGATGATGACGGCTTTAGGTGTGACTCGTCCCATACCGACAACTCGGAACACCTTTGACATTGTGAGAAGATATGATCAACGTATGTTACTAACAATGCTGCAGCCAAATATTGATAACTGTGTTCATTTGCATCAGCCACGAATGAGACACTACATGTCAGTGCAATATCCTATCCAACTCTTATAAGTCAAAACATTGTTTGTTATTTCTGAATGTTTTTTGTTGTTATTGTTACTACTTCTTCTCCCAAAGCTGTTTGAAATCAAATTACCCCATACCCACCGAGAAATTTGATTTTAAATAAAGATTGATGTTGAACTTGTACATCATAATTTGTTCTGTTAATTAAGGAACTTGTATTTTGTAATACTTATATTGTAATTCGTATTGTGTAATTAATTATCAGCCCAGGCTTTGTGCTATGGAGAGGTACCAAGAGAAACGTTTAAACAGCTTTCATATGCGGTGTCTGCGAAGAATACTTGGTATTAAGTGGCAAGAAAAAATCGCAAATACTGAAGTATTGGAACGGTCAGGTTGTCTGACGGTTTGTTCTATGCTCAGTCTTCGTATACTTAGATGGATAGGACACGTTAGGAGGATGGATGATGGCATAATACCAAAGGATACCTTTTTTGGTGAATTATAGATGGATAAAAGATCTCGTGATCCGCCTCTACTACGATACAAAGATGTGTGTAAGCGGGACATGATCGATACAGGTATTTATAATGCACAGTGGGAGCAAGTCGCAGCCAAATTGTTACTCGGAGGACAAATACCAGAAATGGAATAAGGACCAAAAAAAAAAAAGATTGCAGATAGGTCACACACTGAGCGCGTCAGACGTAAGATGATGCGTGATGATAAAAATGACCATGTGTTCACATGCATCCATTGTGGACGAAAATTTACAGCATGAATTGGTCTGATCAGTCACAATCGCTTTCCACAAATCTTTCAGGTTTGTCACATGTTTAGGTTTTTATCTTCTGATAATCTGGGGGGAAAAAATCGATGCTGCCTCTTTCTGATGTTTGTGATAAGTTGTCTTTGCGACTTAGACTTCTTGAAAATATCCAGATTGTTTATTTTGGCTGCCCAATGAATTTTCAACATTATCCTATAAAACCACATTTCTAATGGTTTTAATGAGTTGTTTCGTCTGTTTACTAATTGTTCAGGCGAGGAAATCTCTGAGTTGTTCTTTCTATAGTTGTGAAAACTCATCAGCATTCAGGTATATCTAATCTGTTCTACAATCAAATATATGTTAGGGGCGTTCGTTTGAAACCCGTTCCAAAGGTGTTATTACAAAAGCATGAAAGAAACATTAACAGGTGTGGTAGAATTAAATAAAGCATTCATTTTGAATGAATTATGCACCATGGGTTGGTCAGAAGAAGTCACCGTAGGCATTCAGCCAAGCATCCCATTGCTTAGGTAGGCGGCGAATGCCGTCCGCAAAAAAAAGGATCGTGGTTGCTCATTGAACCAAGTGTTTACCGCGTTCATTACGTCTGCATCTGTGTGAAATCGTTACCCCTTGAGAGTTTTTTTTTAGTGGTCCGAACAAATGAAAATCACATGGTGACAAATCAGGACTATAGGCTGGATGTTGCAGAATTTCCCACTTATTCCTTGCTAATGCTTCCTGCACAATCTTTGCGACATACGGACGAGCATTATCGTGCAGCAAAATCACACCGCGAGAAAGCATGCCGGGTCGTTTATTCTTGATGGCTTTTTGCAGCTTGTCTAGTGTTTGCAAGTAGTGGGTAGAGTTGATGTTGACACCAGGTTCTTTAAAGTCGGTCAACAATAGCCCTTCATGGTCAAACAATGCGCTTAGCATAACCTTACCAGCGGAAACCTGTAACTAGAATTTTTTGGCTTTTGGTGATCCAGCATGCTTCCATTGCATGCTCTCTCTTTTGCTGCTTGGCTCAAAGTGGTGACACCATGATTCATCGCTTGCTACTACGCGGAAGAGAAATACATCACCCTCCACTCTGTAACGCAGCAAGTGGTCCAAACACCATCCCATGCGTTCTTCTTTTTGGTTGTAGGTCAACAATCGTGGTACCCACTGTGAACACACCTTCCTATATTGCAGTTTTCTTACGAACGACCTTTTGAATTGTCCCAATTGACACATCAAATTCTTTTGCTAGCGAACGCATGCTTCGACAACGGTTCATCTGTACTGTTGCATTAATTTTGGCGATGGTTTTTTTCTGTTGCAACAATATGCGCTTGACCCGGCCGTCGAAGATCTGTCATGAACTGACGTCCTTTCCGAAACATTCGTGCCCAGTCTGTCACTGTTGTCTTCGACACACATTTGTTACCATACGCCGCCTGCATTCTTCGATGAATGTCCACTGGCCGACAGCTCTTTGAGCTTCTTTGGACGGATTTTGGATGAACCCGGCCATGTTCTCAGCGGTCAGAAACAGAACATATGCATCATGGGACGATACGCACTTGCTCTTTTATTCATTGGTCAGTACTTATCACATGACTATGACATGATCATGTTCAACGTACGCAATTGCGCGCGGTGCGGCACGAACGGATTTCAAATGAACGCCCCTGATATAATCTGTCTCTACAACAGTTCCCTCCTAATACTAATAGTGCGAGATTATAAATAACGAAGACACAAACCATAAATTGTACGATTTATTATCTGGCATATTTCGCTGCATCTCGTCAGGCACATAGTGCAAAAGTCACACAACGTAGAGTAAAATAACTAGATTCATCTTTCAAGCTGAAATATGTACATGTTCGCACAGTAATCAATTGTTTATCATGGTAATTTTAAATGGACCTCAATCGACAATCCTGTACCGATATTTTACACTTCAGCTTGAGTAATCCATCTAACCGTTTCACAGTTGGTAATGGGAGATGACGTTTCAGAAAATCAAAACAATGTTTTCCCGTAGTGAATTTGAATAACGAAGACACAAAACATAAATTGTACAATTTATTGCCTGGCATATTTCGCTGCATCTCGTCAGGTACATACTGCAGAAGTCACACAATGTAGAGTAAAATAACTAGATTCATTTTTCAACCTGAAATATACACATGTTCGCACAGTAATATCAATGTACCTGACGAGATGCAGCGAAATATGCCAGGTGATAAATCGTACAATTTATAGTTTGTCTTCGTTATTCAAATTCACTACGGGAAAACATTGTTTTGATTTTCTGAAGTGCGAGATTAGTTGTATATTTGTTATTGCACCGATACTTGGTTAATATACGAGGGGGCTTCGTATGAAAACCTTCAGTTTTTTTTTTTTTAAATTTGGGGTGGGGGGGGGGGGGGAATATATTCTGAAAGGGTAAAGAACAAATGTACCATTTTTCGTTGTAGTCATCACTGCGTTCTATGCAAGGCTGATAAAGCGCTTTGATTCATGTAGATTAATCGACTTTGGGGCCACTACTCTATGTGCTTACCCCGGTCGTGAACAGTCTGTCACAGAAGTCAAGCCGTATTGAAACATCCTACTCCACTCATACATTTGCTGGACTGACAGGCATGCATCAATATACTGGACCCTCATTCCCCGATACATTTCTATAAGTTTCATCCCTCCACTGATCAAATCACGGATAGCGGATCGCTGTTCCTTTTTGGTACATGTCAAAAGTGGTGCAGCCATCTTTAAACTGTCCTTATAACGTCACGGTTTCGTCTGCACCGTAATGTCACGAGTTGAACACTCTTGACATCCTCAACAACAATATTGACAGGTTACAAGACAATGGCATGGTTATTGTAATTTATACCACACTTTTAGGGTTTTTATGTGAAGCCCAAATTCCCCCTCGTACATTTCTGAAACCCTTGGTGTAATTTAAATGGAGAGGTTCGAATTCTGGTCATACTCCATAGTTGTGAGTTCAGTAGTAAGATAGACCTCGCTGGGAATTTTTCTAAGAACCATTGATATATAATAATATAACACGTTCCCCAGAACCCACGGGTAGTGAGATATAATGCCTAACCTTCTCTACTTCTCTGGTAATGGCAAAAAAAAAAAAAAAAAAAGGATGTTCCATGTACAAGCTGTACAGGTTAAAAATCCAAGGTTAGCTGAAAGTCGCAAAGAGTAGGCCGTAAGGTGGCAGCACTGACAACATTATTAAGATTGATTGATTGATTGATCTAGGAACCGACATCACAGCATTCGGGACATTCCCATAAGCGCTCCGTCCCCATCCTCAGCAACCAGCGAAGAGTTCAAACACTAATAGCCCGGGAAGGTTAACCCGGTCAACAAATGCCCGCAGAAGTCGGATGTGTCGGCCTAAAGGCGCAAGAACGCAGCTCTGCTGTAAACAGGCACAACGCAATCACATCCGAAAAAAAAAAAAAACTCCGGATGAACGAAGAAGAAGAAGAAGAAACACTAATAGTTCCAGTAGCAATCTGATTATATTGTCCGTCTCGCCTTTCCTCTGAGCGTCGAGCGTCGGCCAGATCCCCTCGTCACTCCTCGCTTCTATTAAGAAAAGTGAATCTACCCACGGGTAGACGAGTCCGTTGCCTTGGCTGGAATGTGTCTAGAGGAAGTAAATCTAGCAAAATGCATGCTGAAGTCGGATACACTGACCTGTGAGGTTCATAACTAGATGTGACGCGCTTCCCTCACAAGAAAGAAGAAGAAGAAGAAAGAAGAAGAAGAAGAAGAAGAAGAAGAAGAAGAAAGAAGAAGAAGAAGAAGAAGAAGAAGAAGAAGAAGAAGAAGAGGAAGAGGAGGAGAGGAGGAAGAAGAAGAAGAAGAAGAAGAAGAAGAAGAAGAAGAAGAAGAAGAAGAAGAAGAAGAAGAAGAAGAAGAAGAAGAAGAAGAAAAAGAAGAAGAAGAAGAAGAAGAAGAAGAAGAAGAAGAAGAAGAAGAAGAAGAAGAAGAAGAAGAAGAAGAAGAGGAGGAGGAGGAGGAGGAGGAGGAGGAGGAGGAGGAAGAAGAAGAAGAAGAAGAAGAAGAAGAAGAAGAAGAAGAAGAAGAAGAAGAAGAAGAAGAAGAAGAAGAAGAAGAAGAAGGAGGAGGAGAGGAGGAGGAGGAGGAGGAGGAGGAGGAGGAAGAAGAGAAGAAGAAGAAGAAGAAATAGAAGAAGAAGAAGAAGAAGAAGAAGAAGAAGAAGAAGAAGAAGAAGAAGAAGAAGAAGAAGAAGAAGAAGAAGAAGAAGAAGAAGAGAAGAAGAAGAAGAAGAAGAAGAAGAAAAGAAGAAAGAAGAAGAAGAAGAAGAAGAAGAAGAAGAAGAAGAAGAAGAAGAAGAAGAAGAAGAAGAAGAAGAAGAAGAAGAAGAAGAAGAAGAAGAAGAAGAAGAAGAAGAAGAAGAAGAAGAAGAAGAAGAGAAGAAAGAAGAAGAAGAAGGAAGAAAGAAGAAGAAAGAAGAAGAAGGAAGA
>OY992878.1:110946150-111031150 GCA_963921405.1 Cepaea hortensis
AGAAGAAGAAGAAGAAGAAGAAGAAGAAGAAGAAGAAGAAGAAGAAGAAGGAGGAGGAGGAGGAGGAGGAGGAGGAAGAAGAAGAAGAAGAGGGAGGAGGAGGAGGAGGAGGAGGAGGAGGAGGAGGAGGAGGAGGAGGAAGAAGAAGAAGAAGAAGAAGAAGAAGAAGAAGAAGAAGAAGAAGAAGAAGAAGAAGAAGAAGAAGAAGAAGAAGAAGAAGAAGAAGAAGAAGAAGAAGAAGAAGAAGAAGAAGAAGAAGAAGAAGAAGAAGAAGAAGAAGAGGAGGAGGAGGAGGAAGAAGAAGAAGAAGAAGAAGAAGAAGAAGAAGAAGAAGAAGAAGAAGAAGAAGAAGAAGAAGAAGAAGAAGAAGAAGAAGAAGAAGAAGAAGAGGAGGAGGAGGAAGAAGAAGAAGAAGAAAAAGAATAAGAAGAAGAAGAAGAAGAAGAGGAAGAAGAAGAAGAAGAAGAAGAAGAAGAAGAAGAAGAAGAAGAAGAAGAAGAAGAAGAAGAAGAAGAAGAAGAAGAAGAAGAAGAAGAAGAAGAAGAAGAAGAAGAAGAAGAAGAAGAAGAAGAAGAGGAAAAAGAAGAAGAAGAAGAAGAAGAAGAAGAAGAAGAAGAAGAAGAAGAAGAAGAAGAAGAAGAAGAAGAAGAGAAGAAGAAGAAGAAGAAGAAGAAGAAGAAGAGGAAAAAGAAGAAGAAGAAGAAGAAGAAGAAGAAGAAGAAGAAGAAGAAGAAGAAGAAGAAGAAGAAGAAGAAGAAGAAGAAGAAGAAGAAGAAGAAGAAGAAGAAGAAGAAGAAGAAGAAGAAGAAGAAGCAGAAGCAGAAGAAGAAGAAGAAGAAGAAGGAGAAGAAGAAGAAGAAGAAGAAGAAGAAGAAGAAGAAGAAGAAGAAGAAGAAGAAGAAGAAGAAGAAGAAGAAGAAGAAGAAGAAGAAGAAGAAGAAGAAGAAGAAGAAGAAGCAGAAGCAGAAGAAGAAGAAGAAGAAGAAGAAGAAGAAGAAAATTAGGACAACGTGCTTGGTTTAGAGTGAGTTCAGAAACAGGCATGATGAGAATGAACTAATTACCTGATGGTATTTATCTGGCAAGCACCAGCTTCCCTGTAAACATTTGGCAGTTATATATTTCACAATATCAACACTAAACAGCGACGCCAAAAGACCAGTAACTGACACATCTAATCCGAGGAAAGTATGTTCTTGCTCGTTGATATCTGTGCAGTATCTATCAAGATCTGCTGGCTGACTGCAGTTTAGAAGGTGCAAAGCGTTGGCTTCTTCACTAGATTCGAGTTCTATTTCAGAGCCTTCAATTTGTTTTTCAAGATTTTCTATGTCGTGCATCAAATTATCTTCTCCATCAGTCTGTTGTTTTCCATTTTCCTCATTGTTATTTGCAACCTTGTTTGTCGTCGCTTTGTTGTTGGTGCTCGGTGACACCCCTACAGCTGTAACTTGGGCACAGTAGATGCAGCCACACAAAAGCAGTATTAAGACCATATGGAATGCAACCCTAAGAAGCATTGTCAATGAGTGTTGAAATTAAGTAGTAACTCTGTTCTGAGAACAAGAAAGCTATTTCCACTTTGATGAATTCAGTGACAAAACCAAAAATAAGCACAGAGTATGCAGTATCAACAATCCACAAACTCTCTTTTCTGCTTTGAAAATGTACGAATGTTCAAGCAAGCAATTGTGAATGCAGTATGAAAATATAATCATCGTAGCAGCTGGTGTTGTTTCCTTCCATGGAAAGCTGCTGCGTAATACGAAGACAGCCTAAAGTCCTATTGATTCTTTATAGAAGTTTGCAAAAGACGGCTTGCTTAATCTTCAGTTGCCTCTGTAGCGGTTTCATATATGTCTGGACAAACAGTATTGACCGTATATTGATACACAGCAGATGTGCCGTAGTTGTGATCGATTCACTGATCTCATCAGCATAGCTGATGCATGTTTATATGTACAAACATACACATATATGGACTTATAGGTTGACAGACAGACAGACAGACAGACAGACAGACAGACACACACACATACACTCTGTGTGTGTGTATGTATGTGTGTGCCCCATCAATCCATCCCTCCTTCCTTCTCTCATTCCTTCTATTCGTCTATCCACATATCCATCGACACTCAACCGAAAGTTTTTTTTTCAATACATACTTCATACTGATTATGTATATATGTTACATACATACATATGTATGTATGACTTCTGAAACTCATCAACTACCACCACATTGCATTACCATTAACTATAATGTAAGATGGTTAAAAATATACCCATGTGAGTGTGTGTGTGTGTGTGTGTGTGTGTGTGTGTGTTTAGTGTCTTTTTATCTTTCTGCCTGTCTGTTTGTGTGCTTATGTACATACGTGTGTGTGTTTATATATGTTTGTGTTGGTGTAAGTCTATGTGTGTGTTTGTGTGCGCGCGCGTGTGTGTATGTGCGCGCGCGTGTGATATCAGCAAGCATGCGAGCGTGTGTTTGTGTGAATTTATGCATGTCTCATTACATGTTCATTTCAGTGTGTAAATATGCTTAGCATGTATATTAATACTTTTGCTGCTACACGAATGTAGCATGCATAATAGTAATACGGAACATATAATTAATGTGTAAAAGATGCGTGCTTCTAAACGCTGAATGTAAGATGGGCCTGCAAATTTGTTACTTACTGTCGTGGAATGCCGCCTTAACATCCCAGAATATTTTTCTCGGTCTCCAAATTTGAGAGGCCAAATTGAGAAAGAATGAATTAATCACGCTACTCCACGGCTATCTAGTCGTGAGGTAAGATTATTCACAAAAAGCCTCTAGCCATGACGTAAGCTTGCAGATGGCAAGTAAATTGGACAGTGTAATTAAAACCGACAAGGCATGACACCTGATAAGCAGAGGTAGGAAATCGCCCAGGTGTGAACAACATTGACACAGGGGAAGATAATAGCCCCAGGGCTGTAAACAAGCCCCGTCCACTCTGACTGGCAGACTCAGGAATGTGTGAAAACAGATCTGATAAGGCAATTAACACTGGGCCTGTAGACTTTGTACCAGACAGAGAGGAGCAAGGTGTGATGGCCAGGTTGCAGTGATAATTGCAATTACCGTCAGGGGTAGATAAGAAGAATTTATGACGGGAATGCCAAGGAGCTAATACTGTCTGCTTGACTCAGCTTAAATAAGGGTCCCTAGCCTGTTTTATGTTAGATTAAGTCTGACTTCAGAACAGGTAGGCAGCCAGCTCAATGTTTGGTAGTCACATGTATGATTCTTATGTTGCTAGATTTCACTAGGAGAATTATTTCTTAGTAACTAGTCAGTCTATATCGGACATAGGTTATTTCAATAAATATCATTGTCTAAGTATACTTTTAAGTGTCTTGGTAGATGCTTGTCATTTCTTTGTACACTATCCTAGTTGCCTTTTTGGTGTGTGCATTTGTTGTACAGAATATAGTCAACTGACTATTTATTTAATTCTTACAACAGCAGTAACTAAGTGGTGATTAAACCGGGCAGATCAGCAAATATGGCTGGTCTGTGTGGTCACTTCAATTAGACTTGTTGTATATCTCATTTTGTAGCTATACCATATTAGTACTCATTACTAATGCCTGATGCTATTATGTTGAATATCATTATATGTCTATCTTGAAGTAATATAATGTTTACGGATATGTTGGATGTATGTATGTGTAATTTCATATGAATATACGATGCTAGGAATATGCTTCGTACATATTCTTTTTGTGTATATACGTCTCGTTTCGTATACATACTAACTAACTAGTGCATTATGCTATGATGTTAAAGTATAATATGTCTAGTTTAATCAATATGTTTATGTGTATTGGATGTTTGATATATTGATTTGTCATATGCAAACCTACCAATATGAAGTGTTATGCTATTGTCTGCGCATTGGCACATTGGCCAACGATTGTGTTGGAAGCAGAGGTGTAATGGTACAGACATTACCCACAATTGGTATAGGGTATATGGTGCTAAACTTTCTCAGTGTATTGTAGGCGAGCGTTCACGGTAATGCATGGGAACCTGGCATAGCTACGGGTCACGGCTTGTAAGCCCGGATGACCCGGCATTATTATAATACCATTACCGATCCTGTGAGCTGCTAAACCAACTTTGGACGGAGCGGCTGTACGACACAGAATTTCGGTATTAGCGACATGGACATGGGACGGCAGAAATGTAATCATTACAGGCTTGTGAGACAATTGAAAAGCCCGTCCCAGACTAAAGACAGTAGGGAGAAGGAGGATGGTGAACGCAGTAGAGCTGGAAGATAAACTTGGCCAGACTGGTCATTGTATATGTTTGTGTTATGATATGTTATACTTAAGATTGTGCTGATGTAGAACAAGATATAACACATTCTTGACTTTCTTACCAGCTCTCACAAGGAGCACCTATGTTACAGATCTCAAGAACGAGTGAAGACTGGGTAGAGCTAGGACTGGCAGGAGTCAGAATACCGGCAAGCTGTTTCTTTTGTTGAGTCTACTGGAGAGTGGGGATCTGGGCCACAGTTCCAGATAGATCAAGTAACAAGTAAAAGTTACGTAATGTTTCTCATCACAATATGTTATATGATTTCATCATCCCCATATTGAAAACCATCAGATGTCTATGATTAGTAAATAAATATTGTAGTATTGTAACTCATAGTTCTGTCATTATATTTTTTCCAATTGTGCATACGTGTTGTTGTGTACATTGGTGGGGGTTCACTTACACACCAAGGAAAGGAGCAGTCAGGGAGAAAAACCTGTACTAGGATAGTTGTCCTTAAACTTTAATTCAGACTTAAAAGTCTATCCTAGCTAACCTTCTCTTTCCTATTCCTTGGCGAATATTCAGCACAGTTCATTTCAATTTTGTAACGAGCCACTTAGAGCTGTACGTTGGATATTCATGGGCCTAATCTATAGTTCAGCCATATAGATTTTGTCCTTAGTCAGTTTCTGACTATTTGGGGTTGCTCGCCAGTGAATAATACTTTCATCTAGCCGGTGGGGCACCCCGACTTATGACACTTACTTAAAAAAAAACATTCGTTCTTTCGTTCGTTCTGCTGTCTGTCTGTCGGTTACTCGATCGGTCAATCGTCCGGTCTATCTGTCGGTCGATCAGTCTGTCCTTTTGTGCAACATTTTTTTTAAAAACTAAATATAGTATCATGCGTTGATCAAGTTCTCTCTATATGACAGAAAGCACACATAATCGGTTTATTAAAATTAATAATGTCGAAAAGAGAAATCCAATTTGTGTAAAGTATATAGTTTGCACATGTGAGAAATCCAGCGAGTACAGTCTGGGGTTGGAATTAAATTGTAGGAAGACACAGGTTATGGTCGTCACTAGGAAGAACGAAGTACCACAATGTAATATACAAGTAAATGGGAATTTTCTTCAACAAGTGAATCGGCTCAATTATCTCGGAACAGTCATAACATCTGATGGCAGATGCCTTGAAGAGATTAGAACAAGAATCGCCATTGCGAAAGTAGCCTTTAGCAAGATGAAAAACATTCTGACCAATAAAATGATGTCAATTGAAACGAGAAAAAGAGTGTTGAAGTGCTACATAGAACCTGTACTTTTGTATGGATATGAAGCGTGGACAGTAGCAGTCAAGCTGAAAATCATCTGATGGCTGCAGAAATGTGGTTTCTGAGGAAAATGCAAAGAATACCATGGACAGACAGAAAAAAACCATTGAACAATTCCTTCAAGAAACAAATGAAGATCGCAAACTGATTAGAATCATTAGACGTAGACAGTCAAAAATTTTGTGCATGTTATGCGAAGAAATGGACTGGAGAACTTGGTGACAACTGACAAGATCGAAGTGAAGAGACCAAGGGGAAGACCGAGAAGTAACTACCTGGATGGCTTGGCCACATGGCATGGACGAGACAGGAACACGGAGCTTAACCACGACTCTGGTGATCGAGTGAGATGGCAAAATATGACCGCCCACGCTTATCGGCACGGCACATGATGGATGGATGGAGTTTTCAAGAAGGAGAATCAGTTGCTCCCGATTGTAGTGAGGCCTAAAACTGCAGTAATGACGATTTAGTTTTGTGAGTGTGTTGGTGTAAATTTCCGAATTGATGGCTCCACCTTTTGGCAGCACATCTGTATAGAGATAGAATAATCTCATCAATGTCCCACAAAACAAAAAATAATCCACATAAACTTTAATGGCTTTACGCATTCTTGAAATAAGAGCATGTATCCCAGATCTGTACCACATTTTGTCCTGTTCTCGTAGCCATTTCTTCAGCGCATTAATCACTCCCTCGTTGTCTTTAAACTTCGTTCCACAGTTAGCAGTCTTGCTCAGATGGTGCCAGGTCTCTTCCTCTTCTTCTTTCGTTCGCTTGAAATATGTCTATAACTGCAATGCTGTCTCTTGTATGAATTGAACTGTCTTTTTCAGTTCACACAGCGGTCCATAGATTTTATCTTCCAATGTCGTCTCTCTAGGCCAGAAGGTTTGCATAGATATGTTATATTTTGGTCAGTCTTGGAGTATGTGCTCTGCTGTCTGTGACGCCAATCCACATGTGCACATGGCTGTTTCACCAATCTTGAATTTTGTATACATGTGGTTGCGTAATCTATTGTGCCCTGTTCTGAGGCGCAGAATAATGACTTGTTCTGGTCTATCCATAACGTGGTAGTCATCTTGAGCAGGTTTTGGTGGCTTTCTGACTGATTTGATCATTCTTTTCTTTTGGTGGTATGTAATGGGCACATCAGGCTGTTCTTCTTTGGCTCCTTCCTTAGCCAATTGATCAGCTCTGTCGTTTCCGGGTACTCCACAGTGGGATGGTATCCACTGTATGGTGACCTTATTCTGACTGCTAAGTTCAGAAAGTAGTGTCCTTAGTACTGGCAATTTCCCAGACAGGAGCGCCTCGAGTACTGATTTTGCATCTGTCAATAGCACCACAGGTTGTGTACCATTGCTGGTATTTAGTAATTTCTCTGTTGCTATCTTGATTGCCTCAATTTCAGCATCGTAGTTATGGCAGTACTTTCCTGTCGGTACTCTAGCTGTGTCCCTAGTACTATTTGGGTATTCTATGTACACTCCCGCTCCTCCATTTCGAACAGCATTTTGTGCTGACCCATCTGTGTAGACTCGGATCCAGAGGTCCTGTGGGTATTCTTCATCAAGGAAGCTGAGAGTGTCTGTTCTGCGCTGCACACTGTTCTGTTCTTCCTTGTCAAATATTTCTCTCACTTTTGTCTGGATTTGTAATGATAGTCTATGCTCATCTTTCCATGGAGTTCGCTCTGGAATAGTTGTTAGGGGGATACCAACTGTGGGCAGATCGGTGGTTTCTCTGCAGAGTCGTTTGGCCTGGTGGATAAAACTACTTCTTTTCAACCGCCCCATAGCTAGGTTTTCAAATCTGTTCTTCATAGGGTGGCCTGGCAAGCTGAGGAACTTTTCTGCTTGTATTAGCGTTTTCGTATCTCTGCGCTCACTCAGTGCTTGTGTCCTCCCCATCTTCTCCATTTCCACTATAGGGGTTGATCTCATCCCTCCTGTGGTGACTCTAAGTGCTTGATTTTGCACTTTGTCCAGCTCTTGTAGTGTGGTTTTTGATGCCGAACACCACGCAGTTGACTCGTATTCCAGGTGTGGTCGTATGCCCTGTTGATAAACTTTGCTAAGTATTTTCCCACTGGCTCCCCATGTGGTTCCACTTAGCTTTCTCAGGATGGCTATCTTCCTTCTAGCTTTTGCTACTGCTTTGTTGATGTGCTTTCTCCATGTCAGCGTGCCATCAAATGTTACTCCAAGGTATGTTGGTTCTTTATCTTCTCTTAGGGGTGTTCCATTTATCTGGATGGTCCCTGCCTTTTGTTTTGGAGAGAGGGTAAATAGGGTGGTGCTGCACTTGTCAGTGTTTATGCTGACACACCATCTATTTGCCCATGCAACAAATGTGTCTACAGCTCTTTGTAGTAATCTGGTGGCCACTGATGCATGTTCATTTGTGCTCCATAGAACCAGGTCATCGGCGTACATTGCCGCTTTAATTCCATGCGGTAGATTAGCAACGAGATCATTGATGAAGATTAGAAAAAGTGTGGGGGACAAGACTCCGCCCTGGGGAACACCATGACGCAGTAGTACTTTTTTGCTCTTTAATCCGTCTATCTGTACTCGGGCTCTTCTGGTGTGCAAGTATGCTTTCACCCATTTGTACATTCTTCCATTGACTTCGCAGTTTCTCAGTTTATTCATTAGACCTTCTTTCCAGACTTTGTCAAAGGCTCTTTCTTCAAATCTATCCATGCCGCAAGCACCAGCTTCTTCTCTTGGAATGCATCCTCAATTTCTTGAGAGAGGTAGGTTGTCTGATCTTCCGTAGAGTAGCACTGCCTAAAGCCAGCCTGCTGTGGCACAAGGATGATTTTACTTTCAATGTACCACTGCAGTCTGTGATTGATGATGCGCTCCAGTGTTTTGCAGAGACAGCTGGTGAGACTAACTGGTCTGTAGCTAGAGGCAATGGAACTATCTTTCCCTGATTTTAGGAGGGGTATCATGATTGCTTCTCTCCAGGCTTGTGGAACACTGCCTAAGGTCCAACTATTATTGAAGATCTGCAACAGCTTTGTTTTGGCCTCTGTTCCTAGGTTCCTGATCATTTCATTGGAGATACCATCAGCTCCTGGTGACTTTCTCATTTTCAGTTTTGATATGGCTAGCTCCAGTTCGCTGATTGTGATGGGTGCCTCCAGAACCTCATGTACTATTTCCTTCTGTCCTGTATGTTGCAGTTTCTCTCGAATCTCTTGTTGTTTCTCTGGACTAATTTTGATACTGTTATTTTGTGCGAAGGAGTCCGCAAAATGGTCAGCTGCTTGCTTTCTTGTTAAGATGTTTCCATCTTTATGTAGTGCAATTTTTGAGTTTCTCCCTGTGCCTTCATCGTTAAGTTGTTTTAGTAGCTTCCGCAATTTCCTTGTGTCTCTTTCAAAGTTCAGAGACTCTGTTTTTTCCTGCCAGCTTTTCCGTCTAGCCTGCAGTTTGGCCCTTTGAAATTTGGCTTTTGCATGCTGGAATTTATTGTGGTGCTCTTTGCTGGGTGTGGCCTCTGCTTGCTTTCTACATACTTCCACATCATTATGCAACTGTTCCA
The DNA here is from genome assembly GCA_963921405.1 of Cepaea hortensis. Lineage (NCBI taxonomy): Eukaryota > Metazoa > Mollusca > Gastropoda > Stylommatophora > Helicidae > Cepaea > Cepaea hortensis. The sequence goes on from OY992878.1 coordinate 110,955,352, forward strand.
GTTCACTACTCCAGTAGGGTTTATATTGTTTACGGGCTCCTCTTGGTACTGTTTCTCGCGCTGCCTGTAGTATGCATTTCCCAAACTCTTCAACTACTTTATTTATGTCTTTCTCAGTGTTCAGGTTTCTAATCAGTATGCTGGTGCGATTCTTGTACATTTCCCAGTCTGCTTTCTTGTAGTTCCACCTCGAGAGGGTGCTGCTTTCACTTACAAGCTCATTTTCTACAGTTAGAAAGACTGGCCGATGGTCGCTGCCACCAAGTTGTTTCCCAACAATTCGTGTAATGTTCCACTCCAGGTCTGGTGAATGAAAAGCCAGGTCAGGTGTAGTTGTAGTGTGCCATGATCTCGAGTAGAAAGTATGTGGGTTGGACGGCTTGTTAACCAAGATGAATATATTCTCATCCTGCCAGTCTTCCAGTCTCTCTCCTCTCTGGTCCATGTGATCATAGCCCCAACTCTGCGAGTGGCTGTTGAAATCGCCACACACAATCATTTTTTCTGTTAATGGTAGTGTGTCCAGTGCCTGTGGGCGGTCACTTGGACAGTAGTAATTGATCAGATGTAGGTCTGTATAGCCTGTTTTAAGATTAAGTGTCTGATACTCAGCCCCTTCCATATAGACTTCGATTTGGGAAGCAGTGATGTTATTTTTTACAAGGGTAAGTATCCCACCTTTTCGCCTGTCCTTTCGGTCAGATCGGTAACACTGGTAGCCTCTGATTTTGAAGGCTATATTTTCGTTGAGGTGAGTTTCTTGCAAGCAACATATGCTTACTTTTTCTTGGTCCAGGATGTTTTCTAATTCTATTTTTTTTTTTTGGCTGACTCCCTCCGCATTCCAGTGCATTATTTTAAGTCTTTGTTTAGTATGGCCAGCCGTTCTATTCTCATGTCCCCTGGCTCCACAGGACATCTGAGAAGGACCTCCAGTAGTTGGGGTTGGACCATTTCGAGACATAGGGCCCGGCACTGCACCTGCCTGGGGGTCCAAAGCAGGGCGAGCACCATAACTTTTAGCAGCAGTCGACATATTCCATTTTGCATAATTGCGTGGCGTCCTGATTTCTGTGGTGCGCCTCCTGGCTGGTTGCCTCCGTCTTCAGCACCTTTCCTTTGCTAGAGCAGACTGTGGTCTCACTTGAGTTTAGATGTGTACACACGCACACACGTTTCTGCACATGCATGTATGTGTATACACATCTAGAGCACACTGGTTATTTTCAGGCGCCAGATACTCGCCGTCGCCCCTTCTCCTGTTAGTAGAAACAGTTCCGCCACGTGAAGGCCAAGAGTTGGACTTTTGCTGCATAGGTTATGTATTCACGAGCCATTGGGGCATTTAAGCAATGTTGGGCGCTCACCCCAACACTGCGCCCCGGCTACATACAGCAACATTTGGAACCGTGCCAGGTCTCGACTGCAAGGTGGATGGGCCAGTACGTTTCGCCACATTTTGTCGATTGCCTCCCTTGTTTGAAAACTTTTGTGAGGATGTGAGTTGTCGTGAATCAGGTGGTGGGGTAGGGATATTCCCTATCAAAGGAGAGGTAAGGCGCCTCCCTCCCTCCGCTAGCCTAAGGGACACCCTTGGGCAAGGTGGAGTACCCGTTTAGCCCCGCGATCAGGATTACGTGAAGCCATGGGTGCAGGTCGTGGATGAAGTTGAAGAGCAGCCAACAGGTAGTTGTAGGTTATAGTCTCCAGCTTCACGACGGTAGTCACAGGATCTCTTTTTTTTGGGAGACAATGGCTACTGTCATCGACCAGTATGGTCACTGCTAGGAAGGAAAACAATGGCAAACTACCTTCTTTACAAATGCCAAGAATATCATATACTGCAGTCTTGTCGATAATCAGAGAAACGGCGTAAATGACTGCACCTTAGGAGCAGCCTCGCCCGGTAGTGATAGTTATGTGCACCAGGTGACTCCAGACCGTCAGCAGGTGACTGAGTGCAAAAGAGTATCAATATTGAAAGTAGGAACTTGGAATGTAAGAACTATGAGTAGGGATGGAAAATTTGATAACATTAAGAATGACATGAGAAGATTAAATATTAACCTGTTAGGTGTATGTGAGACCAGATGGACAGGATTGGGCATTATAACATCTGAGGAATATAGAATAATCTATTATGGTGGAGAAAAACAACAGCGAGGAGTAGAAATTATAATGGACACAGAGAGATCAAAATCGATCAAAGGATATTGGACTGTATCAGACAGAGTGTTACTGGTGAAGATAAGTGGAAGACCTTCTGATGTCAACGTCATACAAGTTTATGAACCAACAGCAGATAGTAGTGATGACAGCATTGATGAATTTTATAATGATTTAGAGAAAGCCTTCAAGAAATGCAAGAATTCTGAAGTAAATATCATAATGGGTGACTTGAATACCAAAGTTGGAAATCAACAGGACGGATGCATAGTAAGCAATTGTGGACTAGGGGAATAGAATGAAAGAGGTTGCAGACTTGTACAGTGGACAAAAAAGCAGTATTTGATTATTGGAAACACCTGGTATCAACAGCACCCAAGGAGATTATGGACATGGAGGAGTCCTGATAATAAGATCAGAAATCAGACTGATTACATTCTCATCAACAGAAGATTTCGAAATGCCTTAAAAGTCGCAAAAACTATACCAAGCGCAGACTGCTACAGCGACCATAGATTAATCGTAAGCAACTTACATATAAAATTAAAGAAAGTCAAATATTCACAAAGAAACACAAAATGTGATCTGCATGCACTAAAGAGTGGGGAGATAAAAGATAAATTCAACGTAGAGGTAAAGAACAGATTCGATGCATTGTCCGATACGGAAATATTATTTCAAGACGTCAGTGACCAATGGGAAATATTAAAGAAATCAGTCAACCAAGCTGCAGAAACAACCATCCCAAAAATAAAAATAATAGGACGCAAGAAATGGATGACGGAAGACATCTGAAAACCCATGGAAATAAGAAGAAATACAAACAATAACAAGGACAAATATGAAGTTATTCACAGGAAAATTAAGAAGCTATACAAAGAGGCAAAAGGAACATGGCTTGAGGAAAATTGCAAGGAAATTGAAAACCAACACAACACCCGGAATACCAAATTAATGCACAAATGAATTAATGACACCATTAACAAAAGAACACACACATCAGCGGGTTGCCAAAAAAACCAAAGAAGGCAAAATCATAATAGAAAAATATCAGATTTTACATGCGTGGTCAGATGATGTGAAAGACCTTTTATGATGATACAAGAGAAGAACAATATAATCTTCGGAATAATAATGAGGGACCATCAATTTTGAAGATGGAAGTTCAGAATGCTCTTAGCCATATGAAAACTGGCTAGACCCCGGGTACAGATAACATCACAATAGAAATGATCAATTTGAAGAAAATGGAATAGACCAAATCACCAGACTGCTGAATGCAATATACGATACTGGAGATATACCTCCTGAATTATGTAATTCTATATTTATTGCAATCCCGAAGAAATCAAGAGCCTTGGAATGTGATCAACATGGAACAATTAGTATAATGAGCCACATCATGAAGATTTTGCTGAGAATTATCATGCAAAGAGTTAGGAAGAAAATACAACCCGAAATAGGAAAAGAACAATGTGGGTTTGTAGAAGGCAAGGGTACAGTAAATGCTGGGTATATACTGATAACAGTAATTGAACGATCTATAGAAATAATTATTGACTACACAAAGGCTTTCGATAAAGTGAGACATGTCGACATGATAATGATGCTTGAAGATCTACAAATTGATGGGAAAGACCTTAGACTTGTAAAAAACCATATATTGGAAACAACAAGCTGCCATCAGAATTGATAATGATGTAGGTCAATATCAGCTTATTAAAAGAGATGTGAAACAGGGATGTGCAATGTCTCCAAATCTTTTTTTATCTGTACAGTGAGAATATTTTCAGAAATATAGAAGATTTGGAAGGAATTAACATTGGGGGACGATACATCAATAATATTAGATATGCAGATGATACAGTCTTGATTGCAGACAATGAACAGGACCTGCAACATTTAGTAGATGCGGTTGTTGCACACAGTGAACAACTAGGGTTAGAACTGAAAAGAATAGTAAGAAGATACAGATTAATTGTCGTCACTGGGAAGAAGGGAATAGCTCAATGTGATATACGTGTAAATGGGCATATTCTTAAGCAAGTTAATCGATACAGTTATCTCGGAACAGTTATAACATCTGATGGGAGATGCCTTGAAGATATTAGAACAAGAATTACCATTGCGAAGGTAACCTTTTGCAAGATGAAAAACATACTGACCAATAAAAAGATATCAACTGAAACGAGAAAAAGAGTGTTGAAGTGCTACATAGAACCTGTACTTTTGTATGGATATGAAGCGTGGACAGTAGCAGTCAAGCTGAAAATCATCTGATGGCTGTGGAAATGTGGTTTCTGAGGAAAATGCAAAGAATACCATGGACAGACAGAAAAAACCATTGAACAATTCCTTCAAGAAACAAATGAAGATCGCAAACTGATTAGAATCATTAGACGTAGACAGTCAAAATTTTTGTGCATGTAATGCGAAGAAATGGCTTGGAGAACTTGGTGACAACTGACAAGATCGAAGGGAAGAGACCAAGGGGAAGACCGAGAAGTAACTACCTGGATGGCTTGGCCATGTGGAATGGTCGAGACGGGAACACGGAGCTTATCCACGACTCTGGTGATCGAGTGAGATGGCAAAATATGACCGCCCACGCTTATCGGCACGGCACATGATGGATGGATGGAGTTTTCAAGAAGGAGAAGCAGTTGCTCCCGATTGTAGTGAGGCCTAAAACTGCAGTAATGACGATTTAGTTTTGTGAGTGTGTTGGTGTAAATTTCCGAATTGATGGCTCCACCTTTTGGCAGCACATCTGTATAGAGATAGAATAATCTCATCAATGTCCCACAAAACAGTGAGCATGACTTTACCGGCTGACGGAGTTCTGAACGTTTTCGTGTTGTTTGAGGATGATGCCACACTATTAACTGCCTTTTTGTCTCCGGCTCGAAAGAATGAACCCAAGGAGGTATATGGTATATCTCCAGTATCATATATTGCGTTCAGCAGTCTGGTGACCTGGTCTGTTCCATATTTTTCTAAGGCATTGAGCATTTATATTGTGATGTTATCTGTACCCGGGGTCTTGCCAGTTTTCATATGATTGCAACAAGAGTCCCTAGGGTGAAAGGAGCTAGTATTACTACACTGTATACCGTGGACTCAGTTCTGTGTATTAGGTACTTAGGTTTCAGTCAACCAACCCCGCCAGACTCTGGACAACCCCCCTCTTACAATCTTTCTTTCCAGGGATGTTACCCTCTAAATCTCCATCCCGATCAATTGACTCAACTCTGGTTTGGAACAAACATAAGCTATACATGTATTATCTAACATGATGTCAAAGTAGATAGAGGTAGGTATTGAATCTAGAGACACGATCAGCAGTGTAGGAATTAGGCTCTCATCATAGAGCCGTCCATAGTTTAGAGCACTCAGTCTGCTGTCGAAGGACTCTCGCCCGGCTGCTGCGGATCCTTCTCACGAATGAAGTAGACCGGTATTGAAGTAGACCGGTGTTGAAGCAGAGCTCTGTAGATGCACCTGGAAATGCACTGGTATATCACGGCAATCCCCTCTTTGGAAGTCAACTAGGTCTATACTGTCGTAGTTGGCGAGTTCATTAGCATATCAGAATGATAATTCAAAACCTCCCTGGTAGACCTTCTTTGTATAATATAGTTCATGAAACTGTCCCATAGGGCACCTGGAAGAACACACTCTATGGGAACACGGCGTAGAAACACACAGTTCATTATGTCAGTTCACATAAGACTGGTATCTCAAGTCTAATCTAATTTTAATGCTGGTCACTGATCAGGGCAGTATACATTGGGCCAAGTACGTCAAAAGACCAGGGTGTCAGGCCCCACACTGGGCCGTCGTGGCCGAGTATGGCTGTGGGAGGTACATGTTACTTTAAAGTAATCAAGGAGGTAAGGTGGCTGGCTGTTCGTGGACTGGTACTGGTGGATGGCTGCTCGTGGACTGACACTGGTAGGTGACTGACCCGAAAAGACCATAGGCTACTGGAACCCTTTCCCGTTCTGTAGCAAACGGGCTCTACCTCAAAACAGGGAAGCTCACGCCCACCGTCTCGTCGGTTCGCTCCATTCTTCTGGTTCTCTGGCCGGGCCTACGCTGGTCTTGAACTCACACCCATGGCAGGTTCTTCAATACTGCGAACAATTGGTCAGCATACTGGCGAAAATGTAGGGCCTCTTTGATTGCCATATACACTTCACACAACACAAATTTCGAACAGGTTGCTCGCATTTCAGCTGAATTAAACGCCAGTCGAGTTTCAACCTTCAGCCTGAACACCAGGGTTGCCACTTTTTTTTTGGGGACCAAAAATATCTAGAAACGGCCCAAACAACATCCATAAATATCTAGATTTCGTTGGAAAGTATCTAGGAAATATATCCAGACTGAGAAAGTAAGAAATTACATCGTTGTGATGTTCTGTTGTGATAATTTGGTGTGTCCAGTGTGTGCCGCGTGGTTACACACCCGCTTCACACGCGTGATCAGGGACTGTTTCCGGATCCGGTCAGGGATATGCACTACTGACGAGCTCAAACGAGGGCGAAACTCGAGTATAGTGATTCCATATTGACGTGGATAGGCCTTAGGTTCATACCAGAATGCGATCGGCGTTGCCAGTGGTGGGTTCTGCTCAATATTTAAATTGCTCCGAGGGGTTAGCAGCTTTCTCCGCTAACCCCGAATACTCTCGTCACGTGACGCGACCAGAATTAGCAGTGGTTCGAATCGCAAAAGTTACTTATGAGAGTATGGAGCCGATCGCTCAGAAAGTCGTGGCGTGCTGATGAGCGTAATCTAGCCTAGGAATCAACATACAGCTGAAAGATGCTGGTGTTGACCGCAATATCCTGAAACGGGATGGAAACGCGAGAAAAAAAAAATATGTATTGATGTGACTGCCGGTCTCTCTGGCTGAGGTGTTACAACACTTTCTCCGTAATCCCGTTTATCACGCAGAGTCTCGTAGCGGGAGAGAACTGGGAGCGGTTCGACCCCCGCTGGTGACCTGCGGGATACTGAGCCGGCCGCTCAGAAAGCAATGGCAAACTACTGAGCGTAATCTTGCCAAGAAATCAACAGACAGATGAAAGATGCTGCTGTTGACAGCGATGTCCTGTAAAGGATATGCAAAAAAAAAAAAAAAAAAAAAATGATGTTACTGCCGTCTCCCTGGCGAAGGGTATCTATGCCAACCATTACCGATGCATTATCGGTTCCAATTGCAGCCTAATTCTTCAAGTTTAAATGTTTACTGACCAAAAGTTTCTTCAGTGCCTGAACTATACTTTCTGCATCACACTCTTCCAAGTGAACTAGTCCAAGAAATGTATAAACTACTTTGTCTGTGCTGTTGCTATAATACATAACGCATGTACCAAGCACTTTCAGAACCGAAATGTCATTCGATTCTTCTAATAATAAAATATATTTATTTGTAGAAACATCACTGATCAAATCTTCTTCAAAATGAGAAAACAAAGTACTTCTGATCATATTTTTACACTTGCTGCGATACATTTTCACTTCCTTTAGCACTTTACTGTCAGAAATAGTGTTTTTAAACAAATCAACCAAATGGTCACAGTTCACTAATGCACAATGACAACTTAAAAACATTGCGACAGATCCTTCAACTTTTGATGATTCATTACTCTGTGTAGTTCTGAAAGCATATGTCAACGGTGGCATATCCCTAAATGGCACAGTATTTTTATGTTTTTTAGTCTCTGCATGTTTCTTCAAGTCTTGTATTTTCGCTTTCATTTCGCACTTGCAGTACTTACAAGGAGCCTTAGTCGCATCACCATGAATTGATATCACCCAATCTTTAATTATGTCATCCTGCAGCCACTCTTTCCAAAATTTTTGTTCATATTGCTTTACTTTTGGCATGTTGAAAGATTTGTTCAAAGTGGAAGACATATATGAAGGTGAGCAATTACCACCAAAAAAAAAAAAAAAATCACATGAAAAAGAATCGCAAAGTCGGCATCACAGCAATAATTTGCAACACGATGAGTTTACAGTTCAAATAATGTTATTATAATTTATAATACGCCCTTTTACTCATTACCGGGGGATTGCCAGATTGTTGAGCTTTGACCCAAGTCAGTTCAAAGTTTAAATAATGGCAGTTACCATAATTTACGCGCGTCCAGACCAAACAAAAAATGAGTAATGACACCGAAAGAAAAGTAAAATCTAGAAAGTATCAAAAATATCACTCCAAATGAAAAATATCTAGAATTGCATCCAGCATCCAAACGTCAGAAAACGGTATCCAGACGCCGGCAAAAACCTCTAGATCTGGATATAAAATATCTAGAATGGCAACCGTGCTGAACACACTCTCCGCTTACACGCCTAAGCGCATGTGGCACAGGCAATTCATAACCGGCTATCTCCGACGCAGAGAACTGAACGGAGTTCGTGTTACTATAGTGCATTCACATTTGTTTGCCTCCATATAAAAATCCATATCTCAGTAACCAACTGAGGGAAAACTATGAGATTTAGCATATAACCTTATCACCATGTCCACCCAACAAAAAAATGTTTGTTCTGGAGATTGTACAGCAGATTTCAATGTTTGTTTATATGCGGTATATAATTTACAGGTCAGAGATTAAGTTCATAATTTTAAATGTATTACACCGTAGCCAGACAATCAGCGCTCAATGTTGAATATTCTACACGTTTCACGGGATTGGCCTTATGCCAAGAACCCCGCGCTGTTTAAACTGGGAGTGTTTCATAGGTGTCGTCAAAATGTGGGTTATTTCATGAAACCTGATTATTATTTTTTTTTTTAAAAATCTTACCACTTATCGCTAACATTGATCCTCCAAAGTCGGAGAGTGTCTGCTTGTACGGCGAGGAACCACCAGTCTACACACCAATAAGCCAGACATGGGACAACGGATACTCACGCAAACCTCATGTCCCGTATGACATCACACTGATGTTGGACAACAGGATGCCTTCATCTGACATACAGAACTTCGCGTTGGAGCTCAAGCCAACGAACACAAGCAAGCAAGCAAGCTAACATTGAAATGTGTGAATATTTTTCAATGGGATTGAATGCGAAATTGTGTATAATACACTTCAAAGCATCACTATGAAGTTCTACACATATATTTTTGTATAGAAGCTGATGGCAAGAAACTGTTTTATACTATTACAAATTCCGAAAAAAGAACAGTGCATGCATTGGGCTGAGTAAACGGTCATTTCATCGATGGGTGCAAGAATCTGGAATTAAACCACCACGCGATAACCAAACGGTAGGTAGAAAGGTTATTGTAGACAGCTTTGACAAAGATGTCATAAGGCGAGCTATTATAACAATGCTTTAAAGAGTCGCTTAAAAGTCGACAGGGTCGACTTAATTGCACCGGGTTCTATCCCATATGGCTCGGTCTCTTTCCGCAACGCGGAAAGCATCGCACAAAGCACGAACTCCGCAGCTCTAGCGACGAAAAATTTAACTCGTGAACCGAAGGATGCGACCCAGAATCGAACCCACATCCTTTGGAGCCCGAGTCAAAAGGCTTGACCACTTCGCCACGGAGGCTCCTAAAATTATAAAAAAAAATTTTGGATTTTATATCCAGGATTATCCAGCATTATAAAAATGCTGGATGCCAAAGAAACAGTGACTGTAAGAAAACTTAGGGTTTGGTTGAGAAAGAACAATAACATAGAGCTATCCAAAACAACTTTGTGGAAAATTATAAGGACATTATCTTCATTTTTAGAAAGTACAAGGGAGGTAGAAATATTCTTTGCGAGTACGTATTTAGGAGCCATGAGATACCTACGTAAAATAAGGGAAATGCGCAAAGAAAATTATGGCATAGTGTATTTGGATGAAATGTGGATCAATGCGCATCACAAAAGTGATAAGGAATGGCAATCAGTGGATGGACAGATAAAGCAATATGTGCCCAGTAGTATAGGACAGCTTTTGGTCATGGCCCATGCTGGTAATACGCATAATGGCTTACCACAGAATGATGGGCTCGTGTTCGTATCAAAGCATACAGACAATAGGGATTATCATAATAAGATGAATAGTAACGTATTTAGAGATTGGCTCGAGAATACAGTGCTTCCATCCCTAGATAGACCGTCGTGTCCAATTATGGACAATGCATGATATCAATGTTGTTGCCCAAGAAGACAAAATACCTACAGCATCGAGCACAATAAAGATATGGCTCCGAATGGAAAACATACTATTTCCAGAAACGTATTTCTAGCTAGAATTGTTGTCCCTTGTAAAACAGACGCCTAAAAGCAAGAAATATCAAATCGACAAGTTGATAGAAGAGCATCGTCATGGGTGCTTGAGACTTCCGCAGTACCATTCTCATTTTAATCCTATAGAACTTGTGTGGGCTAACATTAAAGGACAGGTGGCAGCTGACAATACTATATTCAAATTGTCTGACGTCAAGACACTAATCCAGTCCGCGGTATTAAATATTGATAAAAGTTACTGGGAAAATGTGAGGACCATGTGTTGAAAGAAGCAGAGGACTATTGGAGAAAGTATGGATTGAATTTTATGCAACCGAGAGCAGTCATCAACCTACTGGAATCGTCCGACAGAGTTTAAGGTCTGAGCAGATCGCAGACCTTAATACACGAGCACGCTTACTGGGATATTTTGCTCCAACTATTCATACGAATTGCAGGCCCTAAACATTACAGCATCAGCACATTGTGAACGGCAACAGTTTGTATTCCACAGTGATGCATTTTGAATTCCGCAAGCCCTCAGCGGTGACAAACAACTGTATTGAAAAAAAAAAAAAAAAAAAAAAAAAAAAAAAAAACACACACACACACTAAACGCATTGAATACCAACAGAAGAGTAATATTGCGGTCGAAACTGACATATTGTGGCATAACAAGAAACGTGAGAGCAAACACGTTGTCAAATTAGGGGACAACACACATGCATACGAATCAATCTATGAACTTCAATGTAAAGAGGACCAACATCTTGGTCGTTAAGAAGAAAGCCCACTACAGAGACACTGGAAACTATTTTAATAGTGCAAAACAGGTAATCATGTTCCGTCTCTGAACAGTAAACAGCAGAGTAGACAATCTTTCACGAAGACTGAAAGCGGGTCTGTCACCCATGTGTACGTGTGAACAAACTATACAAACAGCTGAACAGAACCTTAAAAATGGACACATGATGACTAAATTGCGGTATCATTCCTGATCACTCCATACGCACATTAACGCACAGCTATTTGGAAGCTTTCACAAACTCAATATAAAAAGCTAAATGCATCCTAGTTACATGAATACTTGTGTACAATTATTAACCAGCAGCTGAAGAAACAAGAAGGAAGTGAAAAATAAGGTAAAAAATATATTCCTTCTACTTTCCTGACAATTTACACATTATTTACCCCACGCCTCTGTAAATTCTCTGTTTTTACTAATATTACACATTGCACCCCTCTCGGGAGTCTCTGTGGTGAAGTGGTCAAGCCGTCTGACACGGGCTCCGAAGGTTGATTGTTCGATTCCGTGCCGCGTCCTTCATTTCACGAGTGCATTTTTTCGGAGACTCCTTAGGGTCGTCGTTGGAGCTACAGAGTTCGTGCTTTGTGCGACGCTTTCCGCGCTGCGTAAAGAGACTGAGCCATATGGGATAAAAACCCGGTGCAATGCAGTCGTCCCTGTCGACTTTTAAGCTACTTCTTTTATTGCACCCACTCCTATACGAATCCTGATACGCCTTGTGTCGTCATCCGAATTGGCGGGGCATTCATTACTGTAAAACAAGTTTGTTAGCGAGAAATCACTAGTTTTTCACAAAAACATCAAAGAAATGTCGCCGCTTTCGATGATTTAAGTTGTTTTTGGACCTATCAAAGGCATATTCCTTTGGTGGGGGTAAATATAAGACGGTAGGAAAAATTTCATAACGATGCAACAGACAGTTTTCAAAATAATTGATCGTGGATGACGGCATTCATTTCCGGACATACTATAAAATGTTCTGTTCCAGGTAACAAAGGGAAATAAGTCAATTCTTAGGGTCCTCCGGCAAGATTTTGCACGGTAGGTTCCCTTTTACCATACCATACCCGAACCTTGAGCCATCTCGCAAAGAGCATTTTGAACTTCCATCTTCAAATATATTTTTATATATTTTTTTTATTTGCATATCCTTTACAGGACATCGCTGTCAACAGCAGCATCTTTCAGCTGTCTGTTGATTTCTTGGCAAGATTACGCTCACTAGTTTGCCATTGCTTTCTGAGCGGCCGGCTCAGTATCCCGCAAGTCACCAGCGGGGGTCGAACCGCTCCCAGTTCTCTCCCGCTACGAGACTCTACGTGATAAACGGGATTACAGAGAAAGTGTTGTAAACCCTCGGCCAGAGAGACCGGCGTATTTTTATATTACACTGTGGTATTTCCTTTTTCACTGTGACGACCATAATCTGTGTCTCCTTACTATTAATTTCTAACCCTAGTTGTTCACTGTGTGCAACAACCGCATATACTAAATGTTGCAGGTCCTGTTCATTGTCTGTAATCAAGACTGTATCATCTGCAAATATAATGTTATTGATGTATCGTCCCCGATTGCTGATACCTTCCATATCTTCTATATTTCTGAAAATAATTTCACTGTACAGGATTAGTTTACAGAGGTGCAATTTGGTATACACCTTTAAGGGATTATAAACTTAAATTGGTGCATATTTAATGACTCTGAAGAGTATCTTGTGCAATAGGTCAATATCACTGAGTGTAAGTAAGAGAATGCTGAAATGCTATGTAGAACCTGTTTATCTGTATGGCAGTGAATCTTGGAATGTAAATGAACAAATTAAGAAGAAAATAGAAGCAACGGAGATGTGGTTCCTGAGACGAATGTTGCGAATTCTTTGGACTGCCAGAGTAATTAACGATGACTGCCTGAAACAGGCTAATGAAACTAGAACACTATATACAACAATAAGACAGAGACAAACAGCTTTCTTTGGTCATGTAATGAGAAGAGAGGCATTGGAGAACATCGTGACAACTGGAAAGATCGAGGGGAAGAGAGGCAGAGGTAGTCCAAGAGAAATGATGCTGGATGGATTGAGATGGTGGCACGGAGGAATATCAGCAGCAGAGTTGATCCAGAAAACCAAAGACCGAGATCTGTGGAGAGCCATGAACGCCTACGCCAGCTGGCACAGCACTTGATGATGATGATCTTTATTATTAACTGGTACTATTGGGGTTGGAACTCTTCGCTGGCTTCTGAGGATGGGGACGGAGCGATTATGTATGGGAATACCCCGAATGCTGTGATGTCGGTTCCTAAATCAATCAATCTTTATTATTAACTGAGACAGTAATTGTGTTGCACAACTTTCTGACCTACCCTCTGATCTCATTGGAATTCTGCCCCTCGGATTGTTCCGTGTGACATAGACGGAAAACTCGGTAATGTTTTAAATACCTATAAATAAGTTCCTAGTTATAAGAAGTCTGACTTCCTGTATCCGGGAGAGGTTTTCATACAATACGGACTGTCTGACTTCAACGTTGTAATACGACTGCTAGATTGTGTAATTCTTAGGTAAGCTTCACGAACATGGTTTCCTTTTAGGATATTATATTTTAATTATACCAGTTATATTAATGTATAATGATCTTGAAAACTAATCAATGCTCGTTTAATTAAGGTTTAGTTTGCGTCTATCTAGCTGAGATCAGATAGATAAATAATATTATTATTAATAAATATTTAAATAATTTGACTTTTATTTTTATTATTTTAAACAAACGACTTCAAGCAAAGTCTAAATTATTATAGTATTAATATTATTATTATTATAAATATTATATATCTATCCAAATATCTATACAGGTATTATAATAATATAATACTATTAATTTTATATAAGTTAAAAATGATATTATATTATATAATAATTAATTATCAATAATATTTTACTATATTTATTAATATATATAATAAAATATATATATATATATATATATATATATAATATATATATATATATATATATATATATATATATATATATATATAATAAACAAGAGATAGAGAAATCTTCCCTTGAAGCATTACATAATTTCATGTCTCTATGTCAATTAATTGCCGGTCTCCCTGGCCTAGAGGTTAGCGACTTTCTCCATAACCCCGTATACTCTCATGAGTAACATGACGTGCGCGAGAATTGGTGGCGGTTCTAGCCGCATCGGTAACTTATGGGGTATTGAGCAGGTCGCTCAGAAAGCAGTGGCAAACTGCTGAGCATAATCTTGCCAAGAAATCAACAATAAGCTGAAAGATGCTGATGTTGACAGCGATGTCCTGCAAAGGATATGCGGAAAAAAAAAATTAAATTAATTAGTGGTTTGTGAATTACTTGTATCCTTGGCTTGTGACAGTGAGGAAACAATTGCTGTTGGTTGGTGGACTTGTGTCAGAAATCACACTCCCCAGAATTGCATGCTTAGCTGGTTGTCTGGTTCATTCCAGCATGTGAGATTTACTGCCATGGGAGCCTGTCATTGTTTGAAACATTACTGTAAATGACAGTTATTACACTGTAATAGCTTGTCTTCTATTAATTATCTATGTGTTTTTGCAGAAAAAAATCTATAAGATCATCTTCATCATCAGACTTGCCAAGTGCTGTAGTTACTTATACCTCTCCACAGATTTGTGTCCTTGGAGTTCTAGATCAGTTCTATTGAAGACATTCCTCTATGCCATTGTCTTAGACCATTAAGTATCATTTCCTTTGGTCTGCCTGAGCACCTTCTATGGCTGATCTTTCTGGCCATCACAGTCACAATGTTGTCCAATGCCTTTCTTGTCAGCATATGACCAACAAATTTTCTTATAGTTGTTTTTAGTGGTGTATGTTCTTTCAGGCGTGTATAGTTGAGTTGATACACAAAGCATGATAAAGTTGAAGACTGTCATGCTTCACGCTCATTGGCATGCATCAATTCAGAGGTCGCGGGTTGTGAGCATTCGCTGGATCTTTTCTCTAGGACACGCTGGTGTGGTTGGCAATGAACAAGCAGACAGATTGGCTGGTGCTAGATAATTGAGGGGTGATTTGATGCATGATAAGGCAGATGTGGTGAAGGCCCTCTGGGAGCACGTGAATAATGCAGAACAGACTATCATGGTCTGGAAAGAATGTGACAGCAAAGGGTGATGAGAGGATCTGGTCTCTTAGAGGTAAAGCAAAACGGACATATAATCAGATTGCAATTGGCACCATTAGTATTGGAAATTTTTTGCTGGCTGTTGAAGATGACTGAGCGCGTGTGGGAATGCCTTGAGTGTAATGTCAGTTCTTAACTCAACTCTAATGTTAATGCAATCTATACAAGGCCCACAAATTGAGGTTATTGTTTCCTCTTAATGTTCATGTGTTGTATATTACACCTGGTCAATTGCAGAACTATTCAAAACTGCAGACATATGTTCTGCTTTGTGGTGGACAATTTTATTCTGGGTAAAGCTTATTAGAATGGACACAAACTTTTATTTCAGTGTGAGAAATATGCTATGTTATTACTGGTTCTTTTACTATACATATCTGATACTGAACAATTGGGTGGAGATTTTCTTTACAGTTCAATGACAGGAAACTAAACTCGTTATATCCTTGATAATACATTATCTGACCTAATTAGGCAAAGAAAATGCCTATTCAAAGTTAACTTTATTTGCTATGTTTTGGATATTTTTATATTCAAACACATTTACATTATGTATACAGAAGTCAGGAGAATTTGTGTAAAGGTTAAGGACCATGATTATGGCATGGCTGGAAAATGGATAGCGGTTCAAGTGTCAAACACTGAGATAGGGGATTTGTAAAAATGCTTTCACCAAGTTAGAGATGTAATACAATCCTGAAATGGTTATTGCTAAATAGGAAGGGTGAAGATAATTGTTGCAAACACCCATTGGGAAATAATTGTATAAATGGCCAATTTTGTAAAATAAATGACAAACAAGTATAACTGATCACTTTATTCCATCTGTTTAAAGTAGTGGGCAAGCTGTAACTGGCTTTTTCTTTCATCTGAAATGCTGAGCTCTTCAGCATTGGAACAAAAATTCAGAACTTTGCAGGAAATAATTTTGTCTATTACTTCCATTGGTTAGTTAGTCGCAGTTCCAACTTTACGGCAACGGGTCATCCCCATTATGCTCCGTCCCTATGCCAGTGAATATCACACAAATGTCAAAATGCCCCTCACTGCCCCATGTGAAAAGTGGAACAAACAGAAGTCTTGACAACCCAACAGCCCACACTGCGTAATGTCGCCGCCAGAATGCCAACACAAAAGACCTTCACAAAAAATGCAGTTCATTGTCGATGGAAGCGACAGTTACCAGAACGACTTCATTGCCTCAGGTTTTATCCCATATAGCCTGGTCTCTTTCTGCAGGGCAGCCCGCTGAAAGTGCAGCACAAAGCACAGACTCTGTAGCTCCAGCGATGACCCCTGGGAGTCTCTGGGAAAATGTATGCGTGAACTAAAAATGCAATCCAATCAGCGACAAGCCATCTGCCACCATTCCGAACATGCAATTCATGGTACAAACAACAAAGCAGACAGATGTAAAAGCATTCCACACAAAATTCACAGCTCACAGTGTCGCGCTACACACTCAACTCAGTAGCAGGGTGGCAGAACCATGCACTACTAGTCCAACATGAGGAAAATGCGAATGCAAACCATAGCCACAAGCATAAACACTCCAGAGGCCTTAACCATTCAAATGCCTATTCGCCATGTTGGGGACCGGAAGTTTTACTTCCACATTGGGAGATAGTAAATCAATAGGTTATTTTTCATCATATAAGTAAGCACTGTTGTATCTGAAGAGTAAAAATATTATTAACTCTAAAATAACTGAAGTCAAGCTAAGATCACCAATGTAATAAATAGCTACAAGAAATTAATGAAAACTGTCTTTAAAATGTGTCTTGTTGATTGTAAAATGCGTGATGTTTTTCAAATAATTTCACAAAAATGCAGTAACTACTACCACACATAATCATTTATGCAATGGATATATAAATATACATTATTTATTTCAGGATAACAAGAGTATGGGAGTGATAACAAAAATGAATGGTGAAGAACGTAACCACTTGAATGAAAGGGAAGAAACAAACCTCTCAGTTAGCAACATAAAACCTGAAGAACAGACATTTCAGAAGGTACCGGTGACTCGGCATCAGTCCTGTAGTCATCCGAGTCAGTCTCAGGGAGGTGTTTCACATCTTTTAGCATCAGCTTCCTCTCCATCTCTGTTGTCAGGATGTGCAGATTCCTCAACACGAGCAGGAGCTTGTATAGAGAAGCACATTCTTGCCCACCATGTCCAGGTTACAGATGCTGCTTCATTGTGTCAACAGACAGATGCAGCTTCCAATCAGACGTCTTTCCCATCATCACCGTTACCATTCACTGAAGAAGGAGATCCCCCAGCTTCTTTATTTTTAACTTCATCAAATTCTTCATCTCGTCACTCACAAGGCCGACCGATCAGTGCCCCTCCTCATCATTTAGAGAGAATATCAGGGATGTTGCTGAGGCTTGTGGGCGACCATTATTTGTGTACTACATGTGGCAGGCAGCTGCGTGGTATTGGCGATGAACTCACCCTCGAGACAAGTCTCCGTCGCATTCTCAGCACTAATGATTTAGGTGATATAGCTAGACTTTCAGACAGATAATCTTGCTGTATTTTTGTACCACTTGTAAGAGTGTATGTATATATGTAAAGACAGAGGTATATATGTGAAACAGAGAGAGAGAGAGAGAGATTTTAACCTGATCTGTCCAACCCATTTTCTTATGTTAACCCACCATCTCCATTGTTACTCTGTTAGTGTCCACTTGGACTTTAAATATGCAGTATTACTGTATAGCGGGGAGTGTATCACATCTAGTTATGCACATCAAAGGTCAGTGTGTCTGGCTTTGGCATGCTTTTGTGTAAGGTTTGTTTCTTAAAGACAGAATCAACCAAAGGCAACAGGTTCTATTTACCCTTGGAAATGCCTTGGCAGTGTCTTTATGGCCTACTCTTTGTAATTTTAACAGCCATGGGATTTTTAACCTGCAAACTGGACCTCCTGTTTTTTTTGGTCTTATCTGAGCAAGCTAGATATTCGATCTCACTATCCAAGAGATTTTGATTACTCTGATTGTTGGAAAACTTCCCAGCCTTGGGCAGAAATTGAATGTGGTACTATCTGAGCTAGAGGCAGACAGTGTGACCTCTTAGCTACAGTTGCCCTTATACATATAGTGTGATGTCTGTTGGCCTGTTTCGTCTTGGCCAGTTATTACAGTAGTCTACGCACGCAGACAGTGTGCCCTCTCAGCTACAGCTGCCCTTATACATATAGTGTGATGTCTCTTGGCCTGTTTCGTCTTGGCCAGTTATTACAGTAGCCTACGCACTCTGTTCTAACTAGTAATTTCTTATGTTGTAGCAATTTGTTGCCTCAACTAACTTGATCTCAATTTTTTCTTGAACATATTCAGTCCTACACAGTTGTCATCATCAAGTATCTTGCCAACTGGCATGGATGATCATGCTTGTCCACATCTTACGATCTTCAACAGTATGTATCCATTCATGTGCTGACACTTTCTGTGCCATGACCGAAGGCTATCAAAAATGTCTCATTGTCTTCCTACAGAGCTCTATCTATAAATTTTTCTGGTTGTCACATGTTCCAGCTTGTCCTCTTCTCATAATGTGGTTATTTCTGTATTTTCTGGTCATCATGAATCTTATTATCATAGAGCAGTAACTGTACAAGTGAAAGATGTTCATATATTTATTATTTTGTTCATCTGTTAAATATTAAATATATGTGTTGGTGGGTGTGGAGAGAGAGAGAGAAATAATGAAGATAACATTGTTTTAAGGTGAAACAAATCCACACACCTAGAAGCCAGTGTAATGATATAGGCAGCAAAATAAGTTCCCATAAGGACTAAGTCATAGCAGTATATTTTTACAAGTAAGCTCCGTGGGACTTAACCAATTTTCTGTTAAGTGAAAGATATCAACAGTGTTGAGAAAACTTGAATGATTAATGTTCATGGTGCTAATGTGTGCCATGTGATAATTCTTTCGATATGTGCCATATAAATCTTCTAAACTGTGCCATAAAATAATCTTTGTCCACTTTTAAGATTGCTTGGTTACCTGTGTGCTGATTACATTGACTTAATACTGCCACCTTAGTGGCTAGATTTATTTCCTCATCAGTGTGCCCCTCTTATCAGTCTCCCCACGATTGTCTACATTGTTACCTAAATATTTGTATGATTCCATGTTTTGAAGTGATCTTTCACCAAGCTTTATCATTTGCTTGGTTTATTCTCATTATCTTTGCCTTTTCCCTATTAATATTTAGATCATATTGTTAGGACCTCCCAGTGGGGGAATTTAGTTTTTCTAACACCTAATATCGTATGTGGGCAGGAGAGTAATGTCGCACTCCAGATCATCAAGCTGCTTTGTCTGTGTCCTTTTGAATTCCATTTCTGGGGGTAGTTATTGTCTTCTTCATAATTCAGTTTATAGTCTATGACTAAAGGCATCCCTATTTCACATCTGTTCTTATTTCAGAAGAATCTGTGTTTATTTCAGAAGAATCTGTTTTCTCTCTTGAAAAAACTCTGGATTTCATATCTCTGTATGTTGCCTTTATTAAGTTAATGATCTTCAGTGGGATCCCATAGTTGTTGATCAGTTTCCAAAGAGATTCTCTGACAGTGCTGCCTTGGGCCTCTTCAAAGTCCACGAATCCAACATAGAGTGGCAAGTTCAGTTGAATGCTTTGCTCTCTTATTATACATAATGTGGTTATCTGTCTGTGCGGGATCTGTTTGGTCAGATGCCTGCCTGTCCATCCCTTAGTTGTTTGTCAGGGGCATCTTAGTGGCAGAAATAGTGTGATTCTAAGTAGGGTAGACTCAGAATTATGTTGGAGTTATCAGAT
Source organism: Cepaea hortensis (assembly GCA_963921405.1). Classification (NCBI taxonomy): domain Eukaryota; kingdom Metazoa; phylum Mollusca; class Gastropoda; order Stylommatophora; family Helicidae; genus Cepaea; species Cepaea hortensis. The sequence goes on from OY992878.1 coordinate 110,975,595, forward strand.
TTCTCAGGGATAGTAAAGCTGATGGGTCTAATATTGGCCATATCACCCTTTGTTGGCCTTTTGGTCATGAAAATATAGGTTTAACACAATGTCCCAAATGTTTACTTGACTTGTAAATGAGTCACTTTACTGACATTATTATTTTATGCCTGTATAGCTTTCATTGTTTTTTTATGATGTGCAGATGCACATTCTTCAATATTGTTTTGAAGTATGACATTCACATAAAATGTATCATGTATTTTTAACCTTTCATATAAATGTATGTGCCTAGGAAATGTCAGTAATGTGCAGTATTATTCTTTCATTTTGTGTGTGTCTAATGCAACAGTGTTTAACAACATATCAAGAATATGTACATTTCCCAACAGAACTTCAAAGTAGGATTAAGGCAGAAGCAATATACATCAAGAACGAAAATCCCTATAATTATAAGATTATCATAAGATAGTGCACGCTTGCTTGTCAGCCCAGTGGTCATGTGTTTTAATCTCCATTGATATCAAGATTTTTAAAAGTTGTCTTCATCTTTTATTGTAAAAGAACTATGGACGAAAGCAAACTGAGTAAACATTTCTAAACTATACACATCAAATAGACAAATAAAATAGTACAGATGTCTTTGAAGAAAGCAGAGAAACTGATGTACATACATCATAATTTCATGCCAGGCATAAATCAGGCAGGGAAAGTTCAGCCCGCTGGTCATGAAAAGCCTGTGGTCTGGCCCTGCCATGGCAGCTTGAGTTCTGTACATGTTACATGGGCAGTGCTGAATTTCTAACTTTGAGGAGGCATGCATCTGTGTTAACTACGCTCCAGAATGATGGACGTGGTTCGTAATCCCACATACTCACGTTCAAAACAGCTGTGGGCGATTTGGCAGCAGACCGCTTTACGTTGCTTTTTTAATGAAATAGTATGGGTGCCGGTCGTTCAGAAATAAATGGCAAACTACTGAACTTAAACTTGCTCAGGAATCACGATCAGCCAAAAAATGCTGGGGTTGACTGCTAAATCCTGTATAGGATATGCAGCTAACTTTAAAAATAAAAAATTAAATCATCAATACCAGCTAACATCACATACCTCACCAAAGAGAAACAGTTCCAGCCATCACATTAGAGGGCAGTTAATTAAATGTTTGACAACATATAGCATTATTATTTTTAAGTTAAATAATTTTGTATAGCCTGCAAATTATATTAAATATATCCAAAGCTCCATGACAGAAAAGCACAGCCAAATAGATGGACGGGTGGAGGGAGACATGGATGGATTACTAGTTAAAATATGTATGGACAGTTAGGTAGGTAGGTGGATAGATAGATGAATAGAAGTCGAACAACAGATACTCAGATCAAGGGTGTGCTGAGTAGTCACTGTTGTAAGCCAGAAGCAACCTATCTGTAGAGTATGGTAATTTTCCAGTGGAATGCAACTGTCATTATCAACCACAAAAGACTTGATTCTGTTGCAAACATGTGTTTCTCTCTGGTGATCAAATGATTAGTGTGCTGTTTTTATTTCAATGAATCAGTTTTTTTGTTGTTGTTGCAGTTATGATGTTTGCAAATTGTTTATGACAGTATATTTGAATTCGCCATGTTTTGCTGTCATTTTTGAAGTGATGTGTATCCATTTATTTTTCTTTAGCTTTGCCATTTTATTATGTATGGAGAAGATTCAAACATGTTGATTTTACATCTATGGTATTACACATTAACTTTTTCATCATCTCGTATGCTTCTGTTTTTCTAGAAGTTAATTTAAGAATACCTCCAATGAATGTTTTCGAGGTATGTTAACGGTGACATCAGCAACTCTATCCTATAATCATCATCATTGGCTGTCTGAAAACTGGTGATGAAGTCATGTGTTCCATTCTAAACAATTCTCTTCAGTTCAGCATAAATCAGAACCCATGCTTGTTTGATGTAGTTTTTTGGTAGTTTTTTTTGCCTTCTGATATTTTCAAGAGTGAAATCCATGCCTCACACTGTGGTCAGAACAACCTGTTTTAAAAAAAAAAAATATATAATTTTCAGTGGTTGCCTATTTTCTTTTGTCTTTAAGACGCTCTTTTAATCTCTGCCTATATAACTGAAAACAATGTTTTGACCGTGGGGTACCTCACACAGGGTTGAATTAAGGAGATCTGTGATAAATACTGTTCTATCGCCCTTTTGTTTTCTTTGACCAATTTTTGTGCTATGAGGCATGTTGGGTATATTTTTATAGATCGATCAACACTCAATGGGTGGTGTGGTCAGTATCATGCCAGCTGAAGTTATTTACCATACAGTTCCTGATACCCATTTTAGGCTGGGTCAACCTGGGAGCCCTTAGGCCGCTATGACCTAGGCACCCAGGTCACTTTTAAAAATCTTCACTTTGATGGAGGTTTTCATACCATAACTACCAGGCTGACAGGCAAGCATGCTAGCCAATATGCTACTGCAGATTCTGTTCAACTTCTAAGCATCTGATTTGGTGTTTACCTTTCTTACCATTGGTTCTTCCTCTTAAACCTTCAGTTAGCTAGGCTGTTGGACTACTAAACAGTTTAAGCTCCTCTCATTTAAAAGGTAGGCACTCAAAATGCAACACCTTTCCAATATAATTGGTAAAATGAATATAAGGTAGTAAGAGTCTGAAGTAACTCAGGTGTTACTCTTAACTTTCATTAGACAATCACAAGCATTTATTGTGCTTCATGTTCACGTAGCTTCATTTTATATATATATATATATATATATATATATATATATATATATATATATATATATATATATATATATATATATATATATATATATATATATATTCTTTCCACATTAAGTATGCAATTTTTGGGTGCCTTTTATGATACTTTATATGTTGTTATTTGTGGATCACTTTTTAGACTGGAAATATGTTTAATTAAGTAATGTGCCTTTAAATGCAGAAGCAAAGAAATTGAGTTAACAGCAGCATTTGTACACTTTGAACACAAGAGATATGGATGTTGTAATATAACATTTCTCTATGTGAATGTTTTGTGCTTCACACTTTGTTTAATTATATTGTTATATCTCATGTTCACACATTAACTTTTGGCTTTGCTTTCTGCCTTAATGTGTTCTCGTTTGTTAGAAATATGTTATTATATTTGGACTACATCATGGTGGGTGGGATATCAGAATATTTAATAGTGCCTTGTTAACTCTTTCTGTCCCATGTGGTTACTTTATAACAGGAGAGGAATTAAAGTAATAGTTGGGTGTGGGTGGGGTAAAGAGGAGATAAAAAGAGAGGTTAAGGTGATCTCAGATGTGACAAATTTCTGTTGCGAAGAACTGTTTTATCCCAAGCAAGTTTTCTTCTGTCTTTGTAAACAAAATGTCCGGTTAAGCGGAATCCGTTTATCATGAATTTTTGGATATGCCGAACGATTAAACATGTCCTGACTATATAATTTGGTATGCTTAAGGCAAACTTTTTTCAAATACGTGGACATTTGTACTTTTTGTCTATTTTCGGAAATTGCGCTTTCATTTCAAAGTGTAAAAAGTGCTGTTATTCTCTAGATATTTGTGCCAACTTTGTACATTAAAACTTTTGGTGATTTACATATTTTCTGTGCCATGCATCTGTTGTATTCAACGCTAGTTCATTATTACATTGTACATTGTAAATGCATTACCATATACTTGAACTCTTATTTGGATAAGATTAATATCTGATAAGAACTATTTTTTGAGTCTCTGGTGAGTTCTGATTAGGTCTGCACTGTACTTCAAATTTAACATCACATCAAAACTAACAGAGAAAAAAGCCCAGCACAAAATATGAAAAGTTTCATGTGGGGTAAGAGTTAGTCAGGATAATTTTATGGCATAAGTACTAATTTAACCATAAACCTGGATATTTTACTGTGCTGAGAATGGCTTTTATTATATCTTACAGCATATTTCAAAACAGGAAATAACATAGTTCCCTCATTGCAAGTATATGTAGCAAGTGCATTGTTACAATATAATGGTGTATTGATTAGTAGACTTTGACTTTTAAGTTTCATTTTCACCCTGTATATTACATTTTACTTTCCCCTTCTGTGTGTTTCATGTGTTTGTAGTGATGTAACAGTCAGCGTGAATATGTTTTTAAATAACAAAATCTAGTCTTCCACTGTCCTATCTATTTAATATTATAATGGTTCAGTCACTAGTGACTAACTTTTATGTCTGTCATATGGTTGTTACAAACTGGTCTTCAGACAGTCATAAAATGTGTATCTATGTTCCTGACAAGCAACAGAGATGTGATTCCTGAGACGAATGTTGCAAATTCCTTGGACTGTGAAAGTAACTAACAACGAATGCCTTATGCATGACAGACTATGATACATTTCCTATGATTATTTTAATTGTGTATTCTTAGTGTTTTATTGTGCATAAGATATTTATGTGTGGTACAACAGAGGCAATAAGTGTGAAATTTGTGAAGGAAATAAATGTAATGTGATGAAACTATTTGTTTATAAATAATAGGGAGGGGGGGGGGGGGGGCTGCGAGGTCTCAAGGTATAGTGTCTGCCTTGAGTGCTGGGGGTCCCGGGTTCGAACCCCGGTGATGACTGGGATTTTTTCACGTGGTCTTCTAGTGATTAAATTTCCCCTGGTCTCTGGGTAGTGAGATTGGATGCCCGTGTGTATTGTTGCGCACGTAAAAAATCCCTTGGCAGTTGGAAATAGATAAAGAGTAGCCTAACTGCGCTGCCCGGGCAAAATTTCGAGTAAAAAATCTACGCAAAGTATTTCAGGATCCTTGCCGATGCTACAGAGTTCGTGCACTGAGCTGAGTTTCTCCAGACTCAGGTTTGAGTTAGGTGGAGAACGGAGCACTTATGGGTTGTACCCATGTGCCGTGATGTTGATCCATCGACTAAACTAAACTAAACTAGTTTATAAGTAATTAAAGGACTCATTTACTGATCACGAGGTTTGTCCAGAATATGGTGCTACACTCACATATTGTTAGGCCAATCTACCCTCCAGGAGTGATGTGGTCTATACCACACCAGCCGCCTTGACTTGCCAAGACATTTCCTGACACCCAGTTTTACCTCAACCTGCGAGCCTGTCAATTTTCAGAATCTGCCTCGATGCAATTTCAAACTCAGGACCACCAGGCAGGCAGGTATACATGCGTCTAACCACTACGCTGCTGTGGCTCATGCATAAAAAAGGGTGCTTTTCTGCACCTTGAAGTGTATTGGGTATATGGTGCAAAATATGTACTGTAACTGCTTATATACTGACACAATGTGTGAGGTGAATGATGTCACGTGAGGTGAATGATTTCATGTGAGGTGATTGATAATATGTGAGGTGAATGATGTCATGTGGGGTGATTGATATCATGCCGGCTGCCTGTACTGTCCAGAACATTTCCTGGTACTCATTTTAAGTTATCTTAGAACCAGGTCAGTTTTTTAAAAATATCACCATCTTAGGATTTGAATAAATGATCATCGAGCTTGCAGACAATTGTGCTATCCACTGCTGCCATATGGATGATATCTGCTTTTTAATGTTATCTTCAACTGTCTCATATTGAGCACGTATGTGGCATCTATCCACCTTTCATGCAGAGAACTTTGTCATGTGCATACAAGACTGAATGAATAAGACAAATCTGATTATGCTATTGCACATATTATGAAGTCAGCTTGCCATTGAAACATTCAACATTCTGCTGAAACTCAGAAATTGTCACAAAAGAAAAACATTCAGATGTGAATGACACTCATAGAAAAGGGTAAAGCTTAAGATATCAGAGGACACACTAGACAGCAGAAAGATTAAAATTCGGGTGCTCTTTGTTTTACTGTCAGAGTTAATCAATAGCTACATTAATAAACGAGTACTTTGATGTTTAGCCAAGACTATAAAGTGTCTGTAATCAACTTGAACCCACAACTGTGAGGCTAAGTTTGCTTATTTGGTTTTGTTTTCTCTGATATTCACTGTACCTGTATGCTCTTCTGACCACTAGACCTATATGGTGTAGGTATCTTTAGTCAGTTTATCTAGAAAAAAAAAGTATGTTTTCCTACCTAGTCCCATGAACTAAAAGGTATCTTAAAACAACATTCTTCCTTTATCTTTCCCCAGTGTTTGCTCCAGCTCGGTCTTCACAATTTGGTTGAATATTTGATTCAACATTTGCTGACGGGAATTGTCCTCTTTGCATGGCCTTCCAAAGAATTGGATTGTATGAAATCGTTAATGGGTGGTCATTTATACAACTATATTTAAAAAAAAAAAAAAGGTTGTCTATAAAATTAGGCCAGGCCATGGATTATCTATCCTAAGCCGTTTTATCACTGAGCATAATCAAAGCCTGTTGTTTCTGAGGCATATAGTACTGTTGATATTGGCAATATTTTGTTGTATACTCTTGCTGCTACGAGCATTAAAATATGTTGGGTATTAAATTGCCAGCTCATATAAATGGATAAAATTAACAAAACTGATATTTATACAGCTGCCTTTATGTTGATTGAGTTGAGGAAACAATATATCCCATCAATGATAAAGACTGACTAATGAGCATTTGGAATGGGTACATGATGGACAACATGTTGAAATTCTTGTGAGTTTTGTTTTACTCAGTGAGCTAATGATGGGACATATATGCAGTCTATAATATTAACAGTTTGTAAGATTGTTTTAGTCCTTGATGTTTTAAGGTCCAAGACCTGTAGAGATACATGAATGCCTTGGCAGTGACATGGCACATGATGCTGGTGATGAATGCATCAGCACTGCTTTTGTGTGTTAAAATACATTTTTTTAGTGTCATAATTTCATTTGGATCTGTAAAATCAGTTTTGATATTAATGTCTTATATTTCATTTGGATTTCAGAGCAGTAGTAAACATCTGTGCAACACATTGAAACTGTGTGATTGATTCTGGCACAATAATTTTAGATGGTGAATTAAATTATGCTGGTTAATGGACTGCTTCTACATCCATTGTAAACTTTTATATTATACTGTTCATTCTGAAATTGCTCAATTAAAAACAAGTTTGCTGGCATATTATGTTGTGTTTTCTGTTTACCTGTTAGAACATTCTTCAACAGTGCCAAGTTCAGAGCAGACCTCGGCCATCATGGCTCTTAAATCCTCTGTTATCTTACCTGATTGTTCTGTTTGATTCCCGCTTCAGTATTGAAAATAAATTGTATTTTAAGCATTGCCAAAACTGATGTGCATATGTGTGGGGATGTTGTCTTTCTGATGTTATAAATCTTGTTCAGGGTCTTTGTTCTCTATGCTTGCAGTACTTCAAGGGAATGTATTCCCTCGGTGAATGTAGACACAGAAGCCACAAACAATTGATGTCCTGGTAGATGTCATAGCATCTTGTCAGGGGCCTACTGCAGAACTTTATATCATAAAGTGAATAGATCAATCTCATTTTGGCTAAAGTGTACATGCAGACTCTGTTCGAATGTGGAGCTGGTTTTTTTTTTGGCATTTCCTATTTACAGGACATTGCTGCCAACACCAGCATTTTACTGCTGTTGTTGATGTCTTGGCAAGATTACGCTCAGTAGTTTGCCATTGCTTTCTGTGCGACCGGCTCACATACCTCCGTAAGTAATCAACGCCTCAAGTCCCTAGCCACAATCCGCTACCAAATCTCGCGCAGCTGTGTTCCCCTACGTGGATATACAGGATTATGGAGAAAGTCATTAAACCCTTTGCTAGGGAGGCCGGCGGAGCTTTGTTACTTCATTTAAATTAATTACATGTCCTGTACAGGATGTCAACATTGACCTCAGCATCTTTCGGCTGCGTGTGATATACAAGGACATTTGTACTTTTAGTAGTTCACCATTGTTTTCTGAATAACTGACTCTCATACCATCAAAATCAAACTGCTTCCTAATTGTCTGCAGATATTGAACCTTTGCCTTAGTATGTTGAAGAATTGTGAAACACAATTCTCTTCCTCCTGATTCACAGCGACAGCTACTACTCTCAGTACATCATATATTTCAATTGAATTGTTGTCCAGTCCTGAAACTTTACATTTCATTTTCTTGTTTGCATTTTCTAGCTCATATATCCATAGTCTTATTTATAAATAGGTTATCACCTCAGTCAGCATCAAACAGTTCCTTGATGTATTCTGACCATCTACATAGGATATACATTGGGACAGCATCATAGTGGGACTAAAATGGTGCGCTAAAATCACCAATGCAAGCCACCAAGAAACATTCCTGTCAGTAGTTAAATAAAGACATGCCAGCTTTGGTCATGTTATTTTAAAAAATGCCGTGTTATTGACCGTTTTCCAGGCTATAGTAAAAAGGTAAGCAGTGAAGAGACAGACAAAAGAACAAAAACAACACTTTGGGCCATGTTACTTGTAAAGATTTCTTGTTATTTACCGTTTTCCAGGCTATATTAATATACATTGCCACGCAATGTGGCAGAAAGCCAACAGTCAACAGTGGAAAACCTTGGCTGTGATCACATGTTGGCAATATTTGAAGGGTCATTATCTGCTTCCAGGGGAGCTCAGGAGTTGCCCGCCTGGGCCAATGCGACTGCTTTTGCATTTGGTGCCTATGGGGGTTTCCAGGATTGGCGGGGGGAGGAGGGTGTGTGGCGGTGGATCTTGACCTGGAGGATGCATATGGCAGGGTTAGGTGTGCACTGTTGGTCTGCCCTTGCCTTGTCGTATGTGTCCCCTGTGCTCTTTGGTGTCTGCACCGGCGAGGTCGCAGCTATTGGACACCGGGTGTTGGTGGAGTCGAAGTGTGTGGATGATGAGCTGGTGTGCAGACGGCGAGGGTTTGGCTAGGGACTTAAGGTGGCAGTAAATGGGGTGGCGGAGTGGTGCAGGAACGCAGGGGCCGTTATAAATCCAGACAGGGCATTGGTTGTGTGGTACTCCCTGGATAACCGGATTGTGAAGGCAGATGTCCCATGTATTTATATTGAATGGATGTCCTCTTAGTAGAGAGAGTAAATTGAAGTACTTGGGTATCACCTTCGACAGGTGTATGTCTTATAAAGATCACATGGAGGATTTGGTGGTGAAGCTGGTAGGGAACTTATGCACTGAGAGCGATGGCAGCAACCTGGGTAGAACAGAGGATGCTTTACAGGCTCTTTCAGCAGTTAATAATTTCTGTCATTGAGAATGGTTTCAGGCCCCTGACAGTATCAAAGAGCCAGCTTGAAAGGTTGCAGCGCATACAAAATGCGGCCATGTGGGTGATCCTGGGGTGCACAAAAGACATACCAATTATGTGCATGAGGCATATCCTGGCGCTACCAACAATGGCGGATAGGCATAGGGTCCTTCAAATGGTACCTGAGAGTTGCTGCAGATAGGGATCACCCCCTGCATGAAGCCATGGGTATGGTCAAGGGTCTTAAGACTAAGACAAGGCAGGTCCTGGATGGCACAGATGGAAATATCTATACGTCAGGTGTGTGATCTAGAGACCAATCGTAGAAAAGAGTGGGTTGAAGTATCGACAGACAGGACGGACTGACACAATGTGCAACACTGGGTTTGAGTGCAAAGAATGGGCAAAAGCCACAGAGTTTGAGGTGCAACAACTGATCCTGAGTAATACACATCAAGGTGACAGTGATTTATACTGATGGGTCAGTAGTGAGAAACAAACGGAGTGGTTGGGGTTTCATTGCGAAAGCTAAAGGACGATTCTTGAGAAAGGAGTGTATGGCATATGAGGCTACCACCTCCAGCATGAGAGTGGAAGCAGTCAGAGACTTAGTGAGTATGATGTTTTGTGTGGAATGGGGGGGGGGGAGAGGTGTGAGAACAGGCTGATAAGGAACGCACAGGTGGAAAAACAGATTGAAAACCTGTTTGTGGAAAGGATGAGATTGTGGGAGATTGGCAGGGGAGATGGTAGAATCTCAAAACTAAGAGGGAAGACCAGGAGAACTTTCAATCAGATAATACTGGGACCGAGAACGATTAGTAATGTGACTCTTTGCTGGCTGTTGAACGAGGGGATAGAGTGCGGATGGGAATGATGTGAGTGCAGTGATGTCAGCTGTTAGCTCAACTCAACAACTGACACATGGGATGGAAGAACAGTTTCTTGAGAACCATTGATTTAGAAATGTAATTGTATTTTGACAAATTGCAGAAACATTGATTTGGCATCCGAGTTCTATGCAGTTGCTGAAGTGGGTAGATGTTTTATAGTCTGTGAGGTCAGAATATTACTAGACGGATAAGCAGTGATGACCAAATGGCAATACACCCAGCAAGATAAGATATGTGGCCCTTCTTCAGTTATAGACCATGGCGATGGTTATAAGACTGCCCACAGCCTCATGTCCCAAGTGTTGCCAATAATTTTCAATATTTCTCTCACCTTGTTAAGCTGTTTACCCTCATCTTCGTTCAGTCTTCCCGTCTCTTATCTCCTCCAAACATTCTGTTGTTACAATAAAAATGTTGCGTCTCATCTCATTATGTTCCTCTTGTACCTTGCAGTGTCGAGGTGAAGCATAAACAGTGGGAGAGTGCCCGCTTATGGGCTTCATGTATCAATATTCCCATGGACTCTGCCATTTCCTCTGTCCATCATTTACATGGTTGGCCTCTTCCTCTGCTTCCATTTGGTCTGTACAAATGTTGCATATGTTTTGAAATCAACTCTTAGGTTGATTTTTCAGAAAATTTTACATTCAGTAGTTTGCCAGACCAGTGTGTGGAAGTAACCCTCTACCCTGCTATCAGCAAACAGGAAGTTTAAGAGTGATAAACTCTTCAGCCACTCTGACCTCTGTTGTTATATCTTCAAATTAATCACTTCATGTATCCAAAGAATGTGAAATGTATAGTTCTCATTGTGAGCTGCTTTCTCTCAAGATATTTTCATGACTGTTGTCACCTGTTAAAGGTGTTCTCAGCTTTCTTCTGGAGAACCACATCTCAGCAGCTTCCAGGTGATCCACCACTTAGACTGTTGATTGTTCATGCCCATGAGTTGGCCCTGTACAACTTAAGATCTATTTCTCACCTTCAGTTGCATGTTAACACCATCATTTATTGGCTGTTTGCGATTCACTAGGCAATTTTAGTTCAATAGGGTCTGAACACCTTTTTCTACATACTGGAAGGAAGGAATCTCTAGCCATAGGCAAGGAAACTTCACTAGGAAACTGCTGCTTTGAGGGAACCATAAAGTAATGGGAGAAAAAACCAAACCTAAACACAAATGTAGGTTTTCTTATGTGCCACATTTCCTTGTATCAGGATCTGTAGCAAATACTTTTGAACATTTACAGAAAGTGGGTTCTTCTGTGGCAGTCTCATAAACTCAAATGGTTTCTTATTTCTGTTACAAGCAGGTTTACACCTTCATCTGTCCCTAATGTTTAGGTTTGGTTCCACTTCCCCGCAATCTCCAAAAGTATGCATCAATTTGTATGTTTACACCTTACTGTGCAGTTTTGCTCTTCTGATAATGTGGCCAAACTATGTTTCTTTCTGATGTTTGTGAAAAATTGTCTTTGTATCTTTCTCTGTGGCCAAAGGCTTGCAAACGTGGTTCGTGAGCCACTCATCAGGCGTTTGAAACGCAGCCGTGACCGATTTGTGCAGCAGGCCGTGTCGCGTTGTGTTATAATGTGTTGGTGTGGAAGCCGGTCATTCAGACAGCAAAGGCAAACTACTGAACATAAAATCTGCCTAGTACATCAACAGCAGCTGAAACATGCTGGTGTTGACTGCAAAGTCCTGCAAGGGATATGCAACATAAAAAAAAAATCTTTCAAAACATTTAAATTACTCGTTTTGGCTATCCAAGGATTTGTCTGCATTCTTCTGCAAATCTCTGAGGCCTCAAACCTGACTTACACCATCGATTTGTTGATTATATGCCTTTATGAAGATGAAGTGTAGCAGCTATAATGCAATCATGATAATGGAAAATGAGTTATAAAGGCAAATATACATAAACATAATTAATATACATGAACTGTCATAAGTTTTGATCAAAATAACTTTATTAGAACATTATTAGCATTAATAGTACATACTTATTTTTACAAAAAAAACATACTTATGGTTGATTATTTACCAAATGGGGAGGGGACACTCTTCACTTTAAAGTACTAACATAAGGAAATGATGTTTGAACAAACTTTAAATGACTTAGAAATTGTTATGCTGCTATCACTGACCAAAAAAACAAAAACAAATGTTAGTTACATATCCTTTACAGGATGTAGCAGTCACATCCAGCAATTTTTGTCTGTGATTTCTTGGCAAGCTTACATTTAATAGTTTGCCATTGCTTTCTAAATGACCGGAACTCATATAATTGTATGAAATACGAGTGCTAGGCAGTCTGCTTCTGAATCGCCTGCAGCTGTGTTTCAAATGCAGTATGCAGGATTACGTTTGTAAGCCCTTTGCCACAGACAAAGCTAATGCCTTAAAGTTATTATTCAGTGTGGCTGTCTGAGTGCTGGCTGCTTGTACAGATGTGAAGTCATATGGTACATAGTTTATTGGAACTGGGCATATTTGAACCGTTTGTATTTAAATAAAAGATTTTCACTACTGCAATGGAATCATTGCTGGTGTCTGTAAGGAGGTTTTGTGGGCCTATGATATCAAATGATAAATAATGCAAGATGAGGCAGTGGTTAAACAGTATTAAGAACTTATGGGATATTCATCTACAAACTCCACATATACTAAATGAAGATTACCCCTTTAACAACTGTTAATATATTGTAATAACTGTAGATATCAACATAAATTATGTTAGGTTTCTATGAAGTAATTCATCTTGATTCTAGACGGCATATTCATTTATTTAAAATTAACTAACAGTAGCCTAACACATCATTCAGGGATTAACGTAACAGCACTTAATTATATCTGTTAAAATTAACTATACACAAGAAGTATGAGCAACTTTATTTAAATGCACCCAACCCTCAATTCTATCAAACATTTCTATTGTGTTATCCTGCTTTCCATTTCCACTCCTGTCTACACATGGGGCAGGGTGAGCTCACAGACTGCGACTGGAGCCACTTGACAATGCAGTGTATGTGAAACACGTGTGAACATTGGCCCCATACTGCAATGAAACAGAACGCATTCAATTATTAGATGCCGTTAGTGTGTGATCGAACAGAGAAAAATTAATGTGTTAAAAATTTATTTAGTGTTATTTAGTTTTCTTAACCACATGGTCAGTTGGACTAAAATGTTGATTTCTCGTCCTTGTCTTGGGGACGTAAATTAAAAGTACCCCAGAAGTCAGAATGGGTTCGTCTTTGGGGAGGGACACTGATAATAGGGAGGAAAGCTAATCCTCAAGGAAAAATCAGTCCAGTGCACTACAAGTAGCAGCATGTGTGTGGAATACGCTTGCATTAAAAGAGAGCGACGAGAAAAAAACAAATAAACCTTGGGGTCGGTGTAAGGAACTTCAGTATATACTAAAGCAAGCACTTCTAGAGAGATTCCAGCCATGGTAATAGGCTCCATCTAGCTGCAGTTAGGTTTACTTTTCCCAACAACCCTGTCATGGCAGTGGCCTTCTTTTAGCACTTTCCAGCAGCTGTAGGATGTCTAACGTGTATAACTTGCACGTGGGACGTCCTCCTCTTTACCCTTATCTTGATGATAATAGTTTATGTATCGGCTGTCGTCAATAACACAAAAAACGTAAAAGAGCACTGTAACACTTTATCAGTAATGTATCTTGGCAAAGAAATAGAACTAAGCTAATGGATAAACTTTAACAAGAATAGCCCCAACCATATTTATACCATACACTCTGGAGCATAAAAATACCCAAGAATGTATGAATAGTTAAAATATGAATAGAACATATTGTGACCTCTAAAGGAGAATGTCCATAAGTTATGATAAAACTAATGCACATCTCCACTCTTGAATTCATTTGAGAAATGCAGCGTTCCAAAAAGTTATTAAAGTATTAATAATTGAACCACAGTATACCCACAAAACTACTGAAATAGAAACCTAAAAAGCATATAGAAGTTGAAAAACAATAGCTGCCAAAAATGGCAGATTCTTATCACCATTAGCGACACTGAAATTAAGGATTGACTGGCTAGATTTGGTTGGGTTTTTTTTTCTTTCTTTCACTCACTTGAAATCAGCCTATTTTTTCCATATGTAAAAACTGAATGATGTCTTCCCCAATTTATGGGGAAGATTATCGGGGGTTATATGGTCTTTGACCAACAACCTGAGCTTTTAATTAATTTTCTATATTCTAGTTTTGGCATAACTCGGATCTATTGTAGATTGTTCACTGCCACCACAACAAAGTAAATATCACAATGAAGTGAGTCATGAGAAGTTTTTATTGTGCTTTTCAGTATAGTCGACTCTCTGGTGAGGGGTTATGGACGCAATTTGTAATACTGCATGCCACCTTTGAAACAAAGCTGCAGATTTGGAAGCTGACCAAGTTGTGTTTGTTTCCACACAATGGTTATGAGTGCCGGTCATTCAGAAAGCAATGGCAAACAACTGAACGAAAACTTGCCCAGGAATCACAAACAGCCAAAAAATGCTGGAGCTGACTGCTACGTCCTGTAAAGAATATGTAACTAATTTTTATTTTTCAGTGAACACATAAGATCAAAATCATGTCTATTAAGGGCACATAGTCTAAAGAAAAGAAAGCACAGTAAAATGTAAAACAGACTTTATTGGTGACAAGTGCTCATCTTCATTGTCGTAGCCTTCAGTGATATTTTTAGCCATTGAGATTCTAGCCTAGTGTCTATAGATGGAGAATGATTGTGTGCTGGTTGCTGATGGCTGGAATGCCTGTGACCAGCTCTTAAATAAAAATAAATGAGAATGACATGTGCAACACTAATTGACATTTCCTGTCTCAATGGATTTCTCTTGAGAATGCAATACTGTTTTTCCCACAGCAGACCTTAATAAACGAGCTAATCCACCCAAAGATTGCCACTGCCATATCAACTAAGCCTATACAATATTATAAACCCGTTACTGCCATCTCAAGTATTCACAAGAGTTTCATTGTGATATAATAGTTACAACTATTGGAAGTTATGAAAATAAAGCAAGGATATTTTGTGTGTGCGTATTGGAAAGTACAGTATATGCAAAATGCAGCAAAGTGGGGTATATATGTAACAATTCTCTGCCTTTTGACTTGTTCACCAGAATCAGTTATATGTGAAGTAGTATCTTAAAGATGTGTCAATCCATCCATCATGTGCCATGCCGATAAGCGTGGGTGGTCATGTTTTGCCATCTTACCCAATCACCAGAGTCGTGGATAAGCTCTGTATTTCTGTCTCGACCATGCCACGTGGCCAAGCCATCCAGGTATTTACTTTTCGGTCTTCCCTTTGGTCTCCTCCCTTCGATCTTGCCAGTTGTCACAAAGTTCTCCAATTCATTTCTTCTCATAACATGCCCAAAAAATTTTGACTGTCTATGTCTAATGTCTCTAATCAGTTTACAGTCTTCATTTGTTTCTTGAAGGACTTGTTCATTGGTTTTTCTGTCTGTCCATGGTATTCTTTGCATTTTCCTCAGAAACCACATTTCCACAGCCATCAGATGTTTTTCAGCTTGACTGCTCATTGTCCACGCTTCACATCCATACAAAAGTACAGGTTCTATATAGCACTTCAACACTCTTTTTTTCATTTCAGTTGATATCTTTTTATTGGTCAGTATGTTTTTCATCTTGCAAAAGGCTACCTTTGCAATGGCAATTCTTGTTCTAATCTCTTCAAGGCATCTCCTATCAGATGTTGTCAATGGTTCACTATAAAAAAAATTATCAAACGGTCGGATCCAAGTATAAAAAGTAACAGACCCCTTTTCATGAGGCATATTTGATAAATGGTGCTGGTCCCAAATGTTTAGGACGACTGGATCCTCCATTTATAATGTGGTGAACATCACGTCGACCAAATTTTTATTTCCCAGGAAAGTTCCTGGCATAAAGTTTAGGCTGGGTCCCAGGTCAGTGGGGAAAACATCAATAAGGTTTGAATGTATAATCACTGGGCTGGTGGGAAAGAATGCTAGCCACTGCACCACCACGGCTCCCATTATCATGGTATGGCAGAATCAAATATAAATCAAAAAGATTACATTTATATTTTGTTTAAAACAGGCGTACCTAGAGGACATTCATCTCCTGGCAGTTTACAATCAGGACAGCAACCATCAAAGGCCATACGGCAGATGCCACAGTTGTCATCATTGGCTATCCACTTCCATGTAGCCACACCTGTCCAGCTGGTAATGACCATACATGTGTAACAAAATGAGACTATCACATGCACAATTATTTCCTTTTTCTTTTATTTAATACATTTCTAACTGAACAAATTGTTATTTCAATGATTCTCACCCATCATAAGAAAATACAATAATGGTAAACTGTTTGTTAGTTTCAGAAATTCAAAACAGTGTTTTCCCCGTAGTGAATTTGATGATTTTTCTTAAACAGTTTGGCTCTGGTATATTCACTATAGGAAAACTCTGTTAGTTGTCTGTCCTTTACAGGACGTAGCAATCATAAATTATTAAATGTTGATGATTTACTAGGGAAAAAAAAACATTTAATGTTTTCATGTGAAGCCGCCTCCTAATAGTCGATAAGTATTTTGTCCTGTGGTGGCCACAGTGGTTAGTGTGCTTACCTGCCAAGGTAGTGGTCTGGGTTCAATCCCCAGCAGAGGCAGGATGATTTTGTCCAACCAGTATGGCTCTGTGGTGGGTCTAGTCCCAGAGAAAATGGGTACCTAACAAATTTCAGAATTTCCTAGAAAGGAAAAGTGGTGAGGAAGAGATCTTACCACCCCACCTTATATGTCATGGCCTAGAAATTGTGAAGGCCTAACACTTTATATCCCAACTGCAGCCACCCCAATGGTAGTATCTGCTGGGAACTACTTTTACCTTGATTTTGTATAACGGTTTAATCACTGTCTATGATCAGACATGCATTGATAAGAGAAAACTAGTCTCTAATGTCAGATTTTAAGTAAAGTGTATTATGAGTTCTACATTTCTCTCTCTCTGTCTGTCTACAAGACACTCAGTACTATTAGGAAAGGCCAGGCGGACTTATAATCTCTCTCTCTCTCTCTACCAGACACTCAGTATTATGAGGAAAGGCCAGATGGACCTATAATCAGACTGCATCTGGTACCATTACTATTGGGACTCTCTGCTGGCTGTTGAACATGAGGACAGAGCACATACGGGAATGACCTGGGTGTTGTGATACCGATTCTTAACTCAACTCTTTCTCTCTAACACACACATATACACTCTCTCTCTTTCTCTCTTATATATAGATTGTAGCAGACTGGGACAATCTAAAAAAAAAAAAAACATTGGAAGAAAACCCCAGAACTGTGCTAATTGTATTTGGGAAACTCAAACTGAATGAAAAATAAGGCTAAGTCAGTTTTCAGTTATTCAGAAAATATTTGGCTGTCATAAGCCATGCAAACAATATCAATATAAATGGTTTCAGTTGCTTACTGCATCAACTGTGATATAAGCCGGGATTCGATTGAACAAATAAGCAGTTGAAGACTTAATGTCAGATTTAATCTCAGCAGGTAATACGGCAAGTGAGGGCATGGTTAGAGAAATAACATTTAAACATGTTGTAGACATCTGCATGTTTTATATGTATCTTTATGAGTCTAAAGGATGACATTTAGTGGAAGGTTTTATTTGTTAATACTTAATTGCCACTTTACTGTTTTGCTCTATCTTGTTTACTTATGTTTCATGTCAATTAATTCACAAAAGATAGTAGTTATTGTATATATCAGACTAAGACACTACACTGTAGTGACAGAGTGCAAAGACAGAACTCTCCTTGAATATCAAGAAAATACAATGGATCACCATCAAAGATATCAAAGAGAAAGGTGACACCCAAATGTGACATAGAAATAGGAAAGAACATTCTTAACCAAGTGGATAGTTTTAAATACCTAGAAGCATTTATAACATCAGATGGATGATGTACAACAGAGATTAAGAGCAGAATAGGACAAGCAAAAGCTGCATTTCAGAAAATGAAGAATATCTTAAGCAATAAGTCAATATCATTAACTGTAAAAAAAAAAAAAAAAAAAAGAGAGTGCTGATGTGCTATACAGAACCTGTTTTGCTGTATGGCTGTGAATCTTGGAATGTAAATGAACAAATTAGGAAGAGCATGGAAGCTGAGACGAATCTTGCGAATTCCGGGGACTGCCAAAGTAACTAACAATGACTGCCTGAAAAAGGCTAATGAAACTAGAACATTATATATAACAATAAGAAAGAGACAAACATCTTTCTTTGGTCATGTGATGAGAAGAGAGGCATTGGAGAACATCGTGACAACTGGAAAGAATGAGGGGAAGAGATGCAGAGGTGGACCAAGAGAAATGATGCTGGGTGGATTAGGGCAATGGCATGGAGAAATATCATCAGCAGAGTTGATCCAGAAAACCAAAGACCAAGATCTGTTGAGAGTCATGAACACCTACGCCAGCCGGCATGGCAATTGCTGATGATGAAGACATTTGAATGAGCTCCATTGAATTTCTTTTTGTCAGTTCTATTCTGTATGATGTTATCATAATTCTAAATAATTTATTAAAGAATCAAAATTTGACATGTGTGGAGTTTTTATGTCATGGTAAAATAAATGCTAATATCAAATGTGTCAGTGAAGTTTTGTCAAATGTGTCAGTGAAATAAACTTCAGTTTTGTGTAACAACATATTTGTTGACTTTCTGCTTCATCTCTCCAGGTAATATCTCTTTCTCTCTCATGCAATTATTATTCTAATTCATGCAAAATGCAGCAAGTAACTATACACTTATCAGTTACTCCTTACATAACTACATAGATTTGCATAGTTTAAAGAAACATACATCATAAGCCGGCTCCTCAGCAAAGGTGCTATGGATGCAGTCGAAACACAGCTGTGGGTGCTTAGGCAGCAGACCACCTTACGTTGATTTTTTATTAAATGGTATGGGTGCTGGTCGTTCAGAAAGCAATGGTAAACTACTGAAAACTACTTGCCCAGGAATCACGAACAGCCAAAAAGTGCTGGGGTTGAATGCTACATCCTGTAAAGGATATGCAACATCCTATAGAGTAACAGCAGGTCCACAAGGCCGAATGGATAAGAACGCGTGTTTTTAAACATCCAGTGTGCTGATGCCGAGGTAAGC
The DNA here is from genome assembly GCA_963921405.1 of Cepaea hortensis. Classification (NCBI taxonomy): domain Eukaryota; kingdom Metazoa; phylum Mollusca; class Gastropoda; order Stylommatophora; family Helicidae; genus Cepaea; species Cepaea hortensis. The sequence continues at coordinate 110,994,904 of OY992878.1, forward strand.
GGTTCAACTCCTACGCCAGACAGCTGGACTAAAATGCTGACCTGTCGTCCTTGACTTGGAGATGTTAATTACAAATACCTATGAAGTCAGAGTGGGTTTTCCTGATGGCGAGGGACACTGTTAATAGGGAAAGCTAACCCACACGCAAAATTCAGTCCATCACTACTATAAATATTGTTTATGGACTACACTTGAGTTCAAAGCGAGCGAGCAGGAAAAAAAATATGGAGTAACAAATAAGTTGTGGGTTACTTGGAGTATAAGTAGAGAAGAAATGAGAAGTATTTAGCTGTATCACAGTTCAACATATGATGCATTACTCCAGTATAAAGAAACTAAATCTACATAATATACAAGTGACAGTCAATATGCTTCAAATACACCACCAATTCATCACGAAAAAGCAAGGAAAAAAAAATTAAAAGTAATACTGCATAAAAGCTCTTACCCTATTTTCAGATGTTGTCACATGTTCCAAAGGTAGATGAAATTAAAGAGAAAACAACATAATTAAGATAGCATAAATTGTGTAAAAGAACTGAATGTTATAATAAAATCTGTGAACATCATGCTAAATGTATACCTCACTGTTGGTTAAGGACAACACTGACAAGCTTAGCAGAAACAACCTCGATCACCAGTTTTAAATGGAGCATGCCAAAGTCAACAGCCATTTAAACTTGTAAAGACAAAAATTAATATCTAAACCCCATTACCTACCAATCTAAGCCCAATCCTAGCCAGTTCAAACGTGCTGTGGTGAATCATAAGAACTGGATTTTTTTGTGCTGCGTATCCCTTACGGGATGTTGCAGTCAACACCAGCATTTTCAGCTGCTGTTGATGTACTAGGCAAGTGTTACGAACTGGATACATCCTAATATACCTCTGCAGATGTGAGGTTTCAGTGCCAGTCTTGCACACTCCGCTGGTTTTTGGGAAGCGAGTGCTGCAACTCATTCCCTGTGGATATTCACTTCTGGTACCGTTGGCACCTTGCTGTCTTGACAGACAATAGTTTATTACATTGTGCTTACAAAAGGCACCCTTGGCGGTAGAGAATGTGACTGAACAGACCAATTTGTGAGGTAAATATTTGTAAACACATGATCATTTCCACCATCACGCACCATCTGATACCTCACATGCTCAGTGCCTGCCCTATCTGCAATAATTTTCTCCTTTGTCTTTATTTCATTCCTGATTTTTTTCCCTCCATGCAACGCAATCAGATGCGACTTGCTCCAAGGTATAATATTAATGCCTGTATCACTCATGTCTGGCTTGCACACATCTTTGTATCATAGTACTGAGGCCGCCCTCAAGATCTTTTATCCACTGGTAATTCACCGAAAAAAGATATCCTTTGGTATTCTACCATCATCCATTCACCTAATGTGTCCTACCCATCTAAGTTTACAATGATTGAACATGGAACAGACTGTCATACCACCCGATCTTTCCAATACTTCAGTATTTGTGATCTTATCCTGCCACTTAATACCAAGTACTCATTGCAGATACTATATGAAAACTGTTTAAACGTTTCTCTTGGTGTGAGTAAGTTGGCCAGGTTTCACTCCCATAAAAAAGAGTACTAAGGACACAGGCTTGATAGACTAGGACTTTTGTTTGAGAAGTAAGCTTTCTGTTTTCCCAGACTCTGTTAGCGTGTTCAATGTTGTTGCTGCCTTACTAATCCTGATCTTGGGATAATTTATTGTTGACCTCCGATCCCAGATATGTGAAATGGTCAACTATCTCCAACTTTGCATTATCAATTAAGAATGATGGTACCTCATTTGCGTCTTTCGTCATAATCAGTGTCTTATGTTTACTAAATGTTAAATCAAATTCATAACAGGTATCAGAGAATGCAGATAGTAGGTGCTGTAAGTCTTTCTCAAAGTGGGTCATGGTTGCAGCATCATCTGCAAAAAGCAACCCTGATCAGTACCCTCCTAATTTTGGTCTTGACCTCCAATCTCTGAGCACTGTAGAGGCTGCCATCTGAGCGTGAGTGAATGTATATACCACCATCCTGATCATGAAAGGCATATTTCAAAAGAAGTGAAAAGAATATTCCAAAGTGGGTGGGGGAAAGTATACAACCTTGCTTAACTCCACTCTTCTGAAGATGTACCACCAAACACGATCATGTCCATGTCTGTGTGGAACGATTCCATAATGGACAGAAGAGTTGGCAGGCAGCCATATACTTTCCTACCAGGTCTAGATAAAAGCTTCTACACCAAACTCCCTCTGACAGATGCAAGCCCCTTTTCAGCCTTAAACAATCTGACAAATGAAACGCCAATCATCAGACTTAAGTGTTAAAACTCAGTCTTCCAGAAGATTCACAACCAACAAATCCCTAGATCACCTACAACAAACTAAAACCTAATTTATTCTTCTTGTGATCTCAACTTCTCATGTAATGAGATGATAGGCACTGGAAAACACCAAGACAATGGGAAAAAATCAGTGGGAAACGTGACAGAGGCAGACAGAGAGAAACAAAGCTGGACAGACTGAGATATAGGCTTCACTGAGGTACCGTTGGATTTGGTTTTTCAAGGCCTATCTATCTGTGGTGGTCTCATTAGTAAATACCCAATTTGACAAACATGATCAAAATACCTAAACTATTATATATATATATATATAAATGGCAAACTACTGAGCGTAAAACTCTACTAAATCAAAACCATTACTGTGTGAATATGTGTATTCCCCCGGGAAGGTTAACCTGGTCAACAAATGCCCGCAGAAGTCGGCCTAACGGCACAAGAACGCAGCTCTGCTGTAAACAGGCACAACGGAATCATGTCCGAAAAAACTCTCTGGATGAACGCAGAAGAAGAAGAAGAATATGTGTATATTTCGGCTTGAAGGATTTATCTAATCACTTCAGTTTATGTTGTGAGATTTCTGCAGTATTACCTGATGAGATGCAGTGAAATATGCCAGTCAATAAATTGTGCAATCTATTGTTTGTGTCTTCGTTAATCAAATTTACTATGGGAAAACATTTTTTTTTTTTTCAAAAACAGTCAATGGGAGCTGCAATTTCTGTTTCAATGAAAATACATTTTATACAACTAAAAGAGATAACTGACAAAAATCAAAGTATTGTTTCTGGTCATATACATTATAATAAGAGAATACAGAGACACTGAAGAACATTGTTGTGATGACTGGAGGTAAGAAATAGTAGGTGGTTTACTTATCCAACGCAATCAGATCAAAACTGGAAATAATATTCAGCGCCTGCGCAGAAGGATCCATTGGGTCCCCAAGAAAGGTTATGAAAACACCATGCATGTTTCTGACGGGATCCGTTAATGTAAATATCAAATGACAATAACAAACGCCATCTTAGTTTCTGCAGAATAGATCAGTCTAACATTCTGTGCATAGCGATTGGTTTAAATTATCTTGTCTTCGAAATGAACTCAATTATTTGGCATTCAATAAGTAATTGTTTTTAAAAGCGCTGGTAATATTACTTACAGCATATTTTGACATGGATTTTTGAATTCTGCATCCATTTTTGCATATATTTGGAGAGTTTCATTGCAGCCCGTCACTGACCGGTGGTAGAAAAAAAATGTCTGCGGAGATGTTTCATCTTTGTTAATGGAAATCCAAAATGGCAGCTTCACGCATATCGATCGGACTAGCGTGCATACATTTTACACTTGAAACGTGCAATTTGAACTACTAAAGTTAAAGAGAATACAAGTTTAAAGATTATTTATAATTTATCTGCATACTTTTACTATTGTTTTTATCATTTAACATGACGGAACATATTTTTGAAGTCAGTTATACATCTATGACCCGTGTGAGACAATCTCGAACGGGCTGGCAGCGGAGATAACTTAGACACAAAGAAGAGCTAAAACATTACGGGAATTATGACAATTGTTTTGGGACAGAGATACTGACACTCAAATGTGAATATCTCCGCTTAGAATTTACATTCAGGCATCATTGAGGTACCATTAGATTTTCAAGGCCTATCTATGGTGTGGTGGTCTAATTAGTAAATGGGAGAAGCTATACACACAATTTTGTGGCTGGTCACGTGATAATTTAGCACACAATTTTGTGTATAGTACGCGCCGCTATACACAAAAATTTGTCTCCGGTCACGTGATTATTCGGCACAAAATGTTGTGTATAGAACGAGCCGCTATACACAAAAATTTAGGACTTAGGAGAAATCAAAGATAGAACTCATATAGTATAGAACCAGACCCCGGTGCCTTGGAAACACCTTTTGGTCACGTGATTATTCGGCAAAACCGGTTGGGAATCCCCCTCCCCCCTTTCCCAGGGGGGAATTCCAGGGGGTAGACAGGTAGGTATTTTGCTTGGTAAGTTGGGTGATAGACAGTTAGGTAGGTATTTTGTTAGTTAGTTAGCCGACAAATCACCCTTATTGCACATCAAACCATTCAGTCCATAAGTGCTTGGATCCCCTCCTCAGCAAATCCCACAGCGTGTAGCGGCTCACACCACCAGTTCTGTGTTGGTTTATTACTCTTCTTTCGCTTCCTTAACTATACTATAAGGCATGGCTGGGAAAGAGGCAGGCTGTCAAAAAGCCAGAAAGGCAAACATGCCACAGGATGAGTTGGCGAACCTGAAGACTGAGGTCCATAGGACGATGAGGGGTCGGATCAAAGAGGAATGGCTACACAGCTACTTGCTGCCGCTGCCAAAACCGAACATAGACCATTCCAAGATAAGCGGCTACAGAATCATTACGATGCAGAACACTGCTGGCAAGCTACTGGAGAAAATTGTAGCACACAGACTTGCTTGTGACTTGGAACAACTCGGCGGCTTCACAGAGATGCTCCAACACTCTTCGCTCACTAACACTCACTAGCTCAGTCAGACGACAACATGTACGCTCATTCACTCATACTCCTCAACAAAAAGCCGTCGATATAATGGGCTAGGCAATTTTAATACGGCTACCACGCGTCGAACGCCGACCGTACTTGCCGGGAAGATGTTGGGAGTCTGACCAGCGGTAGGTGATAGCACCGGACGCCAACCACACGCAAAGGGGATACGTGGTCACAATATGGACACTATAAGGAGGCGTGAGAGTGAGTCAGGAATGGTCTGTGGCGGGTGTACATTGCATCAGTTAGATGGCAGTTAACGTGAGAGTGAGTCAGGAATGGTCTGTGGCGGGAGTACATTGCATCAGTTAGATGGTAGTTAATGCAAGATGTGAGTCAGGAATGGTCTGTGGCGGGAGTACATTGCATCAGTTAGATGGTAGTTAACACAAGATGTGAGTCAGGAATGGTCTGTGGCGGGAGTACATTGCATCAGTTAGATGGTAGTTAACGCAAGATGTGAGTCAGGAATGGTCTGTGGCGGGAGTACATTGCATCAGTTAGATGGTAGTTAACGCAAGATGTGAGTCAGGAATGGTCTGTGGCCGTTGTACATTGCATCAGTTAGATGGTAGTTAACGCAAGATGCGGCCGACTGGTGGTGTGCTTGTTTACCGTGGTGAACACAGCGTCCTGAAGCAATTAAACTCATCTCTTCATCGTTCTACTGTGTGTTCCTGAGTGGCTGTTCTTTCGTTTGACGGTGTTGGTCTTTGACGAGACGACGGTTGACGCAGAGTGCCACCCCGCAGGTCTTGGCCGTTGGTCTGGGGACCCTCAAGGTCATCATGCCCCTGGACAACAGATGAGTCGACCGGCTACGCTTGTACGCAACGTCCGCCCTGTGACATTCACTGTCAGCCTTACACAGATTGAAAGACTTGAAAAGGTACACCACGAAGTCATGCGCATCATTTTGGGCTGTCCAGCATGAAAGACTTGGGAGTAAGAATCGGCACGGCCAGACGCGAGAGTTACATCGGGAAAACGAGGTGCCTCGTCAACCAACATAGAACTGGCACTATTATTAACAACTGGACGCTGATGCATATGTTGGGGGGAAGATCTGAGCACCTATGGACCTGTCCGGAGTGCAATGAAGATACCCCCGCTGATAATTGATAACACTTCCTGCGTAGTGTTCTTGTTTGTCCCCCCCCCCCCCACACACACACACACATACACAATGCACCCCTTCACCACATGGTCAGAGTGTCACCCCCCCCCCCCCCCCTTTTCGTATTTCCTCTCAATAACGTAGTCCGGAGAGGAACCTACAACCTTCGGGATGCGAAGCAGTAACCACTCGGCCAAGGAGATTCCCAGTTCCAATGAGAAAGAATGTATCACAGTGACCTGTCATCGTTCGTTCATTGTCCGTGTCAGAATATCAGTCGAGTACAGACCACTATTAGTCGTATTGGGTATATGTTGCTAGCCTCACATTTGTATATATCAGGGTGATGTGGTTGTGGTGCTGTCGACTTGATGTCCCACCATATTTCCTGCTACTCGTGTTAGGTTGAGTCGATCTTGAAGACTGAGATTTGACAGATCCTCGCTAGAAGACATGACCACCACTTGTAAACAATTAATACCACTCGCTCTGAGTGTTCATTTGGCCATGATTCGCACATGTTTATGTGTATGTTTCTTTGAGCCTGCTTTGACATACAGCACACCACACTCGCCTTCGTGCTTTTTAAGAGCAACGTGAAACTCTTTGAAACTTGAAAAGAGCGCTCCTTTTTCTATAGCCATCTTCAAAAGTAAACGTCAAGCTCAGTATTTGCAGCGATGTAGACAAAAGTTCAGTATTGAAGTAAACGTCAAGCTCAGTATTTGCAGCGAACGAAGCGGACATCAATGTGACCAACCAACCGGAAGTAGAATAGGGGAGCATATTATACACAAAATTTTGTGCCGAATAATCACGTGACCAGCCAAAATGTTTGTGTATAGCAGCTCGTGCTATAAACAAAATTTTGTGTATAGTCACTTCGTTAGTAAATACCCAATTTGATAAACATGATCAGAATACTTAGTCAAGTAGAGAACTACTAATAATAGTAGTAGTACTAAGAAGCAGAGAGAGAGAGAGAGAGAGAGAGAGAGAGAGAGAGAGAGAGAGAGAGAGAGAGAGAGAGAGAGAGAGAACAAACTTTATTCACGCAGGCCAGTCTTAAATTCGGCCCTTCCAATCACTTCAATCAGGTGTCTTTTGTTCATCAGTGCATAGTGCATTCACATAGGAAAAAAAACATTGTCAAATGAATGTTCAAAATGTTGAGAGAGAGAGAGAGAGAGAGAGAGAGAGAGAGAGAGAGAGAGAGAGAGAGTTGAAAGAGAGAGTTGAAAGAGAGAGAGAGTAGAGAGAGAGAGAGGGGGGGGGGAGTTATGCTTAGTTTAAGACGATAGGATAGTGAAAAATATCATCTACATAAATTGAGACAGAGCAGCACAGACCGAGGTCTGCATAGTTAACTGAACGGCACTTTGTTGTATGGCACAGCATTATGATGATTCATGATTAGTTAGCCAATTCAATCAGAATCAGAATCGGAGCCAAAATGAGCAATTATTTAATTTCATTTGTGTAAATAAATAAAAAAAAAAAATGAAATATCACTTAATGTAAGCATGCATTTGATGCGTTATGCGACAAACAATGTAATCAATGGTGACATCTAAAACTACCAGTATTTATAAGTTAGAAATTATAACTTACTTTTAATTTTAACCCTCAGCGCCATGTTCAATAATAGTCCAGGTTTTCTTTCACAAACATTTCGCAAGCCAAACAAAATATAACTCTGGCCATGAAACAATATTCGTTTGGCATGTAATAATTGCATGGCAAATAACTTGTGCGAATGCGCGTTGTGTGTGCATGTGTGTGTGAAATCAGAAGAATGGACGCTAATAGCTGCACATACAGAAAAGTCAATGACATCAAGTTGACTGCTGTTGTCTTTAAATATATAAGATATCCATTTTAACATCTGACGGTGTACGAAGAAAAAGAAGAATGCTCCAGTAATAACATTTCAGCTGATGCCGAGGTAGCGGGCTCAACCCCTTACACAGTTCAATTGGACTAACATGTCGACTTCTCTTCCTTGACTTGGCGACGTAAATTACAAGTGCCTCAGAAGTGGAGTTGGTTCGCCTGATGCTGAGGGACACTGGCAATAGGGAAAACTAATATCCACGCTCAGAAAATGATAAATCAGTTCAGTGCACTATAAGCCGTAGCTCGTTTCACTTGAGTTCAAAGCGAGCGAACAAAAAAAACAAAGTAACAAATAAACTGATAATTCCTTGCAGTAAACTAACTTCCCACTTAAATGATGGTCAGGCATAAAATCATAATGCAACCCTCTCCTCGCCCCTTCCCCCTTTCCTAAATCAGTTAACAAAGGTTCTGATTTTTTTTTTTTTGGGCGTTGATTTCTATTATCTTGATTATCTGGCGTACCTTCACAGCACTCCTTATATATTTGTATATTTCTTTTCAGCTAAAGTAATGCAAATTCAATAATTTAGTTTATTACGTAATGAACTTTCGCATCGATTAGTTAGTTAGTTAGTCGCAGTTCCAACTTCACAGCAACGGGTCGTCCCCATTATGCTCCGTTCCTGTGCCAGTGAATATCACACAAAACGCTCCCCACTGCCCAACGTGAAAAAGATAGGAGTCTCGACAAACAAGAGCCCGCACAGATACCACTGTGCATAATGCCGTCACCAGAATGTCAACACACCAGTCCCCCACGAAACACCCTGTTCATCTCTGATGGAATCGGCAGTCATTTCGCATCGATGTTCTGATTTAACTGAACATATCTCCATTCTGCGGCTCTCCGCTGGATGGAGAATACGACACACACACACACACACACACATACACACACACATCGTGATTGTAACTGGCTCAGAAAGCATGCTGACGAGGGTGAGGATGGGCTTCGTGCGGAGTGGCTTGCTTCGCTTCGGAGGTCACGGGTGACAAGCATCGCCTGGATCTTTTCTCCGGGGCATGCCGGTGTGCTGGGAAATGAACAGGCGGACAGATTGGCTGGCTCTGCAGAACTTGGTGGAGTATTGATTCATGATAAGGCAGACGTGGTTGCGGCCTTGTGGGAGCACGTGTACACCTCGGAGGAGCAAATGGATCACCATGGTCTGGCAAGAATGCGACAGCGTGGAGTGACGAGGGGATCTGGCCGACGCTCAACGCTCAGAGGAAAGGCGAGGCGGACATATAATCAGATTGCTACTGGTACTATTGGTGTTGGAACTCTTCGCTGGCTGCTGAGGATGGGGACGGAGCGCTTATGGGAATGCCCCGAATGCTGTGATGTCGATTCCTAAATCAATCAATCAATTAATCAATCTCCATTCTGTTTTTGCAGTTGAAGATGTGCTATTCTATTGTAAATATTAATTTAAAAAATATTTTGAAAACAACAACAACAACAACAACAACAACAACAACAACAACAACAACAACAACAACAACAACAACAACAACAACAACAACTTGTTGTCTTCTTTAATCGCACTTCTGAACTTTGTCTTGTAATTCTAGTGTATAAAACTTTATTTCTACCCGATCAGCTTTAAATTTCTTCGTTCTTCTAGTAGCCATAATGTTTCTGCTTCTTGTACGCTTTCTAGGAATTATGTTTTATTTTTATTTTCAATATCCTGTTCAACACTCCTGATTTATAATTGGGGTATAGATTATACGTTGTGCATAGATAACATTCTTTTTATGTATACGTTTTGATAGATATTATTTGTCAACATACGTTATAATGATCTATATTGTATGTATACAGAGACTGTCTACCATATGATTGTTGACGTTCTTAGCGACTATCATATTATATAAGAGGCGTTCATTTGAAATCCGTTCGTGCTGCACCGCGCGTAATTACGTACGTTGAACATGATCATGTCTTAGTCGTGTGATAAGTACTGACCAATGAATAAAAGAGCAAGTGCTTATCGTCCCATGATGCATAGGTTCTGTTTCTGACCGTTGAAAAAATGGCCGGGTTGATCCAAAATCCATCCAAAGAAGCTCAAAGAGCGGTGATTCACTTTCTTTCATTTGAAGGATGTCGACCAGTGGACATTCATCGAAGAATACAGTTACAGGTAGCGTACGGTAACAAATGTGTGTAGAAGACAACAGTGACAGACTGGGCACGAATGTTTCGGAAAGGACGCCAGTTCTCGACAGATCTTCGAAGGCAGGGTCAAGCTCATATTGTTGCAACTGAAAAAAAAAAAAAAAAGCCATCGCCAAAATTGATGCAGCAGTACAGATGAACCATTGTCGAAGCGTACGTTCGCTAGCAAAAAGAAATTGATTCGTCAATTGGGACAATTCAAAAGGTCCTTCGTAAGAAACTGCAATATCGGAAGGTGTGTTCACAGTGGGTACCACGGATGTCGACCGACCACCAAAAAGAGGAACGCATGGGATGGTGTTTGAACCACTTGCTGCGTTACAGAGTGGAGGGTGATGCATTTCTCCTCCACATAGTGGCAGGCGATGAATTATTGTGTCATCACTTTGAGCCGAGCAGCAAGAGAGAGAGAGAGAGAGAGAGAGAGAGAGAGAGAGAGAGAGAGAGAGAGAGAGAGAGAGAGAGAGAAAGAGAGAGCATGCAATGGAAGCATGCTGGATCACCAAAAGCCAAACAATTCAAGTTACAGGTTTCCGCTGGTAAGGTTATGGTGAGCGCATTTTTAATTTTAATTTTTTTATTTATTTATTTTTTTTTTTACAATGAAGGGCTATTGTTGGCCGGCTTTATAGAACCTGGGGTCAACATCAACTCTACCCACTACTTGCAAACATTAGACAAGCTGCAAAAAAGCCATCAAGAATAAACGACCCGGCATGCTTTCTGGCGGTGTGATTTTGTTTCACGATAATGCTCGCCCGCATGTCGTTTCTGGCGGTGTGATTTTGTTGCACGATAATGCTCGCCCGCATGTCGCAAAGATTGTGCAGGAAACATTAGCAAGGAAGAAGTGGGGAATTCTGCAACGTCCAGTCTATAGTCCTGATTTGTCACCATGTGATTTTCATTTGTCCGGGCCTCTAAAAAAGCTCTCCACGGGCAACGATTTCACACAGATGCAGACGTAATGAATGCGGTAACCACTTGGTTCTGTGAGCAACCACAATCCTTTTTTGCTGACGGCATTCGCCGCCTATCTAAGCAATAGTTGCTTGCCTGAATGCCTACGGCGACTTCTGACCAACCCATGGTGCATAATTAATCCAAAATGAATGCTTTGTTTAATTCTACCACACCTGGTAATGTTTCTTTATATATATATATATATATATATATATATATATATATATATATATATATATATATATATATATATATATATATAATATATATATATATATATATATATATATATATATATATATATATATATATATATATATATATATATATTCATACAAGAGACAGCATTGCAGTTATAGACATATTTCAAGCGAACGAAAAAAGTATATATATATATATATATATATATATATATATAGTTAAACATTCATTTTTAAAATATAATTTAACATAAATATCATTTTCAACACACATTAATTTATACAGTATGTTGAATGAAGTATTTTTATCATATAGTTGTACAATGTTTGTACCGACTGACATACGTCATAAACTGTTAAGTATTTATTTTGTATACAATATTACATTGACTTCGTTTTCAACATATGTTAGATTATTTATAATGTATGTTGAGTTGAATTGTTGAGTTGAGCTAAGAAACGACGTCGCTGCACTCAGGATATTCCCACACACGCTCCGTACCATCGTTCAACAGCCAGGGAAGAGTCATACTGCTAATCATTCCATCTGCCATCTGATTGAAAGTTCTCCTGGTCTTCCCTCTCAGTATTGAGATTCATCCAGAACCCCTGCCGATCCCCCGCCATATCATTCTATCCACACACACACACGGGTTCTCAATCTGTTCCACCACTTTCTCCACCTGGTCCCACATACGCCCGACTACCTCTCCCTTGTCCATAGGTAATCTACCTGCCAGCCTATCAATCTGTTCATTTCCCCGCACTCCTGCATGACCAGGACAGAAAATTCATACAATTCTCCTCTGAAGGCTGGCAAGCCGTTCTGCAGAAAAACTCCTTTCTTTCTCCATCTTGCTAAGCACACTCCAGAGTCCGTAATGAATATAATGTGTGTTGCAGTGGTCTTTTCCTACCATCGGAAGGCTGCTTATATGCTTCCGCCTTCATTCCCATGCGTTAGGTTGTAGCCTCATATGCCAGACTCTGCTTTTTCAAGCACCGCCCATTAGCTTTTGCATTGAAACCCCATTCACTGCGTCTGTTTCCCACCACTAACCCATCGGTGTAAATTACTATGTCACCTTGATGTGCGTTGCCCTGGATTGGTTGTTGCGCCTTAAACTCCGTATGGTCCACTGCCCATTATCTACACTCACGACCCAATTTTACTATTACCATGTGCCAGTCCGACATGTCTTCAGGTACGTTTAACCACTCTTTTTCACGACTGATGATCTCTATGTCACACACCTGGCTGATAAATCTTTCTGCATGTGCTATCCAGGACCTGTCTCTTCTAAGTCTATGACCCTTGACCATATCCATGGCTTCATGCAGGGGTTGATCCCTGTCTGAGCTACTCTCAGGTACCATTTAACTTAAAGGACCCTTTGCCTGTCCGCAATTGTAGGCAGTGCGAGGATGTGCCTCATGCATATAATTGGTGTGTCATGTGTGCTCCCCAGGATCACCCAAATGGTCACATTCTGTATCCGCTCCAAGCTTTCAAGCTGGCTCTTTGATACTGCAATCAGCCCTAAACCATACTCCATGACTGAAATTATTAACCGCTGTAAGAGCATGTAAAGCATCTTCTGATCTACCCCGGTTGCAGCCATCGCCCTCAATGCATTAAGTCCCTTTTCAGCCTTCACCACCAAAGCCTTAAAAGGCATACATATGTTGAATGTGATTCCAAAGTACTTCAATTTATGCTCTCTACTGAGAGGAAGTCCATTCAATGTAATACACATGCGATCTGCCTTCAAGATTCGCTTATCCAGAGAATACCACACACGCGACGCATTGTATGTATAAAGAATGTATGTATAAAGAAGTTCTATCAGTTATACACTATGTATATACCAAATATCATATAGTCAAGTATTCATCTGTATATCATTTTCCATAGACATTGTTTTTCAATGTACGTTATACAAATCTATAATGTATGCATAATACATGTTAGTTCTTTAAACAGTTGTTGGGAGTTCAAGTTTTGCGCTGATAACATGAGGCTACTTCTCACTTATCTTGAATTTGTTATAATCTTCAATGTTATATTCAATTTGCATACCGTCACTTAGAACAAGCCGTATTGATCGAACAGCGTTTTCACTTTTCTCAGTATTATCTTGGAGTCCGTAACAACTTCATGATCCGCGTGGCAGTCTGTCCAATTCTTCCATCTTTGCTGTGTTATAAAGTAGCCAATTTGTTTCGCCCAAGGCTACTGCCTAGTGTGGTCCAAATATAGAGCCTTCTTAGGTGTTATATTATGCTTGAAAGATTCTTTTGTAGACATAATTTCTGCCCTCTCTCATTTTCATATCTATATATCTTTATACATGGCGAATCCAACTTCTGAACGTAGATATGCAGATGCCACTATCCTCCTCTCAAATAGTGTTAAAAATTAAAAGGGCTGATCCTGTCTGTCTAGAGTCAGCAAAAATTAAAATCTGTTTCAGAACTTGGACAAAACAAACATAATGTTCATGTGTAAATCACATGCCAAACAAAACAACACAGTCAACAATGAGGACATTTTAAATGTCAGACTTTGAATATCTTGACTGTGCAATCAACAAAAGTGAGAAGCGTTAAACAGAAAATAGACGTAGGCTGGCTGTAACAATGCATAAGGTTAAACAGTATTAAGAACTTATAGCAGAACACCGACAAAAAGGGGAAATATAATTTTTGAGACGATGCATCTTTGCTGTGGTAACATATGAATGTGGGTCATGGACCATTTCGCAATCAGTGACGAAGAACAATGCAGCTGCTGAACTTAAATGTTTACAGCAAATGTCGTTCCTAGAATAGCATGGAGCAAGATGTAGGAAACTACTGACAGTATACAAGCTATGGAACATGATGAAAGCTGGCTCATAAACAATACAATATAATGTCGCCGAAACTGACATCATTTTGCCATATTAAGCGTCAACGTGTCTTAGTGTCACAGAACGCAGTAATTTCACCATAATGACTCACATACCACAAGAAATTATTCAGAAAAGAGAGGAATGAGAAACTAGAAGAATACATGTTGAATCACACTTCTCAACGTCTATCAATCAATGACGCCAAATTGCGCGGCATTGTACAAGGCCACTCTGAACCTACCCATGACGCAAGATTGCGCTTGTAACCTGCCGACACACCAGTGAGCGCAGTCGGATTCTACGTCTGAGGAATCCAAAATTTGACGCCCAAGAAGGCCTATTGTTCACCAGCAGAGAACAGGTGTAAACTTCCAGCTTGATTAAATCCCCGCGATAATTACTTTGCCGGGGAAAACACAGACTGCTTGGAGTCGTACAGCGGATCAAATGTGTGAAGTGTTGGACTGAATCGAGACGCTAAGTGTAATAAACTGGGATGTGTCATGAGCATACATACTGCCGACCGTCCAGAATGAGAACTGACCTGCGGCTGGAAATTAAACCCACGCAAATGTGTGAAATGACCTCAGCCCCGGGAGACTTTCCCGCAAGAAAGCCAGGGAAACCGTCGTAGGTGTCAAACGACACAACACATGATTCAGAGAAATAAACGCAATATCAAATAATCAAAGGATACCAAATAGATAACGGCTTTGGCCATATCTGATATAAATACTCTGACTGGGATTGCTCGAATTAGAATTGGGTATTCCAAGATCAGGTATGAGCGATTCTAATTTGTATTACATCTATCTTTAAATATAGTGTCTATGCTGTTTAGATGGTTCTATGAATGGTATGCCTTAATAACTAGTTTGCTCTGTAACTACAGATTCGGGCAAACTTTCATTACTAAGGATTTGTTATTCTCCGTACACAAGTAGGAATCTATGTTGCGATGCATACAATTTTATTATGTTCTGGATATACAATTGACGGACTTTCATTTCGTCTTGTCAGATGTTTGTCACTTCTGTGCGAACTATTAAGTCCGCAGCTGTTGTAGATAATTAAATTACTACATTTTATTGCACTCCTACTACATATGTACGAATATCTTTCTATGCATAATGTTTAGTATATGTTTGAGATATTGAATGCTATATGGTAACCCACCAGGAATAGGAGTTGTGCTAATTTTATTATTATGAGCAGCAGTCTACTGCCGTAATAGGCTCTACGTGTAATATGTTAACCCCATGGTGAATATTATATGATACTAGAATGGTTGTTTTTTAAGCAGATGTGTAGTGGTGTAAACATTACCCAAATTATGTAAGACAATATGGTGTGCTTAGCCATTTCCAGTGTGTGGTGAACACACATTCATCGTAACTCACTGAGGCCTGGCACAGAGATTGATCACCGGCACTTAAGCCCTGTGATCAAACACTTGCATAATAGCACCACTGGCCATTTGATCTGCGGAAACAACTTCTGATAGAGCGGCTGCAAGGAACCGGGTGTAATGAGTGACATGGACGTAGGACATTTCATTCCTCATGACGTGTCCGATAGGGGAGGCAGAGAATGTAACTACAGAGCGTGCTAGACTACTGGAAAGTCCTCTCAGTCTTGACAGGTGAGAAAAATAGAGAGAAAGTCTAGAGTGACTGCAGTAAAACGGGAATAGAAATATCGAAAGACATTCCATTGTGTGAGTGTATGTGGGTGATATATTGTATGTATTACCCAGAATTGCTTGGTGTAGAACTTAAACACTACACAATCTTGATTATGTATTCCAAGCTCTCAACAAGAGCACGAGGTTGTAGATCCCGACAACAAGAAGAGACCAGGTGAGTCAGGATTTGACAGTGTTCCAGAAAATCGATTGGCTGATTTCACTGAACCTTAGTGGAATCCTATTGGAGTCGAGACAGTTCTCACCTATATGGAAAACCTGGATTCCCGATGTCATGCAACAACAACATCAGTTATGTATTATACTTTGTACAACTAACATTACCCTATATAATCATACCACCCAACATCATGTTGTTTTAAGTTTTGATTTTGATAGATAATAAAGAGAGTAGTTAATTTGCAACGCATAGTTAGATATTATTTTTTTACCAAGGGAAGCAAGTGCATTGCTTACTTTGGTGGGGGGGGGGGAATTAATTATAATCAAGGAAAGATGTATTGTTGGAGGGGGGGGGGAAGATAACTTGCCCTGCCAGTAGTCCAGCGGTAGACTTAAACCTAGGCATCTAACCATCTCCTTCCCACTCCTTGGCAGTACCAAGACCAGCTAATTTTACTTTTTAAGCGAGTCATAGCCAGCTATACTCTTGGGTATCCGGGGGTTTAATATTTATTTCAGCCACATAGATTCTGTACCCAATTTCTCTCTGGGATTTGGACTGTTAAGAATTTTATCCGTCACCCAACAAGAACACCATTGTGAGAAACAGTGACTTCTGAAGTATTGGACGGCACTTCTGGAATCAAATGAGTGGTCTGTCAAATTGGTTGCATGTCCGGTGACAAGAATAGTCACTTGAAGACAAATTGGGTGCTAGCTCGGCAGCGTTCGGAGAAGTAATTCATCCACTTCTGATCAATTGGGGTTGTTCGCCCGTGATATTATATAATAACATTTAGTAGATGCAATTGTTGCACACAGTGAACAAATAGGATTAGAATTGAATTGTAAGAAGACACAGATTATGGTCGTCACTGGGAAGAAGGATATACCACAATGTAATATACAAGTAAATGGGCATATTCTTAAACAAGTGAATCGGTACATTTATCTCGAAACAGACATACCATCTGATGGGAGATGCCTTGAAGAGATTAGAACAAGAATTGCCATTGCGAAGGTTGCCTTTTGCAAGATGAAAAACGTACTGACCAATATAAAGACATCAACTGAAACGAGAAAAAGAGTGTTGAAGTGCTACATAGAACCTATACTTTTGTGTGGATGTAAAGCGTGGAAAATGAGCAGACAGGCTGATAACATCTGAAGGCTGTGGAAGTGTGGTTTCTGAAGAACATGCAAAGAATAAGACGGACAGGCAGAAAAACCAATGAACAAGTCCTTCAAGAAACAAATGAAGATCGTAAACTGATTAGCGACATTAGATGTAAACAGTCAAAAGTTTTCGGGCATGTTACGAGAAGAAATTAATTGGATATCTTGTTGACAACTGGCAAGATCGAAGGGAAGAGACCAAAGGGAAGACCAAGAATTAAATACCTGGATGGTTTGGCCACGTGGCATGGTCGAGATAGAAACACAGAGCTGATCCACGACTCTGGTGATCGAGTGAGATGGCAAAACATGACCACCCACGTTTATCGGCATGGCACATAATGGATGGATGGATGGATATTATATAAATAGGCGACAGGACCCTTACGATTTCTGACATTTGGAAATAACAGCGGCTTGCCGAGTGGCTAGAACGCCGGACTCTCCTTCGGGAGACCCGGGTTCGATTCCTCGGTAAGGTGTGGGATTTTTTTTTCTGTCGGGGGCAAAAAGAAAACCTAAACTGCACAGTTCGCGGCGACTGCACTAGCCAGGCGGCCTTAATTCCTCAGGTTCGAAGACCCCTCTGCCATACACCGCAAGGTACTATATTGGCAGTAAATGACAGATTATTTTTTGGAAATAACAGCAATGGAAAGCATGGTTCCTGGAGAAAGAGGCAGGAGTTTACCAGCACGAACATGTCACATGACACTGCAGATACCGTGGGCATGAGGGTGCGTGAGAGATGGCAATAGGGGCAGAGAGGCTTTCCCGCATTCCATAATGAGGCCGACATCCTGGAAAGGACCTGCTACATGATGATGATGATACTAATTTGGCCTCGTACATTTTCTTCCTCTTCTGTGTTTCTTTCAACACCAATTGTCGCATTTAAATCCCTTACGATTCTCAGGATGTCTCTTTGTTTTCGTTTGTTCTAATGTATCTTATAAAATACTCTAAAATTGCCCTCTTGTGATGCTATTGTGGGTACATAAACTTGTATAATTATGATTTCCCTTTATTTAGTCCTTAGTTTGAGAGTTTGAGTGGCGGGGAAGGTGTATCATCAATCAAAGGAGATATAAAGCACATCCTTTCCGCCGCTAATGTACGGGACAACCACTGGAGAAAATTTGCATACTGCTTGGCCCTCCGACCAGGGTAAAGTGAACCCGTGTGCAGGTAGTAAATTGAGCTAGAGGGAAGTCGACAAAATCATTATTGGTTATGGTCTCAAATTCGCAACAGTAGACAGATAATTTCTTTAACGAGAGAAGGTCTTCGATCTTCGACCGGTATGTTCACTGCCAAGACAGAAAACAATGGTAGGCTACTTTCTTTACAGATGATATTAAACCGTGTTTGAACAGAACAACCCGTTCAAACTAAACAATGTAAAAGGGGGTTCAAGACTGCCTCGACCGATAGGGAACAAGAGGTGATACAGACGCCCCCAGACCGCCATACAGCTGTTGTTGGCACAACAAGAGGTACTGACTGCTTTTGCTATTGGAACATGGCATCTAAGAACACTCAAGCATGTTGTTAAATCAGAAAATATTAACATTGAAATGAAAAGAATAAATGCTAATATAGTAGGATTTTGTTTTCCTCCGTGTTCCTCTTTCGAATCAAGTGCTCACTATTATTTATGCATGAAAACATGACTGTACTATGTGCGAATTCAGTATGCAAGTTCTTAAGATTTATTTCCCTAAGACAAAACCGTCCAAGGCAGCGGGTTGCATGTACACATAGCTAAGTTTTCTTGCCTAATAATATTGCCAGGTCAGTGACCTTGCGGCCTACTCTTTGCGATTTATTTCCAATTGCCATTGGATGTTTAATCTGCACAACTATTGTTCCCTCTCCATTACCTATCTCATATCCGAGAAGGCTAGATATTAGAATCACACTATTGTTTCACGCATTATATTGATTTTACAGCAGGTATAGAAATACATCCCCCATGACTTTGAGACGAATTCTATAGTAAACGATAAACACGTCTGTAACGACAATGGAGTAATTTCTTTGTCTTCAGTCCGAAGGACTGTAATTCCTATTTGTAACCATATATAAGGGTCACAGCTGATTCAAGGTATTATCTGCATTTACATACGTGAAGCAGAGTTTTAAAAAAGTTAGTTGAATATACTATACAGGACGTCACAGTCAATCCCACCATTTTTTGGCTGTGATTTCTTGGCAAGTTTACGTTCAGTAGCTTTCTGAACGACCGGCACTCATACCTTTGTATGGAAACCAACGCCAGACGGTGTACTTCCAAATCACCAACATCTAGAAACAAATTAAATTGGGCAAGATCATAGATTACATGCGCAGAAACATCAATTACACAAGTGACAATACAAGGCATTGACATCGGGGTGGGATAAATGGATCCGAAGTAGTCGGGATAATGCAATGGAACACCATACAACTATTACTCTCATTAGGGTGTGTCAGAAATTTATATATCCTACTATTGATAAATGGCAACGTAGTAGAACCTAACGCTATAATTTTAACTGACGAGCATGTACTGTCTATGTAGAAGTTTGAGTTGAGTTGCGTTAAGTCTATTTAGAATTTAGGATAAAGGTTCGCAGTGTGAAGTAAAGATTACGGAAGAAAGCAGAGATGTTAGGCTTAAAGTTAAAGTAAAGTAAAGGACCTCCTCCCTACCCCCTTTCCACGCCGTGAGGTTTATTGGACATATTTTGCTGGTCACATATTTTGATAGACCAATCAGCACTTGACGCGTGATGTGGCATTTATTTTCGAGAACATTTGTGGGTACCAGTTTTAGGCTGGGTCGACATCGGAGTCCAAATCAATTAATAACAATTAAACCGCCTCGAAGAAGATTCTAAGTCATGAATACCAACCTGACAGGTTATAACTGCTAATAAAGACATAAGGGGTGTCTAGTTGGTCAGGCTCCGAAGTATACGTGTTTCTTCAGCAAGTCGCTGTAGTTATTTGGAAATGACAGGTTCGAATCCCTTTGTATTTAAAACAATTAAAAAAAAATTGGTTATCTAAAAAAAAAAGAACTATAAAATTAGATTTTTAAGAACATGCATCTTTCCCATTGCAACATACGCCTGTGAGACCTGGACACTTACTAAACAAGCTGAACGGCGCATAAATGCATTTGAATATAAATGTTACAGACGAGTTCTAAGAATATCTTGGGTAAAGAAAAGAACAAATGCATCCATACTTAAAGAGCTGAACATGGAAGAAGGCTGGCTATTAAAGACGATAAAACAAAGAAAATTGAAATATTTTGGTTACTTGAAACGTCACGAAAGTTTGGAGAGAACAATAATGTAGGCGTTGTCACAGAATTACTGGAGATGTCGACCAGGATGATGGATTGCCCGAGATAGTCGTCTCTATGCCGCTGCAACTCTTTGTTGCTGGGGAAGGTTTTCCCTGATCAAACGCCGACTAAAATTCTTTGAGTACAGGGGAAAGTTTTCCCTGATCAAAGGGGGACCAGTCGGTATATTGTTTACCCCGATCCGAGAATGAGAGAAAGAGAGCCTTTCGGCACCTGGTTTCTGACCAAGTCAGTGACGCCATTCAGGCACACAGTTCTCGGCAGTTTGGATAAAAAGTTTGCAATCAGTGAGCCAGATGGATTGAAACGAAATGGAGTGTTATTCTATTCCAGTTCTAATTAGGAAAAGAAACTACTGTGTCCAGTGTTGATTAAAGTCGACGGACATTTGTCCATAATGCGAATTTGTGGTTTCGATTCTAGAAGGGAATAGATTACATAAGATATTTAATTTATAGAGATTATGTATAAGTAATTAAGGGCAGTGCTTCACAAATTATCTGCAACGCGCGCCGGAATAATATCACCGGGAAAGAGAACTGAGTGGGGTTTACTCAGTTAGGCCAAATTGTGTTGCGTCAGAAAGGTGTTCGCGAGGAAATGTGATCAGCCAGTTCTGTGTTAGAAGAACGGCTGGCAGAAAATGGGGGATAGGTCTGTTAACGAAAGGGAAACCAATTGTAGTAGTGACTAATACTAGACAGGTAATTGAATATGCACAATTGGGTGATACTTGGAATCGAGCTTGGTGATGGGGCGTTGTGGGAACCTATTATAGGAGCGTCGGCAGCAGCAGGCTGATGCGTTGCTTAAACTAGGTTGAGTGGTATATCGTTTAACTCAGCAGGTTAAGACCAATGTCGTGGGATGATATTCAGTGATACTGAGGGTGGTTGGGGGGGGGGGGGAGGTTAAAGGAAATGTCAATGGTAGGATCTTCCGGTAGGGTGTCTCCTGGGGTTTCTTCGCTTTTCCTTTAGTCTTTCCTTTTCTTACCACGTCTCAGGCCAATGTGATGAACTCTTCTGCCTTATGCCAGAGTTTAGTTCTATGTTGATCAGGATATAAATATCTGAGTACGACCTTCGGCCTACATTCACATATAGTAGGTATGAATCGGGTTTCTCTCACAGGGTGTTCTCTCTTCGACAGGTTCTACTATATCTGAGAACGTAATGCCAACTCAGAGATGTAGACAATGGCAGTAACACCGAGTGCAGTTTTGCTAAATGGCCTCTGCAATTGGACCCCGTTCCACAAAGAGGGTCTGCAAAATCATAGTCTCGTCTGAGCCAAGATTGTCTATCATGGAAAGAATAGTTTGTCAGTGGTTGAGTTCCCAAAACAGCTGAGTTTAGTGAACTGAAAATACCCCAATTGACAATTACTGTATTATGTAGAGAGGTTAGAATAGTGAAGAGAATTAATAACATTTTCCAAAGAGACAGGACGAATTTACTATAACAGATACCATCAGTTTTTTGGGGGGATCTTGTGAGACATGTGCAAGTGTTCCTAGGTCACAGGATTTTTATGGAAGTATCGGGTACACCGTGTGTGCCGAACTCTTGGACATTATTCTACCACATTCAACATTAGTAACCAGGCACCCAAATTATCTACGATCAACTGGAAGAAGTCGACCCCTGGCCGGAGAGACGCTTCATTCGGTGAGGTCCCTCTGAACTTGCTGTGTTGTGATGTGGTATGGCCGGAACACTATGATGAAAGCGGAATTTGATCCTGAACTGACTGGTCTTATCTCGCATACATAATAGACTATACTACAGACGTTCTATACACATACATTACGCACACGTGACACTTTTCTTTATTAAATTATTTTATCATTGGTTAGAAGCCAGAGTTGTGTGGTATGTTCTGGAGGAATATGAAAAGGGGTATTGTCCCGTTGTAAGAAGTGAGAGAGATGGTGATCCAGAGACTGAAGAGGTTGTGTAGACAACGGTCAATTAGATTCCCAAGCTGATGATATAGAATTAAAAGAGTGTGCTTGTTGATTCCACTCACCCCAGGGACAACAGGTGACAGGCGTATATGCCTGGGAAGAGAGGAAGAGGAAGGCCAAAGAGAAGATGTATACAGGATGTTGCGGATGATGTCCAGATGGGTGTATCGGACGCGGGACATCTTGCTTATGATTGAGAGGTTTTCCGGAGGGTTGTCATGGGAGCGAGGTTCTGCAAAGGACATGCTACTGAATGAATGAATGAATTAGTGTGTCCTCTAATCTTCACGTCTTTCCACTACTTCTAAGAGTGCCGAAGAATACATGTGAATTTATTTCTCATGCTATTCCAAAGGCCTCGAGTCCCTCAACATTTGATATGTCTGCCTTATACATTCAGTATAACAACAAAACAAATCTCATAGCGAGAAACTGCTGCAGGTGTATGAATAGTTAGGACAATGACATTTTGTAGGCCTGAGTGCACATTATATACAACAATAAAACAGACATAGACAGCTTTCTTTGGTCATGTGATGAGAAGAGAGGCATTGGGGAACGTCATGACAATGGGAGAGACCAAGGGGAAGAGAGGCAGAGGCCGACCAAGAGAAATGATGCTGGATGGATTGAGACGGTGGCATGGAGGAATATCATTAGCAGAGATGATCCAGAAAATCAAAGACCGAAATCTGCGGAGAGTCATGAACGTCTACGCCAGTTAGCAGGGTACTTGATGATGATGATGATAATGATGATGGATGCACGGAGTAATAATTATCAGACTTTCCGTTGCTTAGAGAACGGGGAGAGCTGACACCGAACCCTCGTCCGACCTCCTTAAATGCCATTGCCAGTGTAACGTCCTGACCGTTCTGGGCTCCCAGTGTAATTTAAATGAGTGACGGGAAATGTCGCGAGAAGTAAAGGCGCCTAGAGCCATTATATTTACCATATCACTAATTGAGTGCTAATTGATCAATAAAAATATCAGCCACCACCATATACCCAATCCGCATCAAGGCATGTAAACAGATTTCTATACTTTACTTATTATAATTAGTATTATGCTTTTAGTTTCCCTGACCTTTTTTATGTGAATATGTGTATGTGTGCGATTGTGTTTGTAATTAACAGGCAAGGCTGGACTAATCAATAGCAGTGTAATACTAATATAAATGTATATGATTACTCGGGTGATCAGCGTCGTCTCAGTTATGAATATTCTTACAACTACTCTGAAATTTAATAAAACAATAATGTACAACCCAAACATTATTCAGCTCTGTAAGATATGGCAAAAAGTGAGATTTCCTTTCGATTAGCTCTGAAACACGCTTATATGTCAATCAAATCAGGAGATAGCACAATTAGTAAACAGACGAAAAAATCCATTGAAGCCTTGGAGATGTGGTTTTATATAAGAATGCTGGAAATTAATTGGACAGCCAAAAGGAGAAATCAAGACGTTCTAAGGGAAGCTGGGTCGCAAAGACAACTTATCACAAACATCAGAAAGAGGCAGTCATCTTTTTATGGCCACGTTATGAGGAGACACAAACTGAAACATGTTGTGACAACCGGAAAGATTTGCGGAAAGAGAGTTTGAGGAAGACAACATGAGACGATTCTTAACAGTCTTATGTCATGGCACGGAAGGGGATCAACACACGAATTGATCCATGCCGTCGGAGATCGCAATTTGTGGAGGGTCATGATCGCCTACGCCAGCTGGCAGGGCACTGGATGATGGTGATGATGATGATGATGATGATGATGATGATGATGATAGGAAATGTTTTTGGACCAAAGTCACAGTGTCAGAAATCATCATCATCATCATCATCATCATCATCATCATCATCATCATCATCATCATCATCATCACCACCACCACCACCACCACCACCACCACCACCACCACCACCACCACCATCATCATCATCATCATCATCATCCAATGGCCTGTCATGCCCAGACCTTCTTCCCCATAACATTCTTTCCAAATATCTCTCTATAACAAGCCGGTCTGAACTCCTGCCCCGTGTGTTGTAATGTTTACATTATCTACCACATCTGGAATTCATCTACGTTGTGGCTATTTTGGGCGCACTTCCCCTTGAAAGATCTTTTCCAGACTATCATGTCTTCTAAAATTTCTAAAATATTTCATTTGTGTGTCTTTGTTTAGTCGTAAAAACACACTAAAGCAAATTTTGTTGCTTACAGATGAAAAAAAAAATTGATATTTGTGGACACAATTCATTCATCATGTGACATGCAGATAAGTGTGGGCCGTCAAATATCCTGTCACTGATCGGGAGTGAACCAGAGCCACTCTTTGCCAAAGAAGTTTAAAGAAAAGCACATCGACTTCATTGCACGGTGTTCTATCCCACATGTTTCAGCCATCTTTCCGTAGAGAGGCCTGTCTACAGCGACGCACACAGTACGAGCTCCGTAGCCCCAGCAACGACCTCTAAGTATCTCCGAATCATTGCTCTAGCAAACAGAACAATGGAGTCTGGAGACTAACCTACGACCTCCGTAGCGCAAGGCAGGCGCTTTGACCACTTTGTCACAATCCTCCCACTCCCTTCTCCCCCACCCTTCCCCCACTTATATACACACAGACACTCTTGATAATAACGACTATGTCACCGGGCACCAGAAGAGCACCAGCGTCACCTGAAAGTATGGCAACAGTATGGAAGCTCTACACACATTCATGTTGACGTTTGGAAGTATGGCAATAGGATGGAAGCTCTATAACATGAGTGCTGACTCTCGAAGTATGGCATCAGGGTGGAAGCTCTACACACATTCATGCTGACGTCTGGAAGTATAGCTACTGCATGGAAGCTCTACACACATTCATATTGACGTCTAGAGTATAGCAACAGGATGGAAGATATACACATATTCATGCTGACGCCTGGAAGTATAGCAACAGGATGGAAGCTCTACACACAAGCGAGCTGACGTGGACATGGGTGATTTGACAGACATTGAGATTCCCCCTGGACATTGAATTGGAGTCAGTTGACACTGAAATATCTGATTTAACCTGTGAAAGAAGCATGACTAACCTAGGCCTAATCACAGCCAGTCCAATATGCTTAGGTGAATGAGAAGCTTGTCACATCACAATATAACCCTCTGAAGATGTGAAGTTCTAGTACAGGTCTTGCACATGTTACTGGTTTCTTGGTCTGGAGTGGGGAAGGAGAGCTCTGTTACACACTCCCTCTTGAGATGATACGTTAATACTAGGAGAAAAGTCTGCACACCTGCCTCATCCCGATATCTGCATGCTCTTTCCGTGGCTAAGATAGCCCGAACACTAGTGCATAAGACCGAACAGATTCGGCGCCCAACAAAAAGTAGGTTTAGATAAAACAAAAATGGATACCGGAAAAATGGGAAGTAGAGGCGTGTCACAGATTTGACTTAAAAGTTGTTAATACTGTAGCAGACATGTTTTATTGTAACGCAATGACAACATTTCGGTGATTTTTAAGCCCAAAGCAGATACAGGAAGTCGGTTAAGGCGATATTCGACCAACAACGATATAAACTGAGCAGATGAATTGAATGGCTCCCTATTGGTATGTCGGCTGGTATTCCACGCTTTCACCGCGGCGGCCGGGGTTCGATTCCTCGTTTGGGAAATAATTTTGGAGGTCAGCATGGCTGAATGGATAAAAGAACTCGCTCTTGAACTTTTGGTATGCTGATGCTGAGGTAACGGGTTCAACCTTTACACAGGTCAATTTGACTAACATGATGACTCCTCGTTCTTGATTTGGCGACGTAAATTTAAAGTACCATTGAAGTCGGAGTGGGTTCACCTGAGGGCGAGGGACACTAGTAATAAGAAGAGCTAACTCACACGCAAACATCAGTCCAGTACATCACAAGCAGCAGAGCATTTATCTACTACGCTTGAAGTCAAAACGAGCGAAAAAAAACCCCCCCAAAAAACTGAATGGGCATCTTGCATTAATTATTCCTTGTTACACTGTTTTCCACCAAGCTGAAAGGTCATGTTGTTATTATGAAGAAGACAAGTCTGCATTGAAGAAAGTGAGCTTTCTTGAGACATCTGAGATGCTCTCCAAATACTATTCAATGCTGAAAGAACATCTAATGATGATAGGCGTGCAGACATTGAAAACTCACGGGGTCAAATCTCTTATCTTGCAGTGCAAACTCTGTACAGTTTATAAGTGCTCTAGCAAATCATGTGATGAAGAAGCTTGTCAAGTACATCAAGTACTGTAGGATTACGTGTAACAGTACTAAAATATCACGTACTGATTGCGTGTCTGCTGTGTTTGTGTGCGTTTGTGTATCGTAGGAGGGAGATAGGGGAGAGGGAGGGGGTTGTGAGTAAGCACAGGTCCCTAGATATCTAACGCGTATTGGCTATACGGTGCTAGACCCACATTTGTATAGACCAAACGGCACTCGGTGGCTGATGTGGTTAGTATAAAACCGACCGCCTTTACTTCCCAACACATTCCCTGGTACCTATGTTGGGTGAATTATCAATTTTGAAAGATTTAAAACCGACCTGGATGATGTCCCAGAGTTGCGATTCATGTTACAACTGATGATCTACACACCTCCACGTGGGGCATTCTGGACAGACGCCAATTTTTATTTTACAGCTTGATACATTGAATATAACAAGAAGGAACATTTCCTTTTACAGCTTGATACATTGAACGTAACAAGAAGGAAGATTTTCTTTTACAGCTTGATACATTGAACGTAGCAAAGGGACATTTTCTTTTACAGCTTGATACATTGAACGAAGCAAAGGGACATTTTCTTTTACAGCTTGATACATTGAACGTAGCAAAGGGACATTTTCTTTTACAGCTTGATACATTGAACGTAGCAAAGGGACATTTTCTTTTACAGCTTGATACATTGAACGTAGCAAAGGGACATTTTCTTTTACAGCTTGATACATTGAACGTAACCAGAAGGAATATCTTCTTTCACAGCTTGATACATTGAGCGTAAAAAGAAGGAACATGTTCTTTTACAGCTTGTATACATTGAACGTAACAAGAAGGAACATGTTCTTTTACAGCTTGACACATTGAATGTAACAAGAAGGAACATTTTCTTTTACAGCTTGTATACATTGAACATAACAAGAAGGAACATTTTCTTTTACAGCTTATATACATTGAACATAACAAGAAGGAACATTTTCTTTTACAGTTTGATACATTGAACGTAACAAGAAGAAACATGTTCTTTTACAGCTTGTATACATTGAACGTAACAAGAAGGAACATGTTTTTTTACAGCTTGACACATTGAATGTAACAAGAAGGAACATTTTCTTTTACAGCTTGACACATTGAATGTAACAAGAAGGAACATGTTCTTTTACAGCTTGTATACATTGAACATAACAAGAAGGAACATTTTCTTTTACAGCTTGTATACATTGAACATAACAAGAAGGAACATTTTCTTTTACAGCTTGTATACATTGAACATAACAAGAAGGAACATTTTCTTTTACAGCTTGATACATTGAACGTAACAAGAAGGAACATTTTCTTTTACAGCTTGTATACATTGAACATAACAAGAAGGAACATTTTCTTTTACAGCTTGATACATTGAATGTAACAAGAAGGAACATTTTCTTTTACAGCTTGTATACATTGAACATAACAAGAAGGAACATTTTCTTTTACAGCTTGTATACATTGAACATAACAAGAAGGAACATTTTCTTTTACAGCTTGTATACATTGAACATAACAAGAAGGAACATTTTCTTTTACAGCTTGATACATTGAACATAACAAGAAGGAACATTTTCTTTTACAGCTTGTATACATTGAACATAACAAGAAGGAACATTTTCTTTTACAGCTTGTATACATTGAACATAACAAGAAGGAACATTTTCTTTTACAGCTTGATACATTGAACGTAACAAGAAGGAACATTTTCTTTTACAGCTTGTATACATTGAACATAACAAGAAGGAACATTTTCTTTTACGGCTTGATACATTGAATGTAACAAGAAGGAACATTTTCTTTTACAGCTTGTATACATTGAACATAACAAGAAGGAACATTTTCTTTTACAGCTTGACACATTGAACGTAACAAGAAGGAACATTTTCTTTTACAGCTTGATACATTGAACGTAACAAGACAGCCTACAAGATGAAGATGTCGTCGCCTGTGGCCTAGGGGTGATGACGCCGTTCTGAAAGTAACATCAAACTGCGACTGCTAGAAAGTCACAATCAATAAACAACTGCTGGGGTTGATTGCAACGTCTTATAAAGGACATTTAACGAACTTCTTTTTGTTATTTAAGGTTGAAGGTAAAAATACTGAATACTTTATTTGATAGCTTGATACATTGAACACGCCGTTAAACTCATCCTAGGGGTTTGTTGGGAAAAAAGGAGTCATTTGTTTTTTAGTGTACATGCATACAATACGCATACAAACTGGCATATGAGACTACGACCTCCAGCGTGAGAATGGAGGTGGAGGCAGTAACAGCGGCATTCCGGTGGCTAGAGGAGACTACTGCAGCACACGTTGTGTTCATTACGGATTCAAAGAATATGCTTAGCAAGGCGGAGAAAGGAATGTTTCGTGTGGAATGGCTCTCGTCGCTTCAGAGGTCACAGATTGTGAGAATTGTATGGATATTTTGCCCTGGCCATGCGGGTGTACGGGGGAATGAACAGGCTGATGGGCTCAGGGCCGGATTTAGACTTGATAAGGCCCTAAGCTATTTGAAATATAGGGCCCTTTATAAGTCCAGATATTCTATGTCAGTGACAAATTGCTCACTCGGGCAATATTTTTTGGGCACTTTCTTGGGGGCCCCAAGCTATAGCTTGTGTAGCTTATACGTAAATTCTGTACTGGATAGGCTGGCAGGGAATGCACCTCTTGGTGGTATCTTGCCTATGGACAAAGGGAGAGGTGGTTGTGCGCTTGTGGGACCAGGTGGAGAAGGCGGAGGAACAGATTGAGAACCCATACGTGGAAAGAATGAGATTGCGGGGGATGGGCAGGGGTTCTGGAAGAATCTCAAAACTGAGAGGGAAGATCAGGATAACTTTTAATCAGATAGCAGTGGGAACGATTAGTAGTATGACTCTTCGCTGGCTGCTGAACGAGTGGACTGAGCATGTATGGGAATGTCCTGAGTGCAGTGATGTCGGTTCTTAACTCAACTCAACAATGTTTTTCAAGACCAATGTTATCTACATTGTATCAACTATATCTAATATATGTCCAATAATAGGCGTCTGTTTGGCAGCAGACCACGTTGCTTTGGTTTCGCTTTAGTATCGGTGCCGGTCGTTCAGAAAGTAATGGCAAGCTACTGAACGTAATCTTGCCAAGAGCTGACAGCAGCAGAAATGCTGGTGATGACTGCGATGTCCTGTAAAAAAAAGGATATGATAAAATAATAGGTATCTGCAGTGTAATAATGATACAGAATGATTAAATGATTCGAGAAACCTATATCTTTAAAAACATAAAACGACTCACGATTTCAATGCAAAGTCATTCCGCTTATTTGTATGGTTTAAATATATTTAAAATATTTTTATAGCTTAATTTATATCACAGACAGACACAGCTAATTACTTGTTTCTCTCATTCTCTACTTCTAAGCCAAAGAAGATTGATAAACCAACACAGAACTGGTGTCGTTAGCCGCTACACGCTGCAGAATTTGCTGAGGGGATCCGAGCACTTTTGGACTAAATGGTTCGATGTGCAATGAGGATGATCTGTCGACTAACTAACTATTCTCTGCTTCCTTACTCTTCCGTCTCTCTCTCTCTCTCTCTCTCTCTCTCTCTCTCTCTCTCTCTCTCTCTATATATATATATATATATATATATATATATATATATATATATATATATATATATATATATATATATTCACGAATGTATACACACCACATATACACACAGAAACACACACCAGCAAACTCCCAAGCCTTCCCTTGCTCACCATGCTTGTTCATTACCCCAATGGCGTTTTTTGCAATCTATCGCTTGTGTCTTTCTGTCTCCTGAATCATTCAGCTCCCCCTGGCGGCTGTGACCTAGTGTTCAACAGGGACAGAGTACGGATCGATATTTTGCTTTGCGCGTGCGAGCAGTTTACAAAACCCAGTTCGTTAATTTTATTGTATTGTTAACATAGGCACACCAATTCACTGGTTTTGTTACAGCGTGTGTTGGCCTTAACGAATAGCTATTTCATCTACAGCGTCCTCATTAACAGGTGGCTGAGAGTTCTCCTACACGTCTATTGAAGCTAGTGTGTTGTTCTTTTACTTTGGCTATAGCTGCACAGTTGATTCTTTTTCATTCGTGGATTTCTTGCTAAGGGTGAGTCTAATGTATTGATCGATCTACGTAATCAACAACAAAAATGCATTCATATATGACGGTCCAACCGATAATATGAGGCTATTTATATGGCAGTTAAATGTTCTTATATATACAAACTTATCGCGATTATAGAAACATTAACCAAACAGGCAGAAAACGTATCGCGTGGTACGAGAGATGTCTGAGCTGCAGACAGGTCGGATCAGTAATTCCCAGTGGCCATTCATGTGTGATTTAAGGATATGAGCTGTATGCAGATAGACAGGTTGGTTTATATGACCAAGCATTCACCACAAGAAAACCACATACGTAAATTTAAAGCAATATTTTATAAACAAATTACTGTTGCCAAAAACTAACTGCTACCGACGTATAATGTATATTTTTAGTGTAATTAAAACGCACAATGTGCACATAGTTAAAGTATACACCCAGATACAAAACCGCACGACGATCTTTACCTGTTATACTGTAGTATAGTTCTCACATTATTATTTTTGCCAGCTGCGAGATTTATGCAGACAAGTTCGCACAAGCTGACAACAACATACCGACACCAGTAAGATTACTATCATCACCGACTAACCGGCAGTGGTTGCCATAGTAATAAGGATTACTGGATCAGGGAATAAGCGATGTATTCCAGAAAAGATGCATTTTCAGTTGTTTTTTTCAAAATTTTTAAATTGTGGTTATTGGCTGACACGGGGCCTTGGACGTTATTGATTCGCTGAGCCCTATCTGTCAATACGCATTTTTATTTTCTTGTCACATTTAACGCGAAATATGAAAGGCAGAGGAAAACACCAACACAGACGGGGAAGATAGCAGAGAATATGAGCATTACATAAAGACAGTAATTTTCAATGCTAACACGAATACGCGGAGTGCAGGATAGAAATAAAAGAAAGTGGGTAGGAGAGTGAATTATTTTGATGGATGATGACATGTAGGTTTCAAGTCAGCACGGAAACCCGCGATTCTCAAAGTCAATTATATAGCCCGCCAAGGACTCTCGGATAACTGAAGTGGCACAAGAGACAGATAAGAAGTTACCGTCAATGCACGTTGTCTATTGATTTTTATATGTAAGGGGGTAATGAATGAGGAGGTCGGGATCATTGACCCGATGCGGCTTAATGCTGTTGCCTTATTTAGTAGGCGACGCCCTTATCATTATCTACAGTGTCTGCCATTCATGTATGTAAGTCATCTACAGCGAGATGAAACACTTTCTAATTCTTATGTCTGTTTGCTCTCACCAATTATTAAAAAAAAAAAATAACACCAGGAGTCAGACGACGTGAGAACAATACTCTTCGGTGTCTGAAAGTGATTAGGTAATAAATAGGACAGTGGCATACAAGGTACAAATTGCATCGTAGTTGGTGCAAATAAGAGCTGTCTTATATTGAAGAAGTAAAGAGAGATCCAACTACTGCCATGACATCAACAACAGCAGTTAAATGCTGGGTTTGACAGCGATGTCCTGTAAAAAGGTTATGAAAAAAAAAAGAAGAGATCCAACTGTATTGAGAAGTACACACAGATAAAAGCGTCTCATCATATAGCGAGTGCCTGATCAACGTATGAAGAGTTAAAATAAAGTCCCGAAGCAGGAACTTGGGTCTGTGAAGTGTTACGGCGATCACAATTTGTGACGTTGGATGGCGTTGGATGAAGAATGACTTGCGCGATGACTTGGATTAAAGTGAGGAAGAGTTGCGCAATTCGTCGACCTCACTCTCTCACCTGAGTCCATCTGAGTCCAGTAGCAAGACAAGTCGAGACGACTGGAGACGAATACAGGTGCAGTGGATGACCAGGGCGCTCTATATGCCTTGCCGTGCTCATTACGTTCCACAACGCTTTGCAGGTAAACGCCGTCTTGCCCGTTGAATCAGGAATGATTTCTTCCGCGCAGTCTGCCGAATCCCGTCTTTACATGCTGGGTAGGCATACCCCAGTTTACCGCTTGGTTTGACACCAAATCGGCTAACCATGCCTGGTTTAGCCAGCCTCTCACAGCTGTTGCCCGGGGGGTGGCCGCTGTCGCATGCAGACAGCTACTAGGAGCCACAGGCACGAGCTGGGTGTCAGGCTTGGACCAGTGGGGGATGGATCCTGAAAAGGACATGAGAGTCATCCTTACCAAAGGTGCTACCAACGCCTGACACCCCGTACCCCCCTCACAATTTGTAGGCCCGAATGCACGGAGGTATAGGTGGCCAATCTTTCCCTGACTGAGCGGACGATGAACCTCGCTCATGACTTTATCAGCATAACCTCCTAACGATTACTCCAAGTGTGACGAGTTAGCAGAAACAACATGAGGCACATCCGGTATTTGACATTCACCAGAGAATCCCTCCCCATCCCCTCCATAGATGGGGGATACATATACTTGAAGCACAAGTTATTTTACGCTGACTCAGTTTAATTTTCCAGTGAAAGTGAAACATCGTGTGTGGAGTTGGAAGCTTGGGAACCAAGTGAAATCATTTCACTGAAACCTTAGTTACACCCTTCCATCAGCATTCATTCATAAAGCAAGGACATTATATGCCATATATACAATATACCAATGTTGGAATCCCTATCAATGCTCGGATTAACCTTGGTTGAATCAGCCTAAAGTGTGCACAAGGAAATGTCACGAGAAGTCCAGAAAACATGTCCGCCTCCATTGTTGTTTCCAGCCGCTGTGACATTTAATATGGCCAAAATAGCTCAGTGTCCGAGCCAGTTTTCTTCGATGTTCAGATCTTGTAGAATGTCACAGTAATCATGTTCTAGTTAAGAAGCCCCACAGTACATTGAGTTCGATCTAGCATTACTGAATGAAAATAAAGCAGCAAGGAAATTGTTCGGTATTAATGTAAATAACATGTATAATGCCATGCAGAAAAAAACATGACTTATGATTCATTCATTCATTCATTCATTCATTCATTCATTCATTCATTCATTCATTCATTCATTCATTCAGTAGCATGTCCTTTGCAGAACCTCGCTCCCATAACAACCTTCCGGAAAACCTCTCGATCATAAGCAAGATGTCCCGCGTCCGATACGCTCATCTGGAGATCATCCGCCACATCCTGCACCCATCTTCTCTTTGGCCTTCCTCTTCCTCTCTTCTTAGGCATATCACCCTCCATTATTGTTCTCTCCAAACTTTCGTGACGTTTCAAGTGACCAAAATATTTATGCGCTTTTGAATATAAATGTTATAGACGAGTTCTAAGAATATCTTGGGTAAAGAAAAGAACAAATGCATCAATAGTTCAAGAGCTGAATATTGAAGAAGGTTGGCTATTAAAAACGATAAAACAAAGAAAATTGACTTATGATGAACAATGGAATAGGTTACGTGAATCATTAAATTATCAAATGACGTCAACTTTCAAAGGCATAGGGCTGCATTTAGGAAATGAATGGCAAATGACATTCTTCAGATGAAAGAAGGAAGAACAAGCATTTATAAGGAAAAATATAACAGAATATAGAAATAGTAAACACATGCAAGGATGATAAAGAACTATAGCTAAATCTGAAATCATTGCTGATCGGGATAAACCAAGGAGAAAAACTCGCATTCCATACACCATCAAATACATGCATATCTTAACAGGTACTAAAACACGAAATAATCACATACGTTTGAAATAAAAGAAAATAGCAATATTGTTGGGATAAAATAATATAATAAAATGAAAGAACTCACAGATAAGCTATATATGACGATAACAGATCACTTACTACTTCTCATAAAGAGACGAAGTGCTTTAGAATGTGAAGCTCATCGCACAGTGCGTGTATGCGTCATTTAACAACACTGTTACTGGGTAGAATTATGAGAGGAGTAAGAAGCGAGATTATTCTAAAAGCATTATGTGAGAAATCAGAGGCAAAACTAAGCCAGAAATATTAAGAGAGGAATAGGAAGAAAAATGTAAGCCTTGCATATTATGATCGGAAGAACAAGCTGTACTAAGCCAGGAATATTATGAGAGAAACGAGAAACAAAATGAAGCCACAAATATGATAAGATCAAGAAGTAGGAATAAGTTAGAAATATTATGAGAGGAATCAGAAGCAAGATTAAGTCAGAATGTTAAGTTAGTTGCATATCCTTTGTAGGACGTAGAAATCAGAGGCAAAACTAAGCCAGAAATATTAAGAGAGGAATAGGAAGAAAAATGTAAGCCTTGCATATTATGATCGGAAGAACAAGCTGTACTAAGCCAGGAATATTATGAGAGAAACGAGAAACAAAATGAAGCCACAAATATGATAGGATTAAGAAGTAGGAATAAGTTAGAAATATTATGAGAGGAATCAGAAGCAAGATTAAGTCAGAATTTTAAGTTAGTTGCATATCCTTTGTAGGACGTAGCATCAACCCCAGCATTTTTTGGCTGTTTGTGATTCCTGAGCAAGTTTACATTCAGTATTTGCCATTGCCTTCTGAACGACCGGCACCCATACCATTTCATAACAAACCAAAGTAAGTCAGAAGTATGCCAGGGAAACGAGGAAATATTAAGTTTAACATTCACATTATTAACATTCACATTATTACTAGAGGAATCAGAGGCAATCTAAGGCTAGAAATTAGTGAGGAAGCATATTGATTTCTAGACAGCAAGGGCTGAAACGATGCCATGTGCATTATCAGGCCATTATTAGATAGAGCGATATAAGTAAGAACAGATATGTGATTATTCTTCACAGACTTAATAAAATATTTGACATGATGACGCGGGAAGAAATAATCACACTGCTGGAACAACCATACACTGGTGGAAAAGATCTGCGAATAATAAAAAGCGTATACTGGAAGCAAATATCATCCATAGGAATCAACAACCGTTGAGGAATAGTTATGTATAAACAAAAGTGTAAGAGAAGGATGCCTACCGTCCCCACAATTATTTTTGTTTTTGTTTTTTTACATTACACGGGGAGCACATAAAGAGATCTATATAGAATTTACCAGGGATTACAGTTGGTGATAATACTATAAACAGTTTACATTATGCTAATGGCACCATCTTTATAAATAGTAAGAAGGTTAGTTAGTTGCATATCCTTTACAGGACGTTGCAGTAAACACCAGCAGGTTTTGCTGTTGTGATCTCTTGGCTAGTTTACGTTCTGTAGTTTGTCATTGCTTTCTGAACGACCGGCATCTATACCATTTCGTAAACATCTAACGCAACACGGTCTCCTGCCAAATCGCGCGCAGTGTGTTCTGAAGCGGGTATGC